>WBMY01006251.1:40632-164806 GCA_013397315.1 Donacobius atricapilla | reverse complement strand
AAAAAAAAAAAAAAAGAAACCCAACCCTCTGTTTATTCTGAAGGGGTGGAGGTCTTCTAGAGGGGAGCTGGCTTGCAGAGGGGGAAGCCAGTATTCTTATGCTAATCCAGGCTCTGGATAAGGAGCAAAGCAGCCGTGCAAACAATGGAAGTGGAGCCAGAAAGTCTGCGCTGCAGTCTAGCACGCCTCGAAAAGCATGTCAGGCCGGGCGCCTGGGGCTGCCGGGAGCGGCCGCGGCCGCGGGGGGAGCGCCTCCCGCCGCTCTGTGGCGCTGGCGCCTGGCCAGCGCTCGGAAAAACCTTACTACCTACACAACCCGAGTTAGGGCTGGAAAAGGCGAGGGCAAGAGGGAGAGAAGGACTTCACGGTCTCGGCTTTTTTCATGTTAAAAAAAAGCTGACCCCCAAACCCCGCATTGAGTTGTCTCAGCTTTGTTGCTGCTGTTTTCTCCCTTGTAGCAAAAATTGAAAGATCGCGGGAGCGAAGTAAAATAAATGCTTACCCTGTCCGTTTTTTGATCTAGGGATTTTTTTTTTTTTTTTTGCACAGATTAAAGAATAACTGTCCTTAAATTATGAAAAAAAATACTGTAAGGTTGAGAAGACTTTCATTAGTCTTCATAGTGCTGAAAGGGATGTTGCATATTACAAACTCTTTCTATGAAAAATTTGTAATTTTGAAGGCAGTGGCGCACTTATTTTAGGGTCCTATTCCCACTTCTAAAAATGTGAGCAAACATATTCAGGATTGAGGCTTTTTCCTTTCCTCAGCCCAGGTATCTAATTTGTGTCAAATTATTGAAACTCGGAGCCAAAATGTGTGATAAGTCTCCTAGGCAGTATAGTATGACCATTATATTTTTAATAGTGACATGTAAAATTTCTAACAGTTTTGATGATTTTTTTTTCCCTTGCTGCTTATGTTTGCTGAACAAAAGTATGTTTCTTATGAATGAGATCTAAAATGTTTAAGTTATGATTCCCCATCTGGAGTTATTAAATATAGAGATGGAATGTATTACATGTGGAGACTTTTCTCCTTTTTCACATTGACTGGTATGACAGTAAGGAACTAGCAAAAATGATAAATAGATCATAAAAACATATGAAAAGGATAGCTTCTGGGTAGAATAGCAGAAGCTGATGTCATTTATTGTGGAACGAGCATGGGTGTCCATTTGCTAATTGTCTCCAGGGCAGAAGCTCTAAGCCAGCTAATCACCAAAGTGAAGGAGTTGGGAAAAGAGGGTAATGGGGTCACGGTGAATAAAAATTGTGTAATGAAATTTTCTCTGAATATGTTCAAATAAGAGAATGTGTCATGTTAGTGACACATTAGGATATGTCTGAATACCTGATTGCGGTGGGAAGACAATTTTGCTGAATGTCATTGGGAGTTTATTTAATTGAAGAAACTTTGTAGCAGTCAGTTAATTGGAAAGGCAGGGTAACAGTAAGACGGGCATTCAGGACTCCAGTGAGTGGCGTCCCCAATTACCTAATTTTGCTGGGCATGGTAGAAAGCAGCTAGGCTTTAATTTTTTCTCAGTTAACAACTTTGTTTATGAAACAGACACATATATCATAATTCACTGCTTTGGCTTCTAAATTCTGCTGTGATGTACACCTTTGATATTTGCCAGCAGGGGGAAATCTTCCTTTCAGGAGATAATGTTTGACTGTCCAACGTGGATGTTGGTGGCTTTTCCCACTGGTCAGAGAAGTAGGAAGTCCTTTTCTAAGACTGTGAGCTCCCCTGCTGCAAAAAACCTGTTGTTAGGGTCTTAACAGGACGTAACCTGTTTTTTGAATGAACAAATGTGTTGCAGCACATGTGTTCTAAGCACATTGTTCTTTATGTACTACAGAGAGAACTAAGATTTGATCTTTTGAGAAGTATATAGTACACACAATTGTGCTTCATTTAGCATTTCAGATTTCACTTCAGTTTCTAGAGGGAAAAAAGACACTTGTATAATTTACACAATCTCTTGGCTTTTAAATTTATGCAATCAAATAGTTTTCAATAATTCTTACACAATCCATAGGTCAGGGGAATTATTTCTGTGAGCTTGAACAAATTAGTGCCTAAACAAATAGGGTTGTATGTGAAGTTGTTTTTGTTGATGGCCGTGTAGCCAGCTTGCTTGCAATAGCCAGCGGTCTTCCCCATGAGCTGTAGGATTTCTTGACAGATTCTGGGGGTGGATTTACCTTGCTTGTTTAATTTAATATATTTGACAGCACTCAAGCATAGGTAGTTTGAGTGTTTCGTTGCTTTTCTACAATTTCTGTAAGCATGCCTTGCAACGGAATAATAAAAACACATTTAAAAGTAGGTTTGTACAAGTATTTGAAAGAATTACGCATTATACAATCTGAGACTTTCTTCTCGTTATAGCCTTGGTTAAATTTGACTTTGGATAAACTGAAACTAACTATAGTTCTTCTTGTATTAAGAATAATGAAATGTAGTTCCAAGCAGTCTGTTCCTGTCCTGACACCTGTAGCTACCTGAAATGGTGGCCTTTGTAAACTAAAGAGTAATTAAGATTTGGACTCTATTTAGTCTGAAAATCTACCCTACAATCTAACCAGTGGTTAGAAATTGTCTTCTAATTTCTGATCTAAATGAATTTTAATGGTTAATCTATACTTAGTTGTTGAACCAGTCATTTTCTTAAGGTTGAATAACTGTCTTTCATTGTGTTTATTTCTGTTTTATTGTCAAAGTGTAGTAATTTACCCATCAGTTTTAATTGTCTTAATTGTATTATTTTCTTTCTATCTCCAAATGTCTTTCTTTCCTTGAGATAGTATTCTTTTCGATGGATGTTGAATTTATCAATCATGATGTCTCTGTGCTATTCATGCCTTACTGTTTTCCCTGGGAAATTCCCCTAAGAAATACTAGAGTTTTGTTTGTGTCTTTCTCGCAGCCACATCACATGGATGTGTCTGATGTTCTGTAATCAGTTGGTGTCGTTGGACATAGCTATCTCTTATGCATGAGCTTCTAGTCTGTGTGAAGCAGAAATTCCTCAGAGTTACCAATATGCATGACTTTCCCAATTTCATGCTGTTGTACTTCATTCCATTTCTGTTACTTCACTTCTTCACATGATCCAAATCTTCCTGCATAAAAACAACACTGAGCTGAACTGACAATTTATGTTTGTCAGCAAATTTTTTTAAATTTTACTTGCTGTGCTTAGTTCATTAATGAAAAGAGTGAGTATTCTTCAGTCAAGCTGAATCAAGAATCAAGGTCCTCAAATGCCATTTGAACTAGGCTACTAATCTCTGTTCTTGAAACTACTTGTCTGCCCTGTAGTGAATTCTTTACTGTTCTTATAATCCCTCTTTTCTTCATCCAAATGAGTAATTTTCTTTGTGGCACGATACCAGGTTTTTTCATAATCTTCCGGGGAAGTTGCTGTTGCACACTGACTTAGACTGACAGTTCAGTTTATCTCTGGCATTCTGTTCATCTCAAAGTCCTGTTCAAAACTGTACCTGTGATTGAGGTAATATGCTTGCAGTTACCTAAGTCGCTTCTTGCCCCAGTTACACATCAGAGAACCATTTACTAAGTTGTAGTTTTGTTGTGTTTAAACACATTAACTTGGTATTACATGTACTGCTGCAAATGGTTTAAAATATCTTGTCTGTTGGAATGGATTGTATGTTCTAATTCTTGTGAAGTCTAAGATTGACATTTTTCCATGTGCTCCCCTTATACAATACTGTCTTTGTTGTTACATTCAGCACTATCATTCTTTATTGAAATTTGGAACAGCAGAGCTCACTTGGTTTGGGGATCATGCTGTTAAAAATATTGCATAGCCACATCTAAAGAACAGTTACCACTGAACTCCATGCTTTCAGAGCTGGTTTGGGCCATATGATAGATCTTGCACACTTCAGCTTCATATATTTGGAGTCATGCAGAACATAGGGTTGGACTGCTGTGATAGTGCCATGAATTCACTGCTGAGTTCCAGTTCAGAAAAAAACCCTGCAGTTTTAATAATAAAAGTATTTTCTTCAATAAACTGTTACTAGGAAGGATAATAAAATACAGTGCAGAAAAATCAGGTGTTACCATTAATGAATAAATTACTTTTTAGTGGATTATAGTTGAACGCGTCTTTGTGGCTACAACAGAAAAGAGATTGAGAACTTCAAAATCAACTGATTGGCTTATGGGTTTGAATCTCTTCAGCATCATTCTGCTGGCAGAGTAGCATTCCAAGTGTTAATTGGTGCTTTAATATATTTGAAGGGGTTATTTAGTTGTGTCATTCTAAACTGTTCTATCACGCAGGTTTTGGAGAAATACCAGCTGTTGCTCTTTCAATTTTGTGCCTTAGCCAGGGCTGCCAGGCTTCCTCTGTAATAGGAGTCTGGAAGGGTATTTTTGGTTTTAAAATGGGGAATTAGAATTTGTTCTCTTTGATTTTTATTGCATNGTGTAAAGGAAATATTACTGGAAGGAAGATCAAGGTACAAAATACTGGTGGGAAAGCATTATTTTTGAATAGGCTTGGACAGCATTTCTGGAAACTACCTTAGAACGTGTCACAGAACAAAAATCACCATGAAATTGGAGTGAGTTGCATTAAAATGGTTTATTTCTTCCATTTTTTCTTGGTAACGTGCTGCGTGGTACGGTGGCAAATATATGTCCTGTGCCAGTGTGCCCTCTGGTGAACTGGGGGACAAGATTGCCAAGATTTAAACGTTCCTACTCTTGCAATGTACAACAGTGCTAATACATATTCCTTCTGAAACTGGACAAGACAGAAATTATTTTTAAAAATACTTTAAACAGACTATTAATGAGATTTATTTGTTTCTGCTTGATAGAATTCTGTAAATAAAGCCTTTGTTGTTATTGCTGCGTAACACTGTTGGCAGTTTTCAACTTCCACGTGTTTTATTGAGTATTGGAAGTTCATTGCCATTGAAACACGGTATAAAACATTAATACTTACGCACTTACGTTGCTGGCCTGATGTTTTATAGCTAGAAGGACGTCCCTTATTAACGGTCAGAATTGGTGCTGTGTCTTGTGCATGGAGAGCACTAAAGAGAATATTTTTGCTGTCACATCCCTTCTCCCTCTGCCTGGCCAGGAGGTTTACTTTGAAGTTCCTGGTGCTGCGAACGTTGGCACAGTGCGCGAGTGGCAGTCCATCCCAGCACAGCCTGGCAATAATCGTGGCCAGGGCCACGGCTGCCATGCTGCTCGGGGTGCCTGGCTCCCTCTTGGGGGCTGCCTTAGGGAGAAGTCAGAGACGTGTGAAAAGTAGGCCAGGGGTCGGGGCGGCGTGCCGTGCCCGCCGAAATTGGAAGTGACGGACACCTCCCGGCTCAGCCGCTCATTTGCCCCCACGTTAAATGCCCCCGAAGACTCATTAAAATGAAAAGTTCTTGGGTCTCGCCGACAGACAGATTGAGTTATTGATGCTGGAAGCGGCCACCAGCAGTAATTGCTGCCCGTCCCCGAGCAAACGCCCGTTCTGGCATTCATGAGCAGTGCCAGGTTGACAGGGGTCAGGGGGGTCAACCCCACCGAAACGAGGCCGAGGAGAGGCAAAATCAGGGCTCTGTTCATCTTTGCGCAGCTTCGCTTTTGTTGCAAGGAACTATTGAGGTGTTCAAGCTGCTTTTTAGCCCTTTGAGGCCCAATTACGCTCCCCTTGTGCATCACCATTGAAAAGTTCTGCAAACGGAACGTGACCGCAACTACTGCAGTCTAAAAAAGTCACTTCTTACTCAGTTTAGCTGTCTTAGCTGTGTGTTCACCCTCTGCACAAGAGTGGAATTATGTTTTGTTTGTGGAGCAAATGGTGTGTGCATATGGTAGTGTAATTTTCAGGAGGAATTAATTTGCACACCGTTTGGGAAGCCAGGATGTCACAATTTTGAATTGCAGTTAGTGTTGTCTTTTTTTGTTGTTGTTTTAAAGATGCAGGAGAAAAAAGTAACAAGATAAGTTTATTAAGTAACCAAACTAATTGTTAAATTTAGTACAAATTTGATTTTCATCCAGCAGAAAGGCTGGGTTTTTTTGCAATGAAGCTTCTCTACCAGCAGTTTTCAGTGGGTAGCCTAACATGGTGTTACTGTTTCCCCCCCAGTATTATGGGAAGTCACCACTTGAGTTTAATTTTTATGGAAAATAGTAAAAGAAGTTTTCATTTCTGTAAAGAAAATAGTTTTCAAACAGCTTTACATGTTAAATCTGTTGAATATTACTTCTAACAGCTATATGAAAGTCTAAAATTATACATCTGTGACCAGGGGGTTGACATGTCTAATATTTTTTATAGGAATATAAAAACATCCCTGTGGGTTGTTACCAAAATTTGTATTTCAGAAGAATCCTGCTATTCAGTTAGACAGTAAACATAGGGGGAGTTTGTTGGGTTTGTTGGTTATGCTCAGCATGATGACCACCCTGAGCGTTTTTTCTTGCTTCACAAATACATGAAGTTTTTAAACATTTTGTTTTATTGTGTTTTGCAGGAAACAAAGGTGGAAAAGCTACAGAAGCATCCTTGCGGTCAAGCACTGAATCCTGTATTGGGCTTCACCGAGCAGGCTGAGCTGAGCATTTGTCAAGCTGAAGGGCCGGTCGCCCTGCGCAGGAGGGATTAAAAGTGAACAATGACTCGATTGAGAGTTCATGAGCAATTGCTTGGAGCCTATCTGCTTATCATTCTCCATGTTCAAGGTAAATATGAACTAGTTGAAGTAAACTTACCTTTCTGATTTGTTCAGGGTTGTGTTTTCCAGTGGTTGAAGTAAGATATTTTTGTTTTGGAGTTTCTTTTACAGGTGACTTTACTGCCCTGATGTGCTATATGGATGCTTCCCTGAGAAGAAGGACATTCTAGTAGTCATTCATTAGTACAGATTAGGTCTATTTAGCAATACTTAAATACAAACAATACCAAAAATGCCTAGTACACTATGGAGCACGTTGGGTGAGCAGCAGAAGTGAAGGTTTGACTTTCTGAATTTCAGTTCCCTCTATGTGTGAATATTTGATCCTTTTAACTTGACCCCCTGAGGAACTTGAAGCGTGCAGTTCCCTACACCTTCTGATGCTCCCAGCAGCCTAGAGGTAGTGTGGCATAATTAATCTAAATTAACTTCTTGTGCCTACTTGATGGGCCAAGATGACACTGTGGACTATTCACAAATACCCTCATTTTCAGTTCGTGGAGATACACGCTGGTGTGTCTGTTGTCTTTCCATACACCAATTACCCAAAACTTCTGGAAATCCAGTTATCATTAGAACTTTAACTTCTCTGTCGATTTGCAAAAATAAATATGCAGCAGTGCCCCTGCATGTCCAGCAGGCACATATGCATTAGTCAATATTTATCATTTTATTCGTAGGCAGTAGCAACTGAAGGATTATTTTTTCTCTCTAGATACAAACAGAAATAATGATACAAATATACAGGTCTTCTAGTGGCTTAAAATTACATTACATTAGCTCCTTCTGTGATCATGGTGATTACTAACAGTTCAGTAAATTACTTCTAGAAAGTAATATAGATAAAATAAGTTTAAAGACTGAACATTGTTTTTTAGCTTCAAAAGAAGAAATTGCCTTATCTTAGAAGTTTTCCTGACTTTCAAATCAATACTGAGGGAGTTTTGAAAGCCATGGAAAAGTTGAGCTCATTGAAATGTCGTTCGTTCTTTGCAAGCTGCCTAAGGGCTTTTCTTCAAATGTATGAAATGTGATTGGTTTCCAGGGGTGGTGAGGAAAAAAACAGTCAAGTCTCTCTGCTTTTCTCTAGATTCGTGGAGGAGGAAAGAATTAAGATCATAGTCATATAAAGCATTTGAAATTTTTACAGGAAAGAGACAATCTAAAGGGAAAAGTTTCAACAGTTGAAAAAGTCTCAGCAAGGAAAATATACACTGGATTTTAGAAAAATGCATCATAAAGCAACCAACTGAGCTGAAAAAGGTTCATTAGGAGAACTGAAGAGAATTTGTGTGATTTACAGAAAGAGGAATGAAAAGCAGAGAAAGTAGAAACCAGTGTGTGTACTTTCAGTGTCTGGCATCCAGCATAATGGTTTGCTCTCCTGGGTTTTTTTTGGAGGCTTCTTCAGAATGTTAGGAATTTCAGAACTTACCAAGACCTGAGAGACTGATAAAAGCAAGTATGTCTGTATAGCTGCATGTATATATACATACCAGATTTCCTAGCTGGTAACTTGAAAAAGCAAGTGGCTGCATGTGTTGATTACTGTGAAAATATTCTTACAATAACAATGGAAACCAGAGGCAATTCCATGGCATTGGTGAATAGCTGCAGTTTCTCAGGGTGGTACTGTGCAGCAGGGGGGCCCGTGGGTATCCTTTGGGTTGTGTCTTCATAGCTTTGGGACTTCTTCACTTGCTTTGAGAAGCAGTCAGAAGTAAGCCTGGGTGGCAGATGGCCAGATTTAATAGCAACCTCTTCAATTAAAATATTTTGTATTTCTTTACTTGCTGTGGAAGGGTTTTGCAGTAGCTCTAAGTCTATGACTTGCACTGCATCTTCATCCACCTCCTTTTTCTGAGGTTTTGGGCTTCAGCCGCACTTGTGACTGCACTGACCAGGCTTTTGTCTTCCCTGTAGTGCAGGGTGTTCATGCAGACAACCAGTTTTACTTTTGAGTAGAGTTCTTTCCTTGTTGTTATAGTGCATTGATGAGCATGTCTGATCAATAGAAGTAGCAGTAATAAAGTGCTTAACATCTACTTAAACATGTTCTCATAAATTTGGTACTTCATTCCTGACAGTTTACTTCCCGTTTGGCTCATCACACCTTTATTCTTCAGACACCACAGAAGACCAGTATTTTGATCCGTGTAATTAGTTGACTAAAAATATATTAATACCACTTGATATGTATGAAAATATATTAAAAGTCAAATTTAAAAATAGTGTTGATATTAAATATTAAAATGGACTTAAAGTTGCCACTGTTTGTTAGTGAACTAAAAAAAAAAAGACAACTGCTGATTTCATTTTACTGCTCTAATTACTTTTATTGAAATACTTGATATAGATAAGGTATGTATTAAGATAAATTTTAAAGCCTTTATGCATTTTCTCAATTTCAGGTGAAGTAGTTAACTGAATTTGAATGTATAAACTAATCTGAAACAAAATTCTAAAAGCTATAGAAGGAACTTAGAGTTGTCAGTAGCTGACTCATTACTTGAAAACACTACTTCTGTTTACTGGTGATTTCCCCATTTAATGGCTGCATCTGTCTTTAAAACATGGGCAGCAACCACATTCCTATGAGTTTGTATGATTAAAGTTCTTCCAAGGGATTATTAAAAGTTGATCTATTTCTTTATTAGAATTTTGCATTTAGTTTTAAGTAACTTTATTCCTTAGAAGTCCATTAAATTAGAATGCAGTGTACTTTTTTTAAGGAAAAGACACAAAAATTTCACGTTTCTGGCTCTTACATTGAGTGCATAAAAACAGAGTCTTCAGCAGTGACATTTGGGGCAGGGAAGTGGGAGCAGAGGCCAAGGACTGCAGGAAGCAGAGGAGGCAGGGGCTGCCTGTCTGTGTTGAGCACTGGTGTAGCTCCTGGGAGAGCTGGAAGGGCAGGGGAGACATTTTAAACCAGTAGTCTGGGAATGTGCTGTGATCCTTAGGAACCAGTTCTGCTAGATGGAGGTACCACTAACATGCCTGGTCTTTGGAGATCACAGCCTTGATACATTAAAAAACACTACACGAGAATTATGGTTAGAATGCCAAACACAGAGTTTGTAGAAGCATTTAAGATACTTTCTTAACAGAACATGTTAAATCATTATGACAGTTTGTGATAGGCAGAACGGTGAAATGTGCTTACTGGAGTGGGGGATTTTGCAGTGTCTGCATCCTAAAGCAAGGAAAAGTAATTTAAAACTACCACATAAAAATATGAAGGTATGTCTTTTTTATAAGGAAGGTATATGCAACATAAAGAGCGCTGGTACACCTTTCATCTTTGATGAAAAGACCTCAGTGTGTGTCAGCACCAGCAGGGAGGTAGGTGAAGGGGCTCTTTTGACAAAGATTCTTGTTACTTAAATATTGAATTTCTTGGAGTTTACAAGCATGGACCAGAGCAGCTACAAAGAAATGCCTCTAGCACTGTAGTTCTGCTAGGACAAATCCCTTTAAAGGATAATGTGG
Organism: Donacobius atricapilla; assembly: GCA_013397315.1. NCBI lineage: Eukaryota > Metazoa > Chordata > Aves > Passeriformes > Mimidae > Donacobius > Donacobius atricapilla. The sequence goes on along the minus strand of WBMY01006251.1, from coordinate 154,580 downwards.
TCTGGAATAGAAACGTTTTTATGGGCAACACCTATATTATGAATTCAGAAAGCTATCAAACAACTTGACAGCCATAGGCCATATTGGACCTTTATTTGTGGAGAAAGAGAGGATGTAATTAAGTAAAAAACTGAATTTGGCTTTTGTGTTTGTCTTCTTTCACTTACTGCTGTCTCTGCAGTTCATAGAGCTGGTTTTTTAAGGGTCACACAATCTTTTCTTACATCAGAAGACTTGATGAAACTGTATCTGTATCCTGGCATTGAGTGGCAAGCAGGCTAACTTGGGGTTTAGTGATTAGTACCACTGCAGTGTCACACACAGTACATTTTTAAGATTTATCCGTGTTAATATTCATATTTGAAGCATGCTTTCAAGTAGACTTAGATTTCTAACCTAGTGAGATTTCTAATATCCTGTGCTTCTTTGAAATACATTTTATAGTCTTAAGTTATTTTCTGTGATTGGAAGAATTAGTGCTTTGAATAATTTATCAAAGGATGGATATGATATATTGTCAGGTGTTGCTCTGTTTTAACATTTTGTTTTATCATTAACTTTAGAAATCTTTATTTATTTTTTAAATAAAGCCTAATTTTAAAGAGAAAACCATTTAAGTGTTGTCCTGTCTGTAACAGTTGTTCACACTTCTAGAAATCTACAACACATGCATTGTATTATGGGGCAGGGCAAAAGACAAAATCAGAACTTGAAGTCCCATCAGCTTTTTTCTCCTCAGTGTCTTACCCTGCAGTGAAGTCAGGAGAATGTTCCGCCATTACTCTGATAATTCATTGAGTTGTTGTAACTTTGTAATGCAGTGAAATACACGACAGAGCCGTTTGGATGTTTAGAAGTCTGTGATACTGTGGTTCTCAAGGCTGGATAAACAGGCTAGAAGTGATCCAGGATCTTGGACAAGCCCTCCAGTGTGTGATAGCTCATTTGTTGCTCATGTCTATTACTTTGCCCCACCAGCTCTGTGCAGTCTGTGGGTGGAGGTTAGGAAGGAATGGAAAGGAGGCTTTGCTGTGCCTGAAATTTCTGGGTGCTGCGTTCAGTGCACAACACACTGCACTTACCCCTTTGAAGGTTTTGTGAGATTTGTGTATGTATGTTTCTTAGCTGTAGTGCTGACAACAGCCATGTCATGGAAAAGATTAATTACATCATCAAGTAGTGTAGTGTCACAGGATCCCTAAAAAATGATCTTCCCTTTCCCTGTCCTGCTGCCAGGGGGAAGATGCAGCAGTGTGAATGTCTGAGAGCTGGAGCTCTGAGTGGGAGGAGACATAAACCTTGGAGCAGGATGTTCGTCGGGCATATGCTTAGTTCTCTCTTGGTCATTTACTCCGTGTCTATTAACCAGGAAAAACAGCAATGAAGCATCCTGTGAGTTCAGGGTCTTCATTTGCCCACTTAACATGTACGGTGGATGGAGGCCAAGTCTTTCCACCCTTGACTCCCATCCCCATACCTAGCAGCTTTAAGATGGACGCTAATCTGTCTTGAAATGCTGAGGATGAATTGCAGTACTGCAGTAAAGGATACAGTTAGGTATCCTAGGTGGAGGCAATTAAAACTGGTTCCTGAAGTAATTCCAAGCATCCTCAAAATTTTCCTGTTCTCTTCCCTGGGTACTCAAACTCCTGGCTAAGAAAAGTTCTGCTTACAGTCTTAGAAAGTAAAAATGCAAGAGTGAAGTAATTTTTTTCCCTTGTTCTTTGTACGGTTCAGGTATTACTTGCAAGATGAAAGCAGGCTACTGTAGAGTTTCACATTACAAAAATAAGGAAATTGTAGTCTGTTCTTGCTCTGAATAAAAATCTTTGCCTATAGAAACTGAACAAAAGACAAAGATGCTGTTTCTTTGAGAATACAGTTATTTGTTTTGGATTTTATATGATAGGTGCTTTTCATAAATCTTGTAATGCCATCCATCTTAATAAATGAAGAGGGAAAAAATATTTCACGTCACTTTTAGTCTAAAAAGTTGGTATGCCTGTGGTCATGCTTCAGTGTTACTTTACAGAGAATTACACTGCTTTAAAAGATGCCAGATATGCACAAAAATGTTGTTCTTTCTGTTCTGAGCTAAGAGAAGCCATGCTTTAAGAGTTCCTTGGATTTCTCCTCTAATAAATTGAAAAAACATAGCATTCAGTGATCAGGGTAGGAAAATGGATAAGTGACTGTAAGACACTGATCATAAAGTACCGTGAAGACTTTTAGAGTGTGGAATGTCCCTGAAGATAAGAGGGGATTTATAACATCAATGGGGGAAGATACCATAGTCATTCAACAAAATTAGAAAGACAGACAATATTTGTACATATGCAGTGGCTTTTCCTTTAAATATTAAGTAGAATTACCTGTTCTCTGAGCAGGTAAGGATCTCTTAAATGTGAATACAGAATGTTGTGTAATGTCTCTAGCACAGTATTAAAATTCTCTCTCAGTTTATGCTGGGAAGAAATATGTAGAACGAGAGGGGGTTGGATGGAGGGGCTGTTTCAGTTGTGCAGGATTCCTCTTGGTTAAATCTGCAATACCTGTAACCTCCTGTTATTCTAGCATTGGATCTTGTTTCTTGTGAGCATTCTGTACAGATCAGGACCGTTTAACGTGGACATTACTGAAATACTCTTTGAAGACCACATACTAAATAAAGCACTGCTCTGTGATTTCAGTGTTTAGGTAAATGGTGTATTTCTCAGGATATTCTCTTAGTTGGATCCAGAGGAAGCACAGTTGCATTACTTTGCTGCATTGGGCAGTGCACTAGGTGTGCTGTATTAACCAGATGAGGAAGTCTGCAAGTCTGCTGTTTTCAGGAGGATCAAATTTCACAAATATTTAATTGGCACTTGTCTGAATGACATAGTGGATGTTACAGTAGAGTGATACAGAGGGCTGTATCTGCACAAGGTTTTAATCAAGTTTTTCTGGACTTGTTTCAAGCAAGGCACAAAAGGACGCTAATATTCTCATCACTTTACAGCTCACGTTTGTTGGGTTTGACAGAATCTGTTCCAAGAGACTCTGAGTTTCCCGATCAGGTTTCTTTTCCGTAGAAAAACTGAATTTTTTATTGTGAACTCCATTTTTTTTTACTAATAACTGCATCTGTAAAAGCTTCTGCTGCTCCTCACTGGCTGCTGACTTTTCTTGCCAGCACTGAGCCTCACACAGAGCCTTGCTGTAGTCAGTATCAGTGCAGGGGATAGTTTGTTCATAGCTCTTCTATCTGTACTTGGTTCATACCTTCAGGATTTAGAGCTGAGGTGGTGGACAGAAGGAGATTTCCTGTTGGTAAAATGGTGTATGATAAAGCTGAAGGAGATGGATAAAGATGTTCCCATCTTGTATATTAATCACATAGCATCTTCCAAATGAGGCAGATAATGTTCATCATTTTTGTTCTGGTTGTTCTTCACTAAGAAGAAAACAGATGGATGTTTTCTTCTGAATGCCTACATTCACAAAAGAACTTTATTAATATGAACAAAAACAAATGATGTTTAACTCTGCTACTGTTGAGAAACTGAGGGCTACATGGAACATGATGTAGCCCTGTTTCTATTCTGTGAAAGCTCATTTGGATGGATGTTGGTGTCATTTACTGAAATTTAATTTGCAAACAAGACTTACTTTAGCTGTGTTTTGAAGTACTAATGCATACAGAGATCAAAAAAACCAAGAGATTTTGCAGTTATTACTGCTCTTCTATGAGACTGTGAATCTATAAAAAATTACTTCAGAAAATTAGAAAATTGCATATTAAGTACGTTCAGTCATGCATAAAATTATTCTTGTTGTGGTTATCAAGCCGTCAGCATTTTGGTTTTCTAAACACATGAATGAGAGAAGCTGTCTTCAGAAAATTCTAACCAGTTACACCACTACTTTCCTGCCCTACCTCAAAAAGAGAAAATACCTTTCTGTTTATATTGATTATGGTTGGAAGATCTGCTGTTAAGGGTACAAAATATGTCAGCTAGGTATTTCTAGAATAAAATTATTAACTCAGATTTCTACCATAATCTTGGGAGAGGAGATTGCCTTGTATACTTCAATTATAAATATAATTATTGTTGTCATGTTTTGCCTGTAAAACTCTTGAACGGTTATCAAAAAGATGCAAACTTTTTTTTGTTGGTTTTTTTTTTGTATCCAGGTCAAAAGCCAGATAACATGCTTCATGGTACAGGAATGAAGACAAATCCTGACCAGAAGAAACAAACAAATGGAGTAACACTTGCTCCAGAGGACACCTTACCTTTTCTTAAATGCTACTGCTCAGGACATTGTCCAGATGATGCTATTAACAACACATGCATGTAAGTGTTGCATTCAGGATAGAGAGGCTCTTTGAAGAATATAATTTTGGGTTCTGAGAGAGCTAACTCCTCTGGAGGCTGACCAAGGTTCTCTCCGGTGATCTGACCGTAACTGATGATGTTCTGTGAGTGCTAAAACCCGTGGTCATCTCTTGTTTTTACCGCACCTTAGAACAATTTGCAACTGGTCATTTCAAGCCCAGCAACGGCTTTGAAGGACAGAGGTTTTAAGTCACCCTGTGGTATTTTATAGCTGGGTGAGTATTAAGTGACCCAAATCTAAGCCTTCTGACATGACCACCTGTTTGCTTATTTCTTCACCTAGTAGTCAAAAAGGTGGTGTAATGTAAATAACATGGCCATTTACCGAGAATCCTTCTTGTTACATGTTCAGTAGTTACAAACTATGAAGGAAAGGCAGGGGAAAATAAAGAAAAGCCTGTGGACATGTAGAGACAGGAGGGAAGTTTTACCTTTGTTAGGTATAAGAATCCTAACAGACTCATGCACAGGTCGTGTGCTTGCTTAAGATGTTTTTTTTTCATGTCCTGAAACGTCCTTGGTTTTCTTTTTTTTCTCTCCATTTGCAATTCCACGTTCAAGGTCCTTCTGTTTTTTTCCTTAAGAATTAATAGGTACAGTTGAAAACATATTACTTGCTCCTGTACTTTGAATCTTCACTTTAACATAGGTTTCATTCTCCCTAAGGTGTTACTTGGCAGTTTTTGTGGAATCCAAGGAGGTAGAATAAACACTGCTGTCTTTTTAAATGTAAACACAGGCAGTAACTTACAAACAGTTTTGAACTGACAAAATGTTCCAGTATTTTGTCTTTCAAGCCTCTTGGTATTTATTTATTGGTTTTTGTTGCCCTCTAGTGTGTGCAGTTTGTATAGACCTTAGTTATTTTTGTCTGACCTAGCAACTGCTAGGCCATCATGCTGATAATAAAGCTACTAGTTAAAAACACAGTGTCTGTGTGCAGGGAACCTTATGGCATTATGCTTTCCACATCTGCATTTCTTTGAATTAGTGTAAATAGATATTTGACAAACAAGGTTGTTTCTAAATTTGTTTTCCTTCGTGTCTGTGTTGAGGGAATGAGTGAATGTTTGCGAGAGAATGTCCCTGTAGTGTTCTATTTGAGAATACTGTTTTATTCTCAGACTGGATGGTAACCACTGTATTAAAGATTTTTTCTAGAAGTTTTCATTCTAGAATTCTCAATGGGTGCATGGTCAACTAATGCTGACTATTGAATGACAAGCAAGCTGGTAAAGCACACGTGATCTATCTTTTGCAGAACCAATGGGCACTGCTTTGCTATCATTGAGGAGGATGAACACGGAGAACCCACGCTTGCTTCTGGCTGCATGAAGTATGAAGGTTCAGACTTCCAGTGCAAGGTGAAAAAATGAGATTTATACCAGTGCCTTACTTTATTTCATTATTATGCCCCTCCCTTTTTTTATATGGCATTCTGAAGATGTTTCTAAAGCAAGTACTGCTCCTATGATGAGTGTAGGAGAAAAACTTTTTAAAGGGATCGGGTTTTTTGTCTTAAGAGCAGTATTTATTTAACATATGGTTAACTAGTTTTGACTCAGCTCAAGACTTTTCCCATGTATGAAATAGCAACTTAAGTAGAAACCATCTGTTTCTGTGGAACAAGTAAACGTTCCATGAAATATAAGAAAATGCAAGATCAAATGTAGGCACTCAGAGATTAGATGATGATGATGTTTGTCTGCCACTGTGGAGTGATCTCATACGTCAAATGGTATGGTTGAAGTGCCTTTTAAATAAAATAGCTTAACCTTTTTTCTGTGCTGTGTTGTAGCGGTAGCATCCCCTATCCCCGTCTGAGCCTCAAAATCTAAATGTTCATTGAATTCTCCTTCCCCAGGACTCACCTAAAGCGCAGTTACGTCGAACGATTGAGTGCTGTCGTACTGATTTCTGCAATCAGGACCTGCAACCAACGTTGCCACCTCTTGATAGTACAGGTAGGCACCTCCTATATGTTCACGCTGCTAAGAAATGCTGTGTGGGTTCTTTTCTTCCTGATCAACAGTAGAAATAAGGAGAAAATGCAATTACGGTATTGCACACATCTTTTTTTTCCTTACTAAGTGATTTTTATATGAAGATCTGTAGTACACGTCATTTTCTGTTTTCAGTTTTCCTTTTTTGCCACTTTCAGGTTAATCTTTTCCTCGATCAGTCACTCATGGCATTTTTATTCTTGTTCTTAGTGTGTTCATATCTTGACTGCATGTGATCTTCTGATCTGTTTTTATTCTGTTTCCACAGTCTGATCTCTTTTTAAAATGTTTTTCTTAATCTTTGCTGTGCTTTTACTATTATGAATGCCATCATAAAAAAAAAAAAAAACCAGACCTTGTTAACACCTCTTTATTGGAAATTCCTTCTCCTCTTTCTGTTGTTCCCAGCAAAAACAGTTTGTTTTCATGCGCTTACTCATTCATTGCTAGGCAAGTTGTACTGGTCTAACTGTTGCTTTATATCTTCTCAGAATCTTACTGCTCTAAATCCTTCATTTTTATTTCTAACAAACTAGCAAGAGTCAGCCAAAACCAACAACTCCAAAATCTCAAGATAAATCTTTATTTCTTTTTTGTTGTTGTTGTCATCCAAATGAATTTATCTTTGCTTTTGTTGTATAAATACTTACTTTGATACACAGTATACGAAACTGTACCTAAATAAACTGTTTACAATATATGTTTAATTAATAGACTTTGGAAACTCTCTTTTTTTCTTTCTATTTTTTCTTTTTTTTTTTTTTTTTTGAAAAATAGATGGACTTTTTGATGGCAGCATTCGTTGGATGGCAGTGTTGATTTCTATGGCAGTCTGCATTATTGTCATGGTCATCTTACTTAGCTGCTTTTGTTACAAGTAAGAAAGCACTTTCCTTATTGGCAACATATTTAATTTTGAAAATCAGTGTAAACAGAACAATTATTTTGCAAATGTACTCAGTTAATCATATGTGGATTGGAAACAGTTGTAACTTAATTTCACATTTCTGTGGGTAGCAGTTTCCATCACTAGATAAATGAAACGTTTATGGTAGAGAATTAAAGTGAATTTGATCCTTTTCTCTGGCTACAAAATATTTACAGTTTTGTAAGCCATGCATCACTTCGATGCTAAAGCAGCTGGTAAACAGGAATATTTTCATGCTTTTTATGCTTTTGGGTCTTCAGTCCCTTTCAATAGTTACGTTTCATCTGCTTCTGAGATTTTCTGCTGTTTCAAAACTAAGTAATTGTCCAGCTGAGCTGTGGCAGTTCATTCAGGTGCTTCTGTCAGCCCCAGCCCTGTGCTGGAGGGGATCACTGTTCTAGCAGTTTCCAGGGCTTGTGTCAGCCTCAGCTGCTGTGCATCAAGGTTCTGCCTGTTCATTTAATCCAAAATCAGCAATGTTGTGCTGGTAACTCTGGCTGAGAGCTGAATATTAAAAATGCTGGGTTTCCACCTGACTGATAATCAGCTGACACACCTGTACATGCATTGCCACAGCTTCTTAACATTAAAAAGCAATGTAAGTGACATTTCAGGAAAAGAAAAAATACAGTGAAATCTGTTTCTCTGTTTTTTCTTCTGCAGAAATGTCTATATTTAAATAGCTCTTTTTGTAGATCAGTTTGTTACGTATTTTAATTGGAGTTCAGCCTAATTCCTGTTACTTTTGCAGGCATTACTGTAAGTCAATGGCAAAGAGGCACTGTTATAATCGTGACCTGGAACAAGATGAAGCATTTATTCCAGCTGGGGAGTCATTAAAAGACCTTATTGACCAGTCACAGAGTTCTGGGAGTGGATCAGGACTACCACTGTTGGTAAGTCATTAAGCTTAAGATTTTTCTTCATTGAATTTCTCTCCATCACATACAAAGTTTGGTTTGGATCCAATGCCTAGAACAAAGCAGTTTGTTCATACAAAACGCTAATTATTTTATATGCCATTATGATAAAAGGTGAAGTACAAGCTGAAAGTGTTAAAGCCCATCTTCACATAATTAATTAAGATGAAATATGAAATTAGATATATTACAAAATCTGTTGGCATCAGCATAAGCTTAAAGCCCACAGCAATTAAGGTGAAAATACAAAAAATGGCTGGTGTAAGTATCAAATTGAGTGATCTCAGAGATTTTATTTTCTTAGTATCCACTGACCGTTCAAATAGAAAAGCCAGAGAGGGACTTCTTACAAGGGCATGTAGAGCTAGGACAAGGGGAAATGGCTTTAAACTGAGAGTAGGTTTAGATGGGTTTTGAGGAAGAAATTCTTCACGGAGGATGCTGAGGCACTGGAACAGGTTGCCCACAGAAGCTGTGCATGCTCCATTTGTGGCAGTGTTCAAGTCCAGTCTGGATGGGGCTTGGAGCAACCTGTTCCAGTGGAAGGTGTCCCCACCCATGGCAGAGGGGTTGGAAGTAGATGATCTTTAGGGTCCTTTCTAACTCAAACCATTTTGTGATAATTATTCATAATTTTGTTCATTCACCTTCCATAAAAATTAGCCAGTGAGACAGATGACTATTTATAAATCAGAAATAAAATGCAAGAGGACATACCATTCAGTTAGAAGCTGAGTTAACTTAAATGTTTTGGGGATTTTTTGTGCGTTTGAGGCGGCAATAATGAGTCCAAAATTGGAATGTAAAAAATTTCATTGAACTGATTTTACAATGGGATCAAACTTTAAAGTAATCCAAGCTTGATAAGCAGCCTGGTTAACTGCTGAGTTTCCCTCCTCCATCTTATACCTGCTTCTATCTTATTTTTTTTTAATTTTTTTTTTGTCTGCCTTAGGTTCAGCGCACTATTGCCAAGCAAATTCAGATGGTGAGGCAGGTTGGAAAAGGGCGATATGGTGAAGTGTGGATGGGCAAATGGAGGGGTGAAAAAGTGGCAGTCAAAGTGTTTTTCACCACAGAAGAAGCCAGCTGGTTCCGAGAAACAGAGATTTACCAAACGGTTCTCATGCGGCACGAAAACATCCTGGGTAAGGCAGCAGAGCAGTGCTCAGCTGCTGGAGGGTGGCATGAGGGAGGAGGAGGAGCAGGAGCTCTGAGTGGGTTGCTTGAGGGGTCTAAGGCAGCTTCTGTCGAATAACCAGGTGGGTCTCTCTTAATGTGTGCTAATAAAATGCTATTGAAAGGGTAGAATTTTGCTGCTCTTGGTTGGAAACCTGTCTGCAGTCTCTGCTGGAAGGCTGGAATGGTAACCTCAGGTACAGTTAGAATCAGAGCTTCTACATGGTTCGTTTTCATAAGGGGAACACGTATCTTCTGCTACAGTGCAAGAAGATACAGCTTTAGGAATTACCACTAAATCTACAGAAAAATTTTATGTACAAATAAAAGGTAACTTGGTTTATACATTTCATAGGTTTCATAGCAGCAGATATTAAAGGCACTGGCTCCTGGACACAGCTTTACTTGATCACGGATTATCATGAAAATGGATCATTGTATGATTTTCTGAAGTGCACTACGCTGGACAACAGGGCTCTGCTCAAACTGGCCTATTCTGCTGCGTGTGGCCTGTGCCACCTGCACACGGAAATCTACGGCACACAAGGCAAGCCTGCCATTGCACACAGGGACCTGAAGAGTAAAAACATCCTGATAAAGAAAAACGGAACCTGCTGCATTGCAGACTTGGGTCTTGCAGTCAAGTTTAACAGGTAACAAATCCTCTGTCATGGGAAGACTTCCATGTTCTTTTTTTATTTAATGCACCGCATACCCAGTTTAAAAAGGCAGATGGAATCATTTGGTTGTCTGCTTTCAGGGTTTTTTGTTTTCAGTTTCAAGAGTAAAATGTTGGTTTTGAATGCTGGTAGACATCATGATGAAAATAGGTTGTTAAGAAACAAAGAAAATACTCTTCTTATGGAAAATAAAAGTTTTGTAGAGGTAAGGGAGACTGATTTTTTTATTCAAAACTAGCCTTTCATAGGAATTGCAATCATGTAAATTCTTTCATAGAAAATCTGAACAGCATATAGGCAGTTGAAACTTAATTGAAGATGTGCTACTTCAATAGTATTATTAAATACTTTTTTTAGTTTAAGTTCAATGGAGACAGAGAATTGTCTTTTTAGTGGTTATGCAATACAGGATTTCTCACCTTGTAACAGTCAACAATTCAGTAACTTGCTAATGTTTTCATATAGTGACACAAATGAAGTTGACGTTCCCTTGAACACTAGAGTGGGAACGAAACGTTACATGGCTCCAGAAGTCCTGGATGAAAGCCTGAATAAAAACCATTTCCAACCCTACATCATGGCTGACATCTACAGTTTTGGGCTGATCATCTGGGAAATGGCTCGGCGCTGTGTCACAGGAGGTAAACTTTTAAATATTCTGTATAAAATCTACCAGGCCCTTCCCTCACTCTAGCAATGCTTCACCAGGAAATAATATAATTAGCCTGCTCTGTCATCAGGCTTGTGTTCTTTAAAAGCAGTAGTAATAGTCTGACACATATTTTTGTGGCTCATCTTGGCTTTCCTTTTACTCTTCTTTTATATTCTTATGCATCTTCACCTGTATTCTTCTTCCATCTTATATTTCTCTGTGCTTCCTCATAGCATGTCGTAGGTTAGAAAAAGCCAAATTCAGCATTTGGTATCAAAATCAAAGGCACTACAAGGAATTATCATAGCTACTAATGTTAATAATCATAATATATGAGCTTTTATGAGAAATTATTGTGGTAGTGAAATTTTCAGATTTTTACCACAGTAAAACAGTGTGGTGAGTATAACTTGGCGCAAAGTTAATTTTCATTCCTGGCTAAGGAAATCCAAGAGTAGGTGTATAGATTTTTCTTTTTTAATTGTTCCTAATCTTTCACAATTGTCTCCAGGTATTGTTGAAGAGTATCAGTTGCCATATTATGACATGGTGCCAAATGACCCATCCTATGAGGACATGAGAGAGGTGGTGTGTGTCAAACGCCTGCGCCCAGTGGTGTCGAACAGATGGAACAGCGACGAGGTGAGTGGGCTGAGAGGAAAAGCTACTTCAGTCTGTTCATTAATGTGGGGTGGTATTTTAGTCTAATAAGTACTAAAATGTTGGAAAGTAGGGACTGCATTCGCACATGCTCATACTTTGAAAACCTCGTAGCAGTAATAGGAGAAAGACATGCTCGAGATCAAAATACTGCATTTTTTTAATGTATCTTTCCAGTGATCTGCAGGGAAGATACCCTTAAGCAGCATGCAAGTGTGTGAATACTGCTCTACTTGAGATCGTGTATTTTAGATAGTGGAATACATTCAGAGTTTTAATTGGCGCTAAAACTTAAATTAATTTTTAATTCATTTTATTAGTCTTAGTGTATATGGCTTGTTGGTTTGTGGCATAAGATAATTCATGAAAGATGAAGCAGTTCCTTTGTGAATTTCCTCTTTCCTTTTTTCCTTTCTTACTGTTACATCCCAGGACAATCTGTAATGTAACTAAAATGCTCTCATTTATATGTGTTTTTAAAGGGCCACAGCTTGAACACAGCAAATAAGAGATAACTATTTCACATAGCAAGTTAAATATGCTGTATCTATTCTTCCCCAAGTCCTTGACTTCTATGAATTCTCAGTTTTCTCCTTTTTTTTTTCTGACTGCTGGAAGAACTGTTGTCACATCTTCATTTTCCCTGAAAGAATTCTCTGTGCTTTTCCAGCCATATATGTGGAGATTTTTCTGTTTATTTCTGCCATATTTGTACCACTGTTCCTGAGTTATATGGAGAAGTTCTGGTAATACATCCTTGGGAGACTAAATCAGCACTTCTGTTGGTTCCAGCTGCTGTAATACTAGACAGTGAGGGTTTGGGATAAGGATTGGCACGTGGATGTTGGGTTTGGGGTGTTTTGGGGGTTTTTCCTTCTGTAGATTTCTTTATAATAGTTTACTACCAACTACAATTTTGCAGAAAATTTGGAAGTTGCTCATTTTTGGATTTCAAAGTTCTATAATTTGAGCTTGACAGTGAACCAAAATTATAACTTTGTGTGTAGCAGTTGTTACAATAGTGTGCCTTTGTTTTTCCTTCTGCAGTGTTTAAGAGCAATATTGAAGTTGATGTCTGAGTGCTGGGCTCATAATCCTGCCTCAAGGCTCACTGCCTTGAGGATCAAGAAGACACTTGCCAAGATGGTGGAATCACAAGATGTAAAGATTTGACATAGGAAAGTGACTTTGGAGAGCAAAGCTGGACTCCCTAGATCTTTTCGCTCCAACGTGGGTGAGGAAGATAGAAACAGAGAAGAGGAAATAACTGAGATTCAGTATATTTTCTCAGCACACTTCTACAGGCTGCTAATGAAATCTTTCAGTACTTCATAGACCATGACACTGAGAGCCTCTATACACTACGTGCTACATATATGGACAGCCTTGAGACAATACACGTTTTGGTTTGGTTTGAGCTGCGTTGACACTTAAATCATGCTTAACGAGTCTCCAGTAAAACTCTGGGTACTGAATTGAATGCTCAGATTACAGTGCTTTCTGTGAAAGCCTAACAAGCTATATGGATTCAACAGAGATGGAGAATATAAGCTTTTTTTTTTTTCCCTTCTACCTGATGAAACCTAGTCAATCCATACCAAGTTTTGGTGAAACAGCCTGTAGGTTATGAATCTGTTTGTGATACTACTCAGTTTAACAGTTCTTTATGCCTTTATGTGTGTGCCAGAATTATTTTGCTGTCATTTGGAATATATAAGAAACCATTTAAATGAACAAAGTTTTATGGTCAGGGCTCCATGCATTTTGTGGCTCCACAATCAGAGATTGCTACAGAATCTTTTGCCATTAAGTTATCTTCAGAAATCTCCATTTTAATTTTGGTTTCTGTTTTTTATTTGGTCACAAAGAGAACTGCAAAAATGTGAACCATTAATTAATTAAGAATGCCTGCCTAAATCTGTAAGGAGCTTGAAACAGTCTCTCCTAGCAGTATAGGCTGCCTTGGTCATCTCACTTGCAGTCTAGAGAGAGCTCCATAATTGTATCCCTGAAATTTGTCATTTTTTTTTTCACAGTGCCACATGCAAGCAGCATTTTTGCCATATAATTCTTCACATCTTAGCAGAAAGACTGATGACAATGTGTTTTGCCTTCCTGCTGTATTGAGACTCACTGATAGGGTGTCTGTCATGCTCTGAACTTCTTCCCAAAGGAAGGGATTTGTCAGCTGTAGCAATGTGCTCTTTCAGCATTTGACAAAACTAGGCAGGAGGTGAGTTTTGAAAGGCTTGAGAACAAGTCTGGTTTACAGACACAAAAGAGGGAAGGCAGGAAGCTCTGGGTCCTCTGAAGATTAGAGAATGCAGTAAAGGTCAAGAACTGAGGATGTGAACTGTTGAAGATGAGATCCACAGCGTGCAGAAGATTGGGAGCTGGGTTGCTCTGATGTAGACACAGGAGGCCACATCTGTGGGCCACTTAGAGGAAGTGAAGATTTGAGACAAGGTAAATCGGTGGGTGTTGTAAGTTCTAGTTAAGTTCGGGAGGAATGGCACTGAAATTTCTTCATGTACATACAGTAAGTTAGCACAACTGTAAAACTTGGTTTTATTGTGCCAACTCTGTCCGAGCAGCAGCTGACAGAATGAGAGGACACAGTCTTAAGCTGCGCCGAGGGAAATATAGGGTGGATATTAGGAAAAAGATTTTTTATGGAAAGAGTGATAAAATACTGGAATGGTCTGCCCAGGGAGGTGGTGGAGTCACCATCCCTGGATGTGTTTAAAAAAAGACTGGATGTAACACTCAGTGCCATGGTTGAGGTGTTAGGGCTGGGTTGGATTTGGTGATCTTGAAGTTCTCTTCCAGCCTAGTGATTCTGTTATTCAGTGTAACTGACCTGCACAAGAAACTGAAGTTCTCCCATTTTCACCACTGACCCACACAAGTTGGTTAGAAGCCAGAACCCTCCATGAGGTACTGTAAAGTAGAATTATTGATTTGTAACTCCTTTGGCGCTTCTACTTGGAAGTTAGAGAATAGTACCATAACTCAACTTTGAAGCTTCAAAGCATGAATCGTCTGAAGATTGTACACACAGTATTGGAACCATTGAATCTATTTGATAATTTAAGTGCCTATAACTTTGTACTGTAAATCTTGTTCTAGATAACTTTAAAAGGGAAGTTATTTATACAGTGTGTTTTGTGCTTTAGTAAAAAAAAAACAAAACAAGAAATACCTAGTCCTGTGTACATGTGTACAATTCGATATATGCACACACACACACCATAGTTGAGATTTAAAGAAAACAGTTGAGCATAACACAAATATTGATGAAAAATGTCAAAACTTCAGATTGATTTATGCCAGGTTATTTGTTGTCTTAAAATATTTACATGGAGATTGTTTTGATGTGTTTAAATTTCCCTTGAAAATACAACTGATGGAAACCAATGTAACACAGAATTAATGTGATTTGTGAACAATTACAACCTTCTAGCATGTTACTTTTTTATTTTAATCCTGTAGTTCCCATAATGTAAATGGTCAGGCAAAAGATTGCAGTATTTTTATTTTCTATTGTGATGTACAGACTTTATTTAACAGTTCTACATATTTTATAGAAAACTAGCTATTTCAAGGGACTTTTTTTAAAAATAAAGTCATTACTTTAGTAATGCCTTTAAGTATTAATATGTATTCTGGCTGAGAAGTTCATAGTGTGTCAACTTTAACTTATTTGAAAACAGCAAGAGCTATATGATATTGTGCCACAATCCTCATGATAAAGGCTTCTAAAAAATAAAGTTTCTCCGTCCATTGCCAAGAAATATATGATGATTTTGAAATTGTTAATGTCTTCATGCATAATTTTTGCACAGGTAGTTGGAAAACTTTTGGTTTAAGCCAAAAAATATAAGGGATAAGCTTTTTTTTTTTAGTTTCTTCCTTCTCTAGAGTTTTTATCAATAAGAAGGAAAAATGTTTATGTAGATACCCTGCCAGCTTAAACTTTCAAAGCATGGAGATCTCTCTAAATTAACCCTATCCTATGTAGAATATTGTGTCATTTCTTTTAGAATTTGCCACATCATCATTCACTGTAAACATGTTCTGTGAATTTTTTTTCGTTCACTTTGCCCAAGTCTTCAGGAAGTCCCTTCTGGAAGTATGAATTTCAATAATTTTTAAGTTTTCACTTATTTTCTTTTCCATTGTTTAGGTATTTGCAAGGCAGCAATAGGGGGGTTAGACACCTTAGGACCTAAATTGATTTACACGTTTACTTTACCATAGAGGGAGCTGACTGCTGCAAAGATGATTCTTTGAGAGGGAAAAAAAATCATTTTGCCTTAAACCTAATTTATCAGCACTTCAGTTACCCTGTTCATGCTGAAATGTATCATGCATGGGTAGTTTTTGCTGTGCTGAACAGGAGCTTCTTTGATTCCGATATTCAAAAAATGTTAACACTAAAAAATACCTATACTGATATTTAAATCATTTGGGGAAAAAAATGTGCTCAAAGCCAACCCATTAATTTTAACATAACTAAGCATAATTAATGCAGACTCCAAAGCTGAGTTGTTGCTTTATGCAATCCTGTAGAGTTCAGAAGCCTTTAAGGTCAGAGAGGATAATAGGATACTTCTACTGGACTGTGATTGTTCTCGTTTTGGTGGTCAAAATTTTAAGCATTTGTCATCCAAAACCAAAATCCTCTAAAACTGGTGAATGTGTGGGGGTTTTTTTTAAAATTATTTTTTTAATACAAAAATAACTCTGTGGAAAACATCTTGGGGAGTATCAAGCCTGTGCCTTGGAAGTTGTTAAACACTCATATGGAGGGATTTTTAACGTTTATTTAACCTGTTCCATGTGATTTTAGATGGAAATAATTGGAGTCACTTCATTCTTATTGTTACAGTAACTATAAAAAGTTTTTGTGTTCTAGTTTAACTTGTAAATTCCACCAGAAATGTGGTATTCCTGTACAGAAAATTAGGCTTACATTCTGAGTTTATTCTGAGTTTTACTTAATGGAATTCTTCCTCAAGAAACAGTTTTCCCAATATCCATAATTTTTTCCAATAGTTTTCTGAATTAGCCTTTTTTGAGGTCTTGAATGAAATGTAAAATTAATATTTCAAGTTACCTCCATAGTAGTCTAGAATCAAATTTTAGATCTTGATCTAAATGACCATTTGAATGTGTTTATAAAACAAACCATTTGGATACATTTCATCTCCTCTGTCTTACAGACTGTATTTTAATGGTCTAAAAGTGTTGGAAGAGCAGAGATATAAAGTTAAAACCCATTCTTTTGCTATTGCAGATATTTTTAAAGGGAAGTTACATGCATGTCTTCTGTGAAATACTCGAATGATTTAGCCTTTCCTGCCTCTCCTGACAGTGCCTCTGAGTTAAGTCTTTACCCTGTGCCCACAATCTCTGTTCCAAGTCGGGGTGATGTCTAAAAGCCGCTGGCAGTGTTGCACAGGGCAGTGCTTTATGGAACCGTGGTGCTCAGCCTTGGTTGGACAGCAGAAGTAGGGGGCACGTTACTTCTGGTTTTTTGACAAATCTAATGTCATTGTTGCTTTGTGATATTTTACTGTTAAATGCAATTATAGAAGCCCACATCGTGTAGTGACATTTGTGCTCTGACATGACATGCCCAAAATGAAATGTACTATATTGTATACAAGAAGAATAAATAACATTGTAGTTAACCTAGAGAAGATGTAAATAAAATATGAAAGAAGAGTGGAATAAGACAAGTGGTCACACTCTTGTGTGTGTTATATGCCAGAAGTGTAGAATACTACTTTAAAAATGTAACACACTAATGTATCTTGTACAGCATCTGCTTTAGAAGGTGCCTTATTGAGTTTACCATGAATTGCTTGTTCTGTACACAGATTATGTCCAATGTATCATTTTTAAGTAAATAACCTTATTTTAGTACACATTAGTAATGTGTTTTGTTACTATAAGATTTTGCCTTAAAAATGTAATGACTTGGAAATCATAATACTGTAACTAAATAATTCCCTACTTTTTCATACCTCGTTTATGGTTTTTCCTCCCCCCCAGTCTTTGAATAAGTTGTTAATTACTGCTTTTATTGCTCAGTGATATTGAAAATTATTTGGTGTCTAAGTTTAAGCTCTCTATTCCTTGCACAAAAAGGAATTTAAATTTGGATTCAGCTGTAAAAAACAGTGTTCCCTTCTCCTGAATTTTATCCCTGTGTTACAGCAAAGCCAAAAGCAACTCAAAAAAATAATACTTTTATTTGAACATATGCAAGTTCACTATATGTTCGTTTATCTATATAAATTTGCCTCGAGCTTATCAGGTAAAGAGAAAAAATAAAGGGATGGGGAATTTTGTAACTGCTTTTTGTTCCTGCTGTGTACAACATGCTTTTTGTGTAATAGTATCCAAATTAAGAGATTTGAGTCTAATATATGTATGTACTGCTTGTTGCAAAACTATGCAGGTGCTTCCATATATCCTGCTAAATATACTGTGGTTTTTATGATTCAAGCAAATGAAGACCAGTCACAAGGGGATATCTCACAAGTACTATAAAGAAAGTGTCAGAATTTGTTTTCTCCTTGCAGAAATGTATTGGCTTCTACTCTCCATGGAATTCACCTTTAGTTTACAAGGAGAAAGAAGTAAAATCAATTTCTGTCCTCTTTTTGCATTTAATCAGGAATAATCTTAGATTTAAATACGTATTTTTTACAGTAGCTAGAAAGGTTTGATATCTGAAGATCGTAAAAACTGTTACCAATATATTATAATTATAAGCCTTGGTTTGTTTTCCCTATACAGTCAAGTGTTAAATTCTTGCAGTATAGTTCTGGAAAGTGCAGTGGAAAGATTATGTATTTTAAAACCTTTCTGTCCTTTACACATAATGCCAGGAAATTAGACTGCACAAGGATTTGGTCTCCTTAAATTAGTGTCTTGGCAAAGTGAATCTTTTTCCTATGGTTGTGGCTGTTACGGTTCTTGTGGAATGGAATGTCTTCAATGATTGCAGTGGTCGTGGCTGGATCTAAAACTGGGATTTCTTGTTAGCTTGCAGAAGGACAGAATGAAAATTGTGGTAAGTGTTTGCACCTGTCTGTTTCAAAAAGCAGCTTTTTCTCTCGATGTTGTTTCGGGAGACGGCCACAGGGTGATGCTGTATCCTAAAGAAAATTTTTTTTGTCTAAAAATTGGGGCGTTTTGAGAGGTGAAAATAATTTCCACTGCCTGCTAGTAATAAGTACCAAAATGTTCTCCTTTATAAATGGTTGGGCTTGACCAGTATATAAAATATGTTACTGATGAGCTTGCATCAGTATCTAAGAGGTGAAACTGTTGCATCCAGTGAAATGTGTAAACAGCCCACATGGATGTTTTGTGGGCATACCAAAAACCAAACTGAGTAGTTAGCAAACGGAATCACAAGCTTTTAAATAAATAGCAGAGATATCACTAAATTCAGAAAGGATCAGATTTCATTTTATTAATTTCTTTAATTCCTTCTGCAGTTTTGTCTTCACCTTTCCCCAAAACACCACTTTGGTCTCTCTCACTGATGTTAGTGCAGCAGATCAGTGTCAGCTGTGAATCCAAGCCATGAAAGGACCACTGCTGTGGGCTGGCCACCTCCTGAGTCTGCTTCATGAGGCGACCTCCATGGGCTTCAGACTGGCTGGATGGGGATATTATCTGCAGAATTCAGGCGCTACTGGATCTATAGAAAGTAAAATTGTTTATATATGGTACAGTTGGTGCTTGAATTTGGAGTACAGTAAGGAGGTTGTCTTATTAATGAAAAAGAAAAAAAAAACGGAGATTTTTATTTTAAAATGTACTATACTGGCATTCATAAAGCAGCAGATCAGTAACAAAATAATTCCATGAAGGTATTTAGGACACACAGCTTTCTACCTTATTACAAAGCTTAGTGATTTGATCTGGAAATACAGAAACTTGAAGCAGTGGCAATGTTTTCTGGCAGGTTTCTAGAAAGTACTAAAAGCTGTTGGAAGCTTTTATTTTTAAATATGAGTGTCAGATTGACATTACATATATCTATATCTGGAGTGAGCACACGTTTCTGTGCCTAGCCATCAGGCACATTAGTCTGGTCAGTCTGCTGTGAGGGAAGCTGAAACTCTTACAGACAATTCTTCCCAGTGCCTATGGTCAGCTGCAGGTTGTTTTTCATGGTTGGAAATTCTCCTAAATCCACTGAGCCAACCAGTAGCTGTATTTTAAATTATCTTCATTAAATTGATTCCTCTAGTTTGCCTAAAAATACAGGTTGTAGTGATGTGGCTGTGTTAATCTAATAAAAAAGCCCAAACAACCATCCCATCAAAAAAAAGTGGGAGTGGTTTAGATGGAGGCTTATGACAAAGCTGGTTTATTGCTTTGAACAAACAAAACCACAGCCCAGTAGATTAATCATCGTTCTCTTGTTGCCTGAGAAGGAAGTCAGTCTTCCTGGCTTATGCAGCCAGCAGAGTGATTTAACCCATTGTCTTTCATTAATTTTTTTGCTTCATAGTCTAAAAATTAGTCTTCAGTCAAGTGTATCTTCTTTGTATGTGCAGGTGGATAACTTCAGCACATATTTGAAGACATGTCTAAAATACAAAAACATCTTTAACCTTTTGTTCACTCTGGAATCAGTGTTCTCTGAACTCATCTGGCATATTCTTCCACAGAAGTGAGCTCTGGTAAACACAGGGAAGGACACCAAACCTGTAGAAGCCCTGACTGGATGAGCTGCAGTGCTCTCTGCTACCTCCTGTGTCCATTTCCAAGTGGTTTTCATTCCAGATGAAGCTTTCTGTCAAAGCTTTAAAAACAAAATGTTTTGAAATATATATGAGTATCCTATCCCCCATATGTAACGTATACGTGTTCCCCAGTGGTACTTATTTGTGGAACTTGGCTGCGAGGTGCAGAATTGGTGTGCACTGAAGAGTTCCCCGAGGTGTTCCTTGAGCCACCCTGAGCTGGGCAGCACACTTGGCCTGGCTCTGCAGAATGCCGCCACCACAAGAGTCAGGAATTGGAGGAACGTTGGTAAAAACCCATCCAAGTCACCCCAGGATGTCTTGTACTGAAAGAACCTAATCTTACAATTTGATGGTTTTCTTCATTTTACCTCTTCAATTTTATTCTCCTTTCTCTTCCCTCAGATATTTTGAGCAGAAGTGGGACAGAAAATGACGCTGAATTTGCAGGTGCTTTGTGCTGCCTGCAGCAGAGCAGTGTGAGCCATGGCTCCGTGCTAGAAAAACAGGGACACCTGGCCTGGGCATCTCCTGTGGAAATCAGCATTGGCCGGGAGGAGATAAGGAGCAGTTTTTGTTGTTAGTTTTCTTAGATTTTTCAGGATAGAGAAAACAATCTTCTCAGCAAGTCAGTAGCTGAAATTGCTTTGTGGCTTTATTTCAAAAGATATCTATTGTCTGCTTGTCAAACTATTGCTTTAAGTGCATTGTGTGTTGGTACCAGTATTTTTGGGGGGTTTTAAGAATTAATGATAGTTTAGCATTGCTTAGAATACAGGTAGGTGGGGTGAAAATTCTTAACAGCAGAACAGACATGTTAAAAGTGCTACCTTGAAAGGGTGCAATTTACATAATAAGAATTTATGTCTTCATCGAAAATGCTGGAAATTTCAAAGTGCATTTCATTTTGGAAAATTTAATTGTTTTAATATTGCTTTGTAAGGTATTAGGTTAGACAAAAATACCACAATACTTGAACTACTTTAAAGTGAAAGTCTTTGTGAAGTTTTATTTGACAGAAAAAAAGTTTAAGACATGACCTAGCACGGTCACCTTGAAGTTTTTGAAATTTAAAAAAAAAAAACAAAAAAACAAAAAACCCCAAAAATCCCTCTACATTTCAAAAGTTCTACTCTTTGGTTTACTCTTAATTACAAATTTATATTCAGCAGTGACAACAGACCAGTGAGCCTGCCTTTTGGTTTTTTGTTTTAGTTTTGCTTGCTTGGTTTTAAAATATTTACTAAATGCTGAACTCTGAGCTGAATTCATTATAATCTCCAGGATTAATTTTAGAAGTAAACTACATTTTCACCAATACTTCTAAAATATTGTTGACATTTTCCTAGTGTCTAAATGTAAATGTAATTCATCTTAACAATGCTTTAAATTTTTGCAGTGTAGCTGAAATACATCACAGGCCCAGAAACAAAGACACTGGGCCATTTATGAGATCTTGCTTGCAAATACTGGCAATACAGTGAATTTTATTGGGTTTGATGGATCTCTTCTAGTGTTCCTGTTGTGCACAGACTGGGACATTGGAGTGATTTGCTGAAGTTTCCAAGATAGTCTCTGATCCACAGAGGACTAAAAGGTAAAATTGCCCTGGCTTTGGGTTTTCAGGTACCATCTACATAACATGAGAGTGCGCAGTCCCCCCTAAAATCTTTTGCTTGCCACTGATGGGAGTATTTGCCATGGGAGGATATTCTTTTGCCAAGGGAAAGGAGAAATTTGTGTTAAAGTGAAGAAAGTCCCACAAAACATTTGTGTGCAGTTTTCACATTGGGAGGATTTGGGAATGTGTCTGGTGATACATCTGGAGTCCAAACCATTAGCTTTTCACTTAAAAGAAAATCCCATTGCTGCTCATAAGCAACTAATCAAAAGCCAAACACTTCCAGAAAAGAAGCATGAAGACAAACCTAGGGTAGTGCTATGTTTAAACACATGCAGTAGCATTGAATACATCACAGATGAGGCAATAGTGAATGCATCCATTGCATCTATGGAAAGAGATTAATAAAACACAAATGTCACTATTCAAGTTTTAGATATTAGGAATCCACCCATAGTTGTCCCAGGTGGGCTTCGTTTCACTACAGAGCCGTGCAGCAATTCAAAGCACACTGTCTCCCCCTTCTCCATTTCTGCCATGGCAAAAGTAGTCATGGTGTTTCCATGTGGGCTTTTCCTCTGACTGCTTGAGAGAGTTCTTTTGTACCCCCGGCTGAAGGAGAGTTGTCCCAGTGCTGGTCCTGAGCTGAACTCCACAGAGATGACAAACAGGTAAACACCTCTGTGTGGTGCTTTAAAGTGGCCGTGTTCAGAGAAATAGCTGTTTCCATAATTGAGGTACGTTTCATTAAACCTCACAGTTTTTTCTTTATCCTTCCTTTCTGAGAATCCCACGTGGAATGCCACCAATGAGTCTAAAAAAGAAAGAGGAACAGGATTTTAGCAGTGAGTGAGTGCTCTTCTCCCTCCACGATCATCAGGATGGGAGATAAGGTGAATCCCTATCAGGCCTGATTTTTGTATACTCCTTTGCAGAGCTAGACACGGGAAATGGTTTTGTGCAGTGAAGTAGATCAAATGATTCCCCAGAACTCTTGGAAAAGTATAACACTGGGACCACCCTGAGGAAAAAAAATAGCACTTTTTTACTGTCCTAAAAATAAATGATTCAAGACTATGTTCTCTGCTTTTTCAGTCTTAAGTACAGTTTTGCAGCACAGATGCCTAAAGGGGCTGATTTTGCTCTATGTTATTTGTCCATAGCAAGGGCTGCAATCATAAAAGCCAGTGTTAAAGCTGTGGTGGTTGTAATTACCAGGTGCTTATGGCCACATGTTTACAGGGAAAGGGAACTGGCCAGCCCCAGTGAAGTATAAACTGAAAATTTGTCTCTGAAGCTTAGCTGTAAGAGAGAATGTGCTCTCTGGTCAGTCCTGCCTATTCCACTTGTGCAAATTATAAAAGTTCCTTTAATGCATCTCTCTGCCTTTGGAAGGGTTTGGTGCTTTGAGTACACTCCTTCCAGATTCAAGGAACAAAGTAACAGGGAAAAATAAGCATTCCACATGAGCTTCCAAAGAGAAGACTGCTACTGCATTAACAGGAGCATCTACAAACAAAATTTGTCTTCTAAACACCTGAAGTTGAATTAGTTCAAGACCAATTTCCTAGCAGCTCTAACAGGTGTAATTCTGTTGGCCTTAAGCAAAACACAGCGGAATATCAACTTGGTTGTCCCTCAGACTGCTTTCTTTGGTGAAGGGGAGGATGTAAGTAATGTCAGAATTTCTCCCTCCAGCATCCCACAAGATACCTGAAAATTGTCACAACTGGTACTAACGTGCGTTGTGTGTGGAACTTGCAGCAGGGCCCAGAAAGAAGCTAGACCTGCACATGAGCAAGGAAAAGAAAAGAGCACACCTTTTTCCACAAGTTCTGTCTGCACCGTGTTTCTTCCACTTATCATTTGTGTATTTTCTCTGTGCTTCTCAGGTCTTTTCTTGTCTCTCTGCTTGTCTTGACCTTTCTGTTGCCTTCTCCCTTTTTTATTCAGCATTGACTGAATCTTTGTAACATCCAGACTTCTATTTGCGGCACCTAATTCTTCATTACTTCCAAATAGCTTTTTAAAAGTCACCAGGTGTTCCTCCAGATTTCGCTTGATGGTTGCTAGATCTGCAGAGAGAATTTCTACAGAAGCATTGAGTGGCTCAATTGCGTTTGCTATTGTATGATTGCAGCAGAGACTCACGTCACCTCTGGAGTCATGCCTCTTGATTGCCAGGCTCAGGTGTTTGATATCATTCTTCAGAGTCAGGATATCATTATAAGCTGAGCTGTCCAAGGAGTCATCCTTGGCAGCCTCATAGTTAGGTTCCATGTGTTCTATGATGGTGCGTTGACTGTTGACTTCATGTAGGGTAGAGGAGGTTTGTGTTTCCTCCTTGGGAGACATGTGAGCATCATGATTATTCTGGTGACCTCTCGCCAAGGGATGAAATCTCCTCAAAAGAGATTCTAAAGTCACATTTTGTTCTTGCAGTTTATCTGAGAAGTATCTGAGAGATTCTTGCAGCTGGAAGACTGATGGTATTAGGCTGCTAAAATCATCTTCAAACAAGACATCCAGAAATTCATGGCTCAGTAAGGCCTCCAGTGCTTCTTCGTGCCGCATGGCATCTTTCAAAAGAGAGCTAAAAGAACTGTTGAGATACTTGATGTGTCGATGAATTTCTTCATCTTTCTTCTTCAGCAAGCCTATGTCTTCTGAAAAAGCCGTAACCTGGGACTGAAGCTGTCTGTTCTCTTCTTGACGGAGGTTAAGAGACAGGTGGATGGACGGAATAGCTGAGGAGAGCTCTTCAATTTCACTCTTGAAGAAATCTCTGAAAACTGACTCCAAGTGCTTCATATCCTTTGACTGGGTATCTTCAAGGGAATAAGTGCTATTCCTGGGATCTTCCTCCAGGACATCAATGTCAGAAGATACTCTCTGGCAGTTGCATTCCTCCATGTACCGCAGCAGATCTGAATAGTTTTCCTGAAGGTTTGAGAGAGTGTAGTTGAGCTCGGATATCTGCCTTTCCATTGCTGCATTGTTTTCTTCCATAATAACTGATTTCTCAGCTAAAGTTATTGTAAGATCTTCTGGCCTATACTTTGAGATGTTTTTCTTTAACTCCTTAAACCACCTCTCTAAAACTTCAATGTTCTGAAAGGCCACATCTGACTCCATGTAAAGTTCTTTAAGCTGCTTTGCATGCCCCGACAGAACGTCATTCATTTGTTTGATGGTTAATTGGCTGTTTTCATCTTTGTGACCGTGATGTGAAGAGAGATCTGTTAAATTTTTTTTCAAAGCCTCCAATTTATTTTCAAGAAGGTTTTGCTCTTGTTTCATGTTTGCTATGCTGTTGTTCAAAGCTAAGAAATGGGACTGCTGTGTCTTATGAAGTTTCTTGAGTTTTGTGTCAGTATCTGCCTTGATCATGCTGAGATTATAGTGAATATTAGCCTGCTGCATGTGCACTTGGTTCTCTATATCACTTTTTGTCTGATCAACTTTCAGGATGTTTTCTTGGACTTTTGATTCAAATTTAGTTCCCAGCTCCTGGAATTCCTTCTTGGGCACAATGCTCTCTTGGAATCTTTCTATACTTTTCTTGTTGGCTTCCACATCATGGGACAGGTTTCTTACTATGTTGGAGAGGTTCTGTAAGCTCCTGTTGAAGCTTGTCCACACTGGGTTAAAATGTGTCCTAAGAAAATTCTCCACATGAGGAAACAAAACTTGCTGCAGAAGCCTTTCATGATGATCTGTTAATACAGTTGAAAAAAATTATTTAAATTAAAATTCTGCTTTTGGAGCACAGTATAGCAAGGGTAACTCAAGTGTGCATTTTTCTATAGTAGTTACCACCTTACTCCCCAGAATATGACCTCGTGATAAATTTCAACTATTGCAAAAATAGCCTAGCATTAAATCAAGGTTACTGTAAAGCACATGGTGTCTATGAGCACACAGGAAATAACTTGGATACATATTGACTTCCCCATTTATGTCTTATAAATGATGCTTTTTGAAACACCTGGACAGGTAGTTTTGCCAGTAGCCATAACTGTCCATTTTCCCAACCGTTCTTAGTGGGTGCGCTCTTCCTTTTTTGACTGTGTCATAATGTTCTTTTTCTCATGCTTTCAACTCCATGAAGATATACAGCATCTTGACAGCTGAATATTCTAGGTCAGGAGTAAATAACTTGAAAAATCTGTGAAGTATCTGGACTATATGGGAATTATACCAAGGCTCAGTTTCTAACTTTCAAGTTCAAACCTGAGTGCCCTGAAGCTCACTGAATACCATAGTCTGTATCCTTAAAATATTTCTGCAAGCCAGTGGCTCACTATGGTAGGTTAAATTCAGAAGCTCTTTTTTCCCCACTCCTGTAAATGGCAGGAACAGTGTTCCAGAGATGGATCAAATGTTTCCTTTTTTCATGTCCCGCCAGTGTGCCATTCCACACATCAGAGTATAGCGCATGAGTATGGAGAAAGAACAGATCTAAACTCTGCATCCCCGCAGAAGGGAAGAAGCCATAGAAGCAAAATAGTAAGGCTAACACATTTTAAATATAAGCAACCTCTTTATTCTGTGATTAAGGCATATTGTGAACTCTGCCTTTCCTCTCATTTCCTGTTTCAAGTTTCTCTTTGGTTCATTCATTTGCACTGGGATTACACCCATTTTTTCTCTCTTTAGAAGCAACCAGCAGACCAAGGAATATTGGGGTATTTTTGCTTTCACGTTTTCTTTCTGATCTGTGTGGTTTCACAGGGCCTGTCATGGGCTGATAATTCTGCATCAGACCTCTCACCTGCATTGCTCTGGTTCACTTCTAACACCATGCTTGTACCGTTGTTTTCAAATAGTCTTTGTAAGTCACCTAAGGTGCTGGCTGCTTGATGAATATCACTTTGAAGATCATCCAGTACAGCCTCATGATTTTGAATGACTTCGAACATTTCTCTTGAATCCACTGATGTTGACACTAGTCACAAGATTAGAAAAACAAAGTCATGCAACAGGGTGCAGCCACCAGGTGACAGGTATTCATGCAAGACCTCTGAGATCACCTGTCTGGTTTTCACTCTGAAAATTTTGCACTGACAGTTAGGGGGTCTGTTGACTTCTGGCACCTTAAATTGTAGTTTATCTGCAAGAATTTTTTTTCAACAGTGATGGAAACCTAGTATATTCAAATATTTGCAAAGAACTTCAGCTACAACAGCCGTGATAGCAATAAAATGCTCTTAATTAGAAATCTCCCCATGCCATGAAAATGTTTTGGAATACTAACTTTTTTCAAGCCATTGACTGAAAGGATGGCAAGGTCTAACAACCTAGAATAAAAGGAGGGGATGAAAGAGCCATTGAGACATTCCACTGAGGAATCAGGAGCAGAGTGTGTGTCAGAGCTGACTCATGGAGGGGCCCTTTAACTGATGTTTTTCTAAATAAATACTTGAGAACTTGAGCTGTAGATTTCAAAGTGTGCAATACCTCCCTGAAGCTAATCGATGAAAGGCACTTAATAGCGCAGCAAGCCAAGCTATTTCCCAGGTGGTAAGGGAAGGTCTTTCTTGGTACTTGCACTGGTAGGGTGGAGTGCCTGAGATACAAATCTATGGTACCTTGAAATCTCAGAGCTGCTGGGGGGCTGTTCTAAAATAGCATTTTCAGTGGATTGTTTTTCTGGTAGATTTGTGAGCATGCTGTGCTGTCCTGTGAACCCACTTTGCAGAGCAAGGGGTTAACATCCATACCACTGGAAGGGGTAAGGCTCTGCACCAGCTGGCATTCACTGACTACCAGACAGCTTTGAAACTTCGGGGAGCTTTGTTGTGAGCATTCACTGAGTTATAGCAAAAGCTGTCAGTTGTGTCAATAAATGCATTGTTTCAAAGCTTCCCCAGAGAATGCTTTCACTAGAGAGATTGTCCATAGTTTATCACTTTAAAATTACAGCTTCAAATCTTTTTTTTTTCTTCTTTTTTTCTTCCCCTGATCAGTGACTGAGAGGTAAAAGGATGACAAGCAAAATAACTTCAAGCACATACTGTGGTTTGAGAACTCTTCTTGTCCTTCAGCTTCAGTTCCTGGCACCAGCATAAAATTAGGATCTGCAATTGAGATATGATAGAGCTGTGAAAATGTTTTAGATGCAGAAACTACTACAGTTTAGCAAGGCCACACAGGAATTTCATGTGTCACGTAACTGGTGTGGAGACAGGCTTCCTGGGGAAATAACACCTCTGGAGAACTTACTTTCCTTGCACTGGCAAACATCATTGCTGTGCAGTATAGCATGGGGACCTTTAACTCATGCCAAGTCATTGCTCATAAGAATTTAGTCTATTACAAATAAATGGGGCTTTGTTCTTGTCTGGGGGTCCCATCTGCAAATCACTCTTCCTTGTTCCACAGTTACCTGAACATTCTGGTGGCAGCACCAGTGAATGATGCTGAACAAATGAGGAGATAATGATGGAGGACTGGTTTTGGTCAATGAGTGTAACAATAGACTGAAATATGGCACTGCATTTGGTCATATCTTTCCAACATTATGATTGAAGTTCACCACCTAGAGGTCAACCCACAAAACTATCTGCGAACAAAAGCTGAACTTCAGAGATTTTTATCTCTGGAGTCTGTAGGTGAGTTAGACATAGATTGTGGAAAAATTTTCAAACATACTTTTGCCTTTTTTGTTATAGTTGCCTTAATTGCTAGAGGGAATTACCTTTTATTCATTTAAATTCCCTTAATTCCATTTAAATTCTTAAATCTGTTTAAATTCTGCTTCTTGAGTATTATTTGCTAAATCCTGCCAGTACCATTTTTAAACCAACATTCACTTTTTAAACCACACTATCTCCCCTCTCTCTTTATTAGCAGCTGCACAAATCATGGAGTCATTAAATGGTTTGGGTTGGAAGAGGCCTTAAAAACCATCTAGTTCCCACCCCGTCACCATGGCAGGGGACCTGCCACTGTCCCAGGCTACGCAGACACCCATCCAACTTGGCCTTGAGCGCTCCCAAAGGTGAGGCTCCCACAGCCTCTCTGGGAGACCTGTTCCAATGCCTCACCACCCTCACAGTAAAGCGTTTCTTCCTAATATCTAATCTAAACCTGCCCTATTTCAGTTTGAAGCCATTTCCCCTGGTCTTACCAGCACATGCCCCTGTGAAAAGTCCCTCTCCATCTCTCTTGTAGCCCCATTAGGTGCTGAGGGGTGCTCTGAGGGCTCCTCGGAGCCTTTTCTTCCCCAGACTGAGCAGCCCCAGCTCCCTGGGCCAGCCTCCGCAGCAGAGGTGCTCCTGGACTCACTCCAACAGGTCCATGTCCTTAAGGTGGGGACCCCAGAGCTGGATGCAGGACTCCAGGTGGAGTCTCAGGAGGACCGAGTAGAGGGGCAGAATCCCCTCCCTCATCCTGCTGCCCCCAGTGCTTTATTCACCAGTGCAATGGATTACAGTAGTTCACTGGAAAGCTGTTCCTGGAGCTTTCATGGAGGTTGCAGTCTGGGCACTGTTCCTGCCAGTGCTGGAGAGCTGCTCCCTGCTCAAGGAGGAGCAGGGCAGACTGCAGAGTGAAGGCTGCCCTCTCCTCTGAACTTGGACACCTTGTGATTTCCAAGCCAGATGATTTCATCCTGTGAACTGGCATTTCACATACTCGTGTTGCTTTCTGATGTCATCACATGGAATTAGGCATTCCTAGACGGGCTTTTCTAAGGCGGACATCTGACAGGCTTTCCAGCAAATGAATACCTTTCTATGTGTGTAAAGATGGCAAAGGTGCTATTAACAGAAGAATAAGTAGCTAGTGCTGTTTAACTATTAATTGCAGCTAATTACAACAGCTCTTGTGTCAAAGTATCCAAAGATGTGGGACATAGCAGACCAAAAAAGACAAGGTATCAATTCTGAAAAAAAAGGAGAAAAATCAGGCAAATTCATTTCCTGCCACTGTGCGTGGTATTTAATTATTCATTCCTATACTTGTTCTCCAGCTTTGCTTACCACGCTGTTCACAGTCCTTGCCAATAAATCCAGGGCAGCATTTCCAATGCAAAGACTTCAAAACCTTCTGTTTCACTTGGTAGACTGGCTTCAGAGCCGTCCTGTACCTGGGGAGGAAGGGTCTGGGCATTAGATTTATTGTAATAGAGTCCTTCATCATCAAGTTTGGACTGATCCTGACCATCTGTAGTATTCTGATGAGGTGTAGAGGGAGTTTTGTTATTAAATGCATTATTCCAAAATGTCACAGATACCAAGGAAGATAGAAATGTGTTTAGAACTCGCCTAGAAATAATGATGAGGCTTCAGTACTGTTGAAAACGTGCCTTTAGAGACTTCCAAGAAAATTCTGTTTTCTTCACTGGTTTTATTAAGGACACTTACATGATTTTCTGGCAGTGTGGGGCTCCGTTAGGGCAGGGCTGTTGGGAGTTGACAATGTACTTCTCCTTCATGCAGGCTTCTATGTATGTGACCAGCCGGGACTGCGTGAAGGAGCACCAGTTCCTAGTGGAAGAAAAACGTGGGAAAAGAGTTTGAAGAAGGTCTCTAAGTCTCTGGCTGTAACAGTGCCAAGAAAAAGTGAAATGCAGAGGGGCCTTTATTTTTACTCTTGTATTTTTTCCCAGCTGTGTGATGAGGAAAGTGGAAAATGCTCCCTATCTTCTCCCTCCACTCCCAATTCATTTGTTTTCATTTCAGATGTTTATCTGAGTTTGTTACAAAAGGGCTGATTGTCTGAACTTTGGTGCATTAGTTCCATTTCCAGTCCTTTCATTTTGCAGGAGAAATTTCCAACCCATGATAACTTGTGGGTTAATGTCGCTTTAAATGTCAAATTGCCTTTCTAGGCATGTTGCCATTTCAGATGCCTAATGACTGACTCATCAGGTTGAGGCAGACTGCTTCTGAAAACTTAATCCAACATTAAGTTTATTAATAATATCTTCCTAAGTATTACTTCTTCAAGATAATATAGTAAGTGATTGGATTTTATCAAATAGGCTAGCTTCTAAACAACTTTTCCCATCACCTGCAGGAAAATAATATTGAGAGGAAAAGGGTTGTTTTAGTTTTATGCTTCTAGCACGGACAAGTGAGTCTTAATAGTCTGAATAATTTTCCAAGTCAGAATTACATAAGCAGCTATTAATGTGAGTGTAGGGGACCCTCTTCCTTGAAAGTCAAGACTTGGCTGAAGTTGGATGGTTAAATACAAGACCAGAAGGGGCAGGAAGTGGCAAGTAGTAACTATAATGGAAACAGCTGAACTTTAGGCAGTGTATTTTTAAATGGGAGTACAGGAACCAAATCTCCAACTATCAGCATATATGGAAAAAGTTTGCCCCTCTCAGGGACTTGGTGAAACAATGGGGAACTGAGTCCTGCACAAAAGCAGAAGCTGGCACTGCAGCAGCCAGGAGAAGGGCAGGAAGCTGCAAGGAAGCTGGAAACATCAGGATGGAAGGGCAGGCAGCCTGGGCTAGCTGGGAGCAACAGTTCACCAGGCTTGCTGGGACAGCCTGTTTTGCTCCCCTGTTTCTTAAGGAAAATGTGATTGAGATTTCAGCAAGCACTCTTGTAAGCAAAGCTCTTCATCTGTTAGAAGCAAGGGCAGGAATCTGGCGAAGCCTGCAGTGCTGGGAAAGCAGGACAGGAAAGGAGGCTGCTGCCTATGTGATTTCCAGCCCAAACAACTTGTTTGAGTTGTAGCTTTGAGGCCTTTGCAAGTGACTGGGGGAAATTTGGGGCCTATGATCAATGGGAGTCTTGGTTCTTACGGGACTAGAAGACAAATCCTCAAATTTTTATTGAAGTATTACCCTTCCAGACTCAAACACTGTGCTGGTGTCAGAGTGTAAAACCACTCAGTAAAATCCAGCAGAGCAGCTGGTGCTGGTCAGGTGACATCTGCCTCCGAGGCGTGCTTTAGACTGCCGGGCTGTGATAGCTGTGGCTCTTTTCTGGTATTTGGTGTCAGTTCCATAACTCTAAAACAGGGACCTGGTTTCTGCTTGGTTTTGGGCTGTCCTCTCTCATGTGCTTGGCAAGGCATAGCTGGGAGAGGCTTTCCCCCCTCAAATCCTCCCTACCTTTTCCTGGGGAAATGAAGTGCCCAGGCACTGTTGCAGGAGCTCACTGGTATCGTTGCTAGGCGCAGGATCCCTGCCCCTGCCAGCAGGATGCCTGCCAGATTCAGGCAGGAATCTGCATTCAGTGTGGAAGCCTCCTTTAAAACAGGATTCTTTGGCTGCAGGGTTTTGTGCTTTCCTGATGAAAACAATCCACACCCAGTTAATCATCATCTGGGCTGATTTTTTTTTTTTCCCACCATATGCAAGTACTTCCTAAGAAGTCCTTGGAGTCACGTCAGGCACACAGAGCAAAGCCAAATGTGCATTTGCACCAACCTGTGTGAGCAAGATGAGGCACTGTGGGACTGTGAGTGCTTTTGCTGTATTGCACAGGTGGATGTGCATACACATGGAACAGGAAGCACAAGGATTCCTTTTTGAAATGTGTTAATGATTTGGAGGTACCTCCTGGGCTTCCCACTTGTAGAAAGGGGTTATGTTGTATCAGAAATTGAATCAGGGGTTGATCCAACTTGATGTCTGCTTTGTACAGTTAGTAGTATTCTGCAGAATGAATAGCATGAGAGGAAAAAAGGGGGAATCTGATGGACTCGCAATCAAAACTTCCTTTAATTCTGGTCACAGTTCTTTATGTCCAGTTTTCTTAATATTCACTGGTTGTCTCTCACTTGATCTTAAAGGTTTATTTGGGGAGCTGAAGGGCTATGTAATACCATGTTTTTGTTTTAATCACCAAAACTTTCGGAGGTTTTGAGTTCCATAAGACTTATCAAAGTTTATTCTTTCCTCAAATAAGTAGATAAGGCCTGTAATGAGCTGCCAAATAGATAGATGTGCCCAAAGATGAAACTTCTATTGCAGTATTTTTTTACAATTTGTCAAATGCTTCCTTTAGGGAAACTTTGCTATCTGTAACTAAAAATACTCCTTAACAGGATTGACCTTGAGGGAAAATATGTCATTCTTTAATGTTAAGTGCAACAATCTAAAAGATTGAGAAAAGCTTGATCTAAAGTTCAGTGAGGCAAGCAGGATTTCTCTGGCACCAAAGGTTCTGAATCAGGCTGTGAGATTTCAAAGAGCTGCTCCTTCATAAATAGCACTTTCTTTCTTGAGCTGCTTTCTCCCGTCTTCACAACAGCAGCTTTGTGTTCTGCTGCTGTGTTTTTTCTCCTCTTTGTAACTATGTCACTTCATTCTCTGAATATGTAACCAACTTAACACCCTCTGCTTTTATTCACTTTAATACAGTTCCCTTTTGGTGCAAGCTTCTGCTGCCAGGGAGAGAGAGGGACAGAGAGAAGCTGCTTATGTGAGGAGAGCAGAAAAGCCTTCCCTGTAATCTGGTTATCACAATGCTGAAAGTTAAAACAACACTTGAGGGGACCCTCGGAAATTCAGGGCTGCAGATGTTCCATTTGTTCAGTGGCTTTTCCTGCTTCACGTTCCAAAGAAATTATTCCTGTTTTTTTAAACCAGGAAAAAAGTGTTTTAATAATTTTCTTTGCTAGACTATGGTGTTTGGGTTTTTTTCTTCCCTAGACTTCATTCTAATTATGAATTAATCTTACTAAACAGAGTGTTCACACACATCTATTCACTTCTGCCTAATTCTGAGGCATCTGTATTCTTCTGTCTTGAGGTTAAATATATCTGATGACAAGGCATTCTGTATTTAAATAAGATTCAGCAAATGTAGGCTAGCTCAAGCTCTTTTTATTTGAAACTTTCAGG
Organism: Donacobius atricapilla; assembly: GCA_013397315.1. NCBI lineage: Eukaryota > Metazoa > Chordata > Aves > Passeriformes > Mimidae > Donacobius > Donacobius atricapilla. The sequence goes on along the minus strand of WBMY01006251.1, from coordinate 120,963 downwards.
TGTTTAGAAACTGATACTAAAATGCTTTTTTTTCTTACATTGGATCTAGTTCTGCTTTTACTGAAACATAGCAAAATGGAGGCAGTTGTTTCTCTGATTCCAGGATTTGACTGGGCCACCTTATATCATAGGAAACAAAACAAAACCCACAGCACCAGGAGAAAAGGTTAGATGGCTGCTCTGCAGTGATTGACTCTGCTCAGATGAATTTGGGGTAGTGTCTTTCCTTCATACTGACAATTACAGTGTGTGAGTGAGTGTGAGTAATGCTCCCCAGCTCAGCAAGGGACTGACATACTTTAGTTCTCTTTGCTGCATGTTCTCTAGATTGGCACTGCAGTGCATAATTTTAGACGTTTCCTAGGTCAGTGGAATTTTTGCCTGAACAAAAGCTTCAGGAATTCAGGATGTTGGGATGTTTGTCATAAGTTTCGTTATTCCTTTGGCTGTACAGTCCCAACTGAGTTCTCCTTCACCATCAGTTTTGTCAGGTTTCTATTCTCAAGGAAGCCAGTGTCTATAATTACTTTGAAAACTCCTGTCTAGCCATGCCTGTGTCTACTACTCAGTGTGCAAAACTTTTCAAGACCATAACATTTTCCTATGCAGCACAAAAGGCACCAGATAAGCAGTAATTCCTGCTTAGTGTGCTATAGGAAGGTAGTAGAAGACTCTTTCAGTTTAAACAAGTGATTTTACACAAACTTGTACAGAATTACTTCTGATTTATACCAGTTGAAGAAGAATATAAGAATGAGGCTTTAGCTGTGGTTGGTTTTCCCCTCAGTGCAAATTTCTCACTGACAAGAAAAAGCAGAATAATAAAGAGAATAAAACAGAAATAAAGTACCACATTTAAATTAATCTAAACTAAGACTGTGCATGTCAGTATTGAGACAGATGTATCTTTTTATATTTTAAGGAATACAGAAAGTGTTCAGCTGTTGGGGAAGACACTGGTTCTCCAAAGCAGCATGGTGTGCACTGGGTTTTTAATTAGCAGACAAGTGAAGCCTGGTGATCTGTCAGTGAGCTCTCCAGCCCTTCCCAGGCAGACAGCAGCCCTGTATTAGAATCAGAGAGCAGCAACTCTCATATTTCTCCATCTTTCCCTCAGGAAAACTCCCAAAGGGACTAGAACTCCTTCTCAGGCAGGGTCTGGGATCTTCCTGCATCTCATCCCATGAAACACCCTTGTTTTTACTGGGGTGAGAGCAGTGAACACCTTAACAAACTGGACTGAAGAGTGGCAGTGGTAGTTTCAAACGTGGATTTCCATGGGAATCTTCCAGAGCCCTGAGTAACCCAAGTTGAATGCAATGTGTATTCCAACAGGTAGACTGTTACCAGTTGGGATAGTCCTGTCCTGCAGGAGGATGTCCTAAAACCATAGTGCAGTGCAGACTTTCAGAGCAAATGCGGTCCTGAACTGGGAGCAAGAGTTCAAGGAATAGCAGGCTTGACTGGGAGCTGGTTTTGAGCCAAATTCAACTGTTGTACAAACTATTTCAGAGAAGTAAATGCAAGAGGTTTTTCCTCTTCAAGAGCACAGCCATTACCTCATTTCTATTATCCCCCCTGCAATGGAAGCTCTACAGCCCATTGAGAGGGCAGCTTGCACTTGGATTTTATCCTTTGATTCCTGCAGACTTAAGTTCACCCCTGGTACAGCCTGCTCACTCCTTTGTCAGTCCTCATCTGGAAGCAGGAATTGCAGCCAGTGGCCGCCCTTTGGGGCGCCTGTGCTGATGCCAGGGAGTCAGAACTGCTTGGGAAGCCAAGCTTCCCACGGGCCCGTGCTGAGGGTGCAGGCAGCATGCAACAAGGTTTGCCCTGACCGTGTTTGGGGCCTGAGGGAGATGTGTTCAGGGCTGCCCACTGATCACTGATTCTTGGGGCACTGACCCACACAAGCAGGTTGGTGTTGGGTCCAGCTGGTGATGGTGCTGACAGTGATTCTGTGGCTATGCTGAAACAGGAGCTCCCTTGCTATCTGCTGAAGAAATTAATTGCTGCAGCTTGCAGTAATGAGCTGTGAAACGAATCAATCCCGTGGGCACAGAGGGTTCAGGAGCTCCTGCACTGTGTGGAATGGAGCTGTGTCATTTGCGGTAAGCTAATGGGGAGCTGTTCCACCTGCAGCTGAGCCACTCAACAACAGCCAAAGATCGGAGAATTTCCTGAAGTCCTGAAAGGAGAGCCAAGTGCCTAACTTTGATAGGAAACTATGGCTTCTGTTGATGCACTTGGCACTGCAAAAGCTATTGTTGAGCACTTAATGGCTGTTCCACTGCTTTGCAGGATGTCAGGGGCTGAAGATCACTTTTAGCTGCACTTCATCCAAACTGTTTTATTTTAAGCATATGTTCTGTGCCCCTTTGGTGGGAAATTTCAGTATCCCATGAGCTTCCTACAAAAGCCCCTGCCTTGTTTTGAAGAAATAGATGAGTCAGTCTGAAACTGGTCCTAATTAAACTAATGGGTTCTTCCTGTAAAAGCAGACAAAAAATAATAAGCTATTAAGAGTGAAGATTGACTTTCCTTAGAATAAGGGATTTGGGTTTTCTCTGCTCGTGTACACTTGGGAGGATAGTTACATGTTTTGGCACACTGGGTAGTCACAAGAATAGGCCTGGTTCTTTGTGGCTCCTGGATGTGGAATGAGAGGAAGAGGTGAATGTTTCAGAGAGATAACAACACACCCGGCTGGCATCAGGAAACCTTCCTCTAATCAAGGGTGACTTCAATGTGTGTCCAAAACTCAAAATATAATAATGAAATTAGGGATTTACTTAAGCTGAAGGTTTTTGCCTTTCCTATTTAATAGATCAGGTGATGGAGTTTGGGGACTTTTTGATTTTGTTTTTCCATTTTTTGCAGGTATACTGTAAAAAAAAAAATCCCAGCAGCTGACAATGTATGTTTGTGGATTAAAACTAAAGAAGGAAAAATGGACCACGTACCCCGGGCAGAACCAGAACAGGGGCCACTTGGCAGTGATTGCACTTCTGGAAACAGCAGTTCTGTGAGACTTTGGGTAGATGGGGAAGCCAGCTGTAGTTGCTGTGCTCCTTCCCATGCCAGCAGCACCGTCCATTTCTCTCTCCCTTACAGGGTGAGCCATCCACCTGGGGGCTGGCTCAGGCAGTGTGGTTCCTGAGGGGGAAGGTTAAAAATAACTTCCGCTTTTTCCTGAGATTATTTTTAGCCTGGAATGCTAAAGTGATCTGGTTTACCGTGTTACTTGACAGACAGGTCAGGCTAACTGAGGGTACAGGCAGCTTTGAGCTTTGCTGTTGGAGCTGCATGTGCCTTCTACATGCTTCATTTGTCATGGTTTCTTTAATGAAATACAGCACTAAGTGCATGAAATCAGTGAGCCTGACTGTTCCTGATGTACAGGTCTCTTAATTTCCCTTTTTAATTTTGCTGAAACTTTTGGGTATGAGTGAATCCATTTGCCTCAGCAGTAGGATAAAATAGCTGAAGTCAAACTGGTCAGCTTATATGAGATGCAGCTGCTGGGGAGAAAAGCAGTTATAAAAGTTGATTTGTTTTGGAAAGTTGGCTTCTTTTGATAGTTTTGATTTTGTACACATACAGACACTTATCCATTTGAATATGCAGAACTTCTCCTATTTGTCCAGTTACAAGCAACAGCTGAGATGCTTAACTGTTACCTAGTTCTTCCTCTAAAGGCCAGTGACTTCTTACTGATTTATATTTTAAAAATTTTACATGAAAAGTCTTATTATTCTTCGAGGAATTAGCAAAATAACATTTTCCCAGCATTTGACTGGGATCTAATGAGTCATTTCATCTCACATGTTGAAACAAACCAGAGGATTCTGACTAATACCTTGCACTACTTAGTCATGATGGTCTCAATTATTCAAATAACTGCAATATGAATACTCTACATTTTTTTAAAATATAAGAATATTTTGTAACTACCACTAGTCCTAATACAAAGGGGAAATAAGTGGTTGAACAAAACACATCTTACTTTTTTTTTTAAAATAATGAGAGTCAAAACATTGTCACAAAGACCAAGTTACCATAGGCTTTGTTTGTTTCCTAGTTCTGCAAAGAAAGTGTTTTCTTATTTTAAAAGCAAACTAGATGTGAGATATCATTTTAGTAGAAAACTCTTCTCCACCATCCTGGGCTTTTTTTGGCGTGTCTGTCACACCTTTTAATGGCATGTCTTTCTCTCCCTTTATCTCTCAATCCCTATTTAACTCCTGATGCTTTTCTTCTTGTTCTCCTCTTGAGAGATATAAACCGTGTTTCTCGGTGGTTTTTTTTCCAGGGAATGTGTCACACTTTGTAGGGAGGAAATACCAGATTCATGACAACATCGTGTCTGTGCATAGCAGGGTACTGCAGCCACAGCAGCTGCCAGGCACACGAGGACTTCATGCTCTGAAGGTGTGTTGCTTCAGCCATTTTAGAATGTGGAGTCTGGTTACAAGAAGAATTGTGTTCTCCCTTCTCATTCACCCTCTCTCCTTTTACTTTTAGATATAATTCCTCTCAAAGTCTCGAATTTCTTTCCTAAGATCTAGCAGGTGCCGGGCCTTGTGTGTGCTCTAAGTGTGACAGCTCTACAAAACAACAAATGCCTTAAAGCTACTGCCAGGCTAGATTTGGATTGTCTATAATCATCCACATAGCTTTGTAATTGGAAGAATGTTATGATTTGACTCATTATGCAACTATCTCCATTAAAAGGAAGTATTTCTCTCCTAGGGAGGAAATTAGGATGAGTCATGGCTGGTACTGAGCTGAATTAGACAAGCTGGTGCTGAACAGAGCTCCAGAGCCAAGGAAGAAATCCTGATTAGGACGGTATATTGCATCAGCTTGCTGACCTGTAATGCTGACCTTTTTACAGCATTGAATTTTCCTGGTACTGGGAATTTTCAGAATGTTTTCAGCATTTCAACTAGCAGTCAAATTATTACCACCTTGCAGTGTAAAGGGCCCAGAGTACCCCTTGGGCCTTGTTTCCTTCCTTTGACAGTATCTGAACTGCATTAACCAGGGTTTGGTGAATTAACAGAGCACGTCATTATCGAGCACTACCCATCAGGAAGCCTTGCAGGCTTTAGGAAGTGCCTTGGGGCTCTTAGGGGGAGGTTCAGATTTGTGGGAAGATGTAGTATGAAAAACAGCAAGGTTTTCATGCACTCACCTTGTTACATGCAGAAGGGAGGCCTTAATTTTACATGTAGATGAGACTAGAAACAAGACTGCATACTTCAGTTTGCGTGAAAGGGAAGCATGACATGAGCAAGGTTTTATAGTGGCTTTCCATCTCACTTTTTCCTTTCCTCAAGAGCATTTAAAGGGAAAAATACCAGGGCATCCTAAAGCACTGAGCTGTGAACAGCACTCAGTGTGCTGCTGTTTCAGCTCTCCTGAACAGGGCTCTGCTGTACCCATCCATCAAGGCTATAAAAGATTCATTCACTGTCCTGCTTGGTTTTCATCTGTTTTAAACATTTAGAGACCTACTTACATGCCCTGTAAAACTTACACAAATCATGGGGTTTGGGAATATTTCTAGTGAAGTACATGCCTTTTACTCTCACAATGGCTACTCTTCTGCTACAGATTACCATGAATAGCATTTTGCTGGCCTGAAAACCTTAGGAAGGAGGTGGGGGGGTGAAATTTGTAGTAATTTTCATGCTTATTCATTATTCCTTACTTTGTTATATTTACTCCTCACTATTTTTATTTTGCTAACATCCTGCCGTTCTCTTTCCCTCTCCATTTCCAAGGCCCAAGTCTGCAGGAAGGCACGTTCTGCTAATGGGCAAAGTTTGCCATGTTCAGCAGAAATAATCAGCCCTGGTTTATGATAAGAAACAGTCAGTAAATTAGCTTCCTCTAGTTCTGCTTTGCCAGAGGTAGTGTTTTGGTCTATGGCAGAACTGGAAAGCTTCACCTCTGCCGGGTGTGTGCACACCCCTAACCCCATTCTGCTGTCTCAGATTAAGCAGAGATCTGGTCCCATCTGTGGTTTCATCCTCCGCAGGCAATTCAGCTTTCTCTTTGTGTAGTTAAAGCATTTAAACCACTCTCTTTTGGATATAGATTGGCCCCTAAAATCTAATGTATTTTACTGAGAAACTTCTAATGAAAACAGTCCTATATCAACAGAATATAAAAGTATCAGAGAGGATTGCACTCTCGTTATGTGTGGGGTACTTACCCATTTTGGGGCTGTGGGCTCGCAGCTTCAAAATCCCCTCTCTCTTCCTGATGTGAGGAGGTCACACTTGAAGGGTAATCTTGAGTATCCTCCCTGAGCCCTTCTGCCTCCCAGTAACCTTCTTGGCGTGGCAGAGGAGTTCTCTGGGGGCGTGCAGAGGTCTCATGAGCTGGCGGCTTTAAGCTGTGCATGGAACCATCACGATATCCATGATGGGCTGCGTGTCCCACCAGCTTTGCCAGTCCCACTGTACTACAGACCAGCAAAAGCTTCACGAGCATCCTGGGCTGCTTCCCCCCCAGTTACACCTGTTTCTTGTTCTTTTCTCTGAAGCTCAGCCTGAATTACCTCAGAAATGCCCCGGCAATATTCTTTAACTGGAAAGTTGGAAGAAGGAAGGAAAAAATAAAAAAAAAATCTGTAACAAAGAGCGGAAAGAGCTTTCGGCCCTCCCAGCTACTGTGGAAACGTCCGTGGCTGTTGAACAATGTGAGCCTGGTTCCTGTGTGGGGCTCAGACGTCTCTGACAGGGGGGAAAAAAGGTGGTAGGAATACAGCTTATTCAAGGAACTTCTGAGCTTGCCTGCCTTCTAAACTTATCTGTGAACAGGAACTCAGCTTTTATCAACTGCCTTCTCCCTCAGGCACAGGAAAAGGATGTTAGCTTAAAGGAAGAGAAGAGAAAAGAAAGGAAAGAAAATACTGAGTGCTCTAGCAGACTCTCATTACACTGCCAGAAAATGTCACAGACTTGCCTGGTCCAGTGCTGCACATGGAAGGTTTTTCTACAGTCTAAAGGTTGAAATACCTTGGCTTTAGCAGCAGAGTATTTGTGTTATGTAGAGCAAATTGTGGGCATTGAGGGACTCAGAGAAATGTACAGTATAAAAGAACCTGCAAACATCTGTTCTTGTGTGACATTTGCAAAGTAGCTCTGCAAATCATAGTTGTTCCCATCAAAATGGAAGATTTTCAGGAAATTGTCCTTCAGAGAGGTCAGGATAATTGAACATTTTTAAGAATTTGTGTTTGGGTTGTCATCTCTGGGTGTCAGGCCTAATTTTTTAAAATATATTTTTAATTAGCATTAAAAGAAAAACCACTAGGCAAGAGTCACCATATTCTAATCATAATTTTTTTTTTTAAGGCTATGGAGGTTGCATGTTGTTTTCTTACTGGTTTTGCTTTGCTGCTGGTGCTGCTTTTAGTTTTATTGCTTTCATTAACTGTGTTTCTTCTTTCACTGTCTTGTAGGGTCATGTGCTCTGGCATTTTAAAGAATAAAGTGAAGGAGAATGATGCTCCACTGAGAAAACAAGTGGGAATGCAGGACTGCTGGATCATCTTGCAGTGTGAATGATGAGATGAGCAGCCCAAAGTTCAGTATGTCCTGCAGAACATTAAATGAAAAGCTTTTATGGATTCGTTCCAATGCCAGCTGAAAATAGAGGATAAAAATCTCTCCAGGATTTTGGAAGACCTTGTTATTAAAGGCTATGAATTTGTATCTCGTTATCACTGGCTGGATTTGCACCCCTCTCCTGATGCCCCTATTTTATGTTTAATGGAAGAATGTAGAGAAACACAGACATGCCCTACCTTACCTGTGGTAGACACTGCTGCCTAAGAGCAGTGACATCAGCATATGGGGCCAGGCAGGGAGAGATTTTGCTAATTAGGGGAAAACCTGTTCTTGCTGTAGCAGCCACTTCTCCAGGGAGATGAAATCACAAGGTCTGAACTGAAGACTGAAAAAAATTAGCAACTTCCCTCTGTTCCTTCCTGCTGCTTTTATTTCAGAATTGTGTGCATCCTGCTGTAACACATGTCAATGTGTGAATATTTCATGTGCCATGTTTCACATAGAAATGTGCTTTTCTCACGAGGAACTGGATGTGACCTAAGCATTGTATCTGTTTATGTATTAAGACCATTATCAGGAAGGAGCTGAAGCAAACATGAGACAAAACAAGCAACAGGCTTATAGCCTGACCTGCAGTGAGATCCTGGCTGGCGGAGAAGTGACTCTGTGCTGTAGGTATTGGAGTTGTTCTTCATGGGTGTGATCCCTCCCAAGTGGTGGGGCAGTGTTTCTCTGCCATCCTCCTGGCTCAGAACACCTGCTGCTCCTCCAGGTGCAAGAGCCTGGGTTTGTACCTGTATAATGGTGCTGCCCTCTGGGTGCAGCAGGCACAGATTTGCAGGTTAATAATTGAGCACAAGGGATTTTTGGTGGTGGTGAAGAAAGATGCTAAATATGAAGCAAGGCAAGCGATAACGTCCCTTTCCTTGTGGTAGGCATAGCATAGGATGGTGCCATGAACACATGAAAGGCATCCATAATTCAGAAGAACTTCCATACTGAACAGTAGTTGAGATATTTGTTCAACAGCTGTTTTAATTTGTGGTATCTGAATAACATGTTCAGGTTATCCTGTTGGTTCAAAACATCAGATTTGCTGGCAGAATGAGCTGTAAGTTTTCTTTTATATCTGTAGAGGAACAAGTATGAGGAGTGTACCTACTCAGGACTGAGATACACCACAACTTTGCCTTTTATTTTTTTTGCTTCTATGAGCTGTTGCCTCAGCATGGAACCAGGGAAAATAGACATATGTAACAACCTGCTCATTGCTTTCTGAGGTCAGTGTCTTCTAGGAGGTACTTTCTAGATGAGAAAGACATCTGTGCACCAACTAACATCAGCAGATATTTAGTCACTCTTCAGTTGCCTGGTTTAGTACCTTACAGAGCTGGGTACCACTGCTCTGATGAAAAAAATGGGTGAGTTAAATCAATTTAAAAGACAGTTTGGAAAATTGTTTGGAAAGTGTTATTGTGAAGTGTTATAGTGAAGGGTTACGCCAAAAATACACTTGAAACCCATTCAGTAAGTGATGTTATACTAATAGCAGTGTGGGGATGTTTGGATATGCCCTGGTAGTTCTCACAAGTTTTTAGTGGTTCTAGGAACAACTAGCCGAAGTTATTGTTCCTCTACTCTTCATTCCCAGTCACTAGTGACCTTTTCCCGCCTGTGTTCTTATTCAGGAAAATACTTTTCCTCCAAGTATTTCTGGGAAGCAGTTCCTCAAAGTGTTCGAAGTATTCTTCAGACTTTCAGCTTTAAAGAGTACTAGATCGATCACTTACGCCCTGGGATCTTGCCAATAAGTGTCAGGCCTGCTCTTGTCTGGTAATTCTAACCACTTCCATTAAACACAGCTGTTAACCCCTCTGATGATGTCTGCCCCAAGAATTCAGTGTCCTGTTTGCAATTCCATAACCAAATCATCAAATGCCAGCACCATCTCTTGGGTAATCTGCTTAAGGTGCAAAATCTCATCTTGGCCCCTTTCCTTTTGTTTAGGGTCAGAGCCCTGCAGCTACAGCTGGATAGGAGGTGGGCAGCCTCAGAGTAAACAGTGCCAAACAATGCCTTTGATAAATGGCTTGGCTGTATTTGGGAAGCAAACACTCTGGCTGTTCCAGTCAGCATGTCTCTGGAGAAACAGCCCTCAGAAATTCAGTTTTCACGTAATAGATTCTGATAAATTTGTTTGTTTCTTTTCTGTCTTTACAGATTCCCTTTCTACACTGTAATGCTCTTAATTATAGATAAATTCCAAATCTGTGTATTTAAAACGAAAAAAAAAGCCCTTGAAAAAATGTTTAAAAAACCAAGAAAAGATGGAAAGCAGTTGTTACTTTAGATTCATATATCCCAGTTCCAAACCTCTGAAGCAGACTGAAGAGCTGAAAGGATTTCTGTCTGGGAAGACGGTTTTGTTGATAGCTGCACAGCAAGGGGATAACTTCTCATTAGGCACTGGGATTTAGATCTGGAAAATGCTGTCTCATCCCTTGCCTGCTGCTGATGCGTGCTCATGCGTGTGCAGCTGCTCGGGGGGAAGAGCACAGGGAGAAGAGGGTCAGGAGGGGACTGCAGGGCTAGAGAGCAATTCCTTTTTCTGGTCTGTCCATCTGAGGAGGAAGATGGATTCTTATTGCCTGTATTTTTAATGGTTTGCTCAAAAGCTATCAGTGGTATATGACAGCAGAAATCAGTCACAGAAGATCGCTGTACTGGCAGCACTCTGTGTGCTGCATGTGGCTCATCCCTGTGTGTGTTCCTGAAAAATGGCTCATCCCCATTATTCATTCCCTGGCTAAGGAAATTAGCTCATTACCTATGCAAACGTACATGCAGGGATTCAAGTCCTAAACTGTTTGCCAAAGGATGTCAGACAACTGCTTGTTTTCGTTAGGGTATGGAAATGACAGATCTCTGACAGTTCTCCATTCTGCATTTTGAAGTTTTCATAAATGGAGAGAGGAAGGATTTCTGTTTATATACAGCGATGTTCGATCCTGTTAATGTTATTATTATTCTTCATAAAAAAACTTCCTGAACAAAGGATATTTACCAGCCACAAAAGCAGTCTGTCTTTCCTTTCCTTTCCTTACCTGTCTTTCAAACAATATCATATACAATTTAAATACTTCAATAGAATATGACCAAATCATTCCTTTCATCCAGCAAAATGACTTTGTCAGCTGTTAGTCTCCAGCATAAGTTCATTGTTAAAGGACGAGGTTAAGGCTTTGTGGACAGAGTAGCTTGCAGCTGGGAAAATTCAAGAAGGAAGAGACCCAAATTAAGTAAAATCCTGTTTAATCTGTTGCAGGCACAATGAAAAAGACAGTAGAGGACAGGGAATGTTGATTTCTGCTTTACATTCTTCCCTTTGCCTTGCATCAGTGCTTTGGAATAAGTAGACTTGAGTTGGAATTCTCTTGCCCATATTCCAGAGTTGCTGGCAGACGTTGCGCAGACCTGCTTCCAGGTGTCAGCCACCAACACCCAGGGACAGGTGGAGGCACGTGAGAGGTGGGGAGCTGCTCCTTTCAGGGGAAGTTTCAAGAAACTCTGCTATTATCCAGCAAGAGGCCAAGTCTGAGCACCCAGAATTCAAACTTTAAATGATCAGGATGGTTTGTCATTGCACAAGTCAAGACTAGGCTTTCTTTTGGTATTATGCAGATCAACCAAATGTTTTTGAGGTACAGATTTGTTTACAGTGGTGTAGCTTAACTGGCTTCTTCTAGTGTTGCAAGGCAGAAAACAGAGAAAAAGAGGTTGCTGCCAGGTGAGATAGGCACTTGGGGTCTCTGAATTGCCTGCTGGAGGCCTTTCTCCTTAGCTGCTGATTATCTTACCTGATAAAAAGGGGGAAACCTTACCTGGCAGAAAGGTAAGTCCCTAGCAAAATCGTAAAGCCAAGGCAGTTTGTGCTAACAATTGCTGTTAGTTTTGTCTGAGGTGGGACTGGCAACAAACTGGGACTGGACTCTGCTTTGTGGAGAAGAGTTCTGCAGTCACCTGGAGGCGGCAAACATTGAAGAGCCATTATGGATGCTTGCCCTGTATAGATCGCCTACGATGTTGTCTTGAGTCCAGAGCTTTCCTAAAAAGGTTTCAAGGTAAAACAATGCCTGTGCAAACTGCCTGCTGCCTGGGAGGGATCCAACAGCATTGAAATGTGTCTTGTGAGCCCTTTCTCAAGGTCATCGGGACAGAAGGCAGGAAAGGAGTATCCCACTTGAGTAGCGGCTAATTCAATCGTGATGATTCATGTTTCACATCCCAGGTTGGCTTGATATTTCATGCATTTGTTACCTTTTATAGCAATGCAAAATACGTAAAATTGAATTGTACAAATCACAATGACAGAACAATAGCTGAACGAAATCAAAATACGCTTCTCACTCAGCCTTATCAGCTTTGGTGTTCTCCTGAAAATACCAGTCAAATCCAAAACCCTGGGAATGTTTGTGCTCTGCTGTAATGGTCTTTGAAAGCTTGGAGAAAAAGTAAATAGGCCCTGAAACAACTCCCAAAGATGGTAAATTCATTTCTTTAACAAATGTAGTTAAAAAAAGACTCCTGCCTGTGCCTGGTGAAATCAATGGCAGTTTAATGACTGGCTCCAGGAGCAGTGAGGTTAAATCACTGTTGTATGGCACAGTAAGGTGCAGATATCTTCAGTTTGAGAGCACCTTGGGAGCAGGAAGGAGCACCAACAGTAGCAACTACCACCTAAGGGGAATTTTGACAGATGGTAAGAGAAACCTTTTCCACTTCTTGCACTTCCACTTCATTCTGGACCTATGTGAGCTCCTATAATAATTAGTATGCTGTGCTGGCCTTCCTCTGATTCCTGCACTTTTTTAAATTAACAGTTGATAAATTCGTTAGTCTGACAGAGATTTGGCTCCTTTATATTCAGATGGAAATTTGTTCATTTATGATAAGGAGACTTATTTGTGAGAAAAGGATTAAAAACTGTATATGTTATTTCCCAGATCAACAGCTTTTCAACATTTTAGTATGGGCTAAAAAATTGACTTCCAAAAAGTGAAGAATTATTCTTAGTTCCACAGTAAGAGCTATGTTTATGTACATGTCTGCATGTACGGACAGATAAGATATTTTTTATTCAGACTTTTTTTTCAGTGTAGTCATTCCCCATCTGACACTTCCAGGCTGATAACTTGTGGCAGCAGTGGCTTGCAGACCACTGCACTTCATGACGTTGTGGTGTGCTATCTTTCCAAAATACAGCTCAGCCTCTGAATTTCATATTCTGTTTGCCTTGTGAGGAAAAACAGCCAAAGCAAGTCATGCTTTGAGTTCAAGGGTTGATGCAATGTGGCTTCCATAGTTTCACATCTGGCACTATTAAAAAAAATAAATTAGAAATCACCTTGCTGCAACAGTAATTGCTTTCACAGCTAGCACTGAACTTCATTTTGCTGGTGGGGCAATAGCTGGTTTGGGCCACTTGGGATCTACTTCAGAAAACACTTTGAGTTTAACTCAAGTGAGTACATAAGGCTATCCAACTGTGATTAATACTCATGTTTTGGTATCTTTTCCTAGCCAGGCCTTGAGGCTGGATGGGTCTCTGCACAATTTCCCCAGTCCATTCTGTGCTGGCTGCTCTCGCCCTGCTGTGCTCTGCAGCACAGCTCTGACGTGAGGATGCTCTTTGGTGTGAGATGTTGTCGCGCTCTGCGGTGGCGGAGCAGGGCTCTGTCTACAGCAACTCAGAGAAGCAAATAGGAAACAGGATTTCCCCCAAAAGGCATCTCATTTTTCAGAAATGAACCATTGTAATGGGATGTACAGCTGAACAAACCCCACAATTTATACAGAATGACTTCACACTTGACAAAACATAGCAGGACGGACCTGAAGCTCTCTTCACATGAGCACCAAGCTGTATCTGGCTCCCTTTTTCTGAGGATTTAGGAGAAATAGTGTTCTTAATACCATTTCGTGCAGGGTGGGTTCTGGTAACTGCCAGACCAAGAAACCTTGACCCTGTTTGTTTGCTACGAACGCTGTCAGCGTTAGGTGCTCTCCACCCTCTGGGGCCCAGGAGAGCTGGTGTTTGGCTCCTGCTGCAGCCTCAGGGAGATGCCCTTTCAGGAACTCAGCTCTCCTGCTAGTCTCCCTCTTCACTGAGAGCGTTGCAGCATATTTTAAAAGCTCTTTCTGTCTGGAAATTCTCCAGACGGCTCCTTACCTACTGCTGTCGTCGTCCTCCTCTCCCCCTCCCTGCTTAAAGCTTCCCAAGCAGATCTGTATCATTAATATTTCAGTATCAGCTGTGCACGGGCATTGGCTACACTGCAGCACACTTCATCAATAAGAGCCAGAGAGGGCTCTGAGCTTTGCCACACTGCCTTCATCCAGCACAGGAGGAAGAGCAAAGGCAGAGCCTGCCAGAGAGGCTGAGTATCTGCTGAGGGTAAGGCTGCATCTCGCAGTCCCAGCCTTGAGGTGCTTTTTGCTGCTTTTGCTCCCTCATTCAGATCACCCCAGATAATACCCTAACAAGCAACAAGAATGGATGTCTTTAAGAAAGGTTTCTCCATTGCTAAAGAAGGTGTGGTGGCTGCTGCAGAAAAGACCAAGCAGGGAGTGACAGAGGCTGCAGAGAAGACCAAAGAAGGGGTAATGTATGTAGGTAAGAGAGAACTAGTTTTAATCTACTTGTGAGCATGAACAGCTGCATAGATTGTCTCTGAGAAAGTGTGGGGAAATGATATTGTGGCTGAAGCTTGGGAGTGACTAGCAGGCTACTCTGGCTGAGATCCTGAGCTCTGCAGCGTTGCTGTGTAAGCCTGGGGCACCACAGCCTCCCCGTGCCTCAGTTTCCCCAAGTTAGACATAGAAACCACTACTTCAGGGAAGGCAGAATGATGTCGAGGAGCAGATGCTCAGGTGAAAGGTTTGTTTGACTATTCACTGATTGTTCGAAGGGTGAGTCAGGCACTCCTCAGACAAGTGAGCACTGCTGGTCTCTGCCTCACCTCCACTCTGGGAGGGACTCACTGAGGAGGTCCCTGAGAGGAGCCAACGATGTTAGTAAGAGGGGATTGCAGGATGCATCTGTTTCCCTACAAACAAATGGGTTTGTCCTGAAATCCTTCTCCTGTTCACCGACCTCTTTCGCTGCCCATGCACACATTAATCTTGCTTTACAAGAGACGCCCAAATTCCTTTTGCCCAAAGAATAGGATCTGGAAAACAGCATGCCTGATGTCCTGCCTCAAGACCTCTTTCACAGTTAATGGGCTGAAACCTCCTCTTTCAAGGTCACCCTCAAAACCCACTATCTCCACTTATCTAGCACATGCAGTTTAATGGCTGGATGGTCAGATATTCCATATAATACAAACTAAAGAGTCTTAGGTTCCCAAGACTGATTATCTCACTGCTGATTACTGCATTTCACACAGCTCTTTATTTTTGCTGGATGTGGGATTGTTTCTTTGTGTAGGAAAGTTTACATGAAGGCTCTTCCTGCTATCATACTGCAGCGTCCACAGCTGTACTTAGATACTATATTTAAGACTGTTCTATTGCCAATAGCTACAGATATATACTTGTACGTTACAAATGAAATACAAAATTTTTACCAGGTCTGGTAATGTCTTTATCTTGAATTTAAGTACTTAATTATTGACATGCTGGAAATGAATGGATGTAACAGTTCACATTTCAGTTTGAAGCTGACCCACAAGAAAAAAAAGATAAGCAGCATCCCTGTAAACAACAACCTACAGTAAGTGAAAGACCAGTCTAAGAAATGTCACACGTGGGTGTCACATTGTGGCATTGTTACTGCTCCACCTGCTTCCAAATCGGAGTTGTGTCGGGGTTATTCACACTTTTTATACATAATTTCTCACATCTCTGTTCAGTCACATTGTACAGCTCCATAATGTGACCTAGACTTCATTGTTGCACAGCCGAGAGGTCTCTTCAGGAGATTCTGACCTTTTCCATAAAGTTTTCTATAAGCCTAAAACTAAAAGCCTTGAAAACTTACTGTCTGAATGAGGATCAAATAAGGATCAAGGTGAGGATTAAGTGCTTTCTCCTTTTATTGGTTTGGTCTGTTGGTATGTTGCTGGTTCCTGCCCTGTCATGCACTGGACAGAGCTTTGCCTTGGCCTGATTCAGTTCCTGTTGGGAAGCTCAGCCCTTTAGGGAAAATTCAGTCTTTCACAGGCAGGAAAAGTAGAGGCCAGATGCTGATTAGCTCAGAACATGGGGGTTTTGTTTTAATACCCAGAGAAGGTGAAGGTGTGGTACATCGGTTAAAACTGGAATGATTGTTCATGCTGCCTTTTGTCACTCTGTGTCACATAAAGAGTAAATCAGAGACCTGAACTGTTCCTTCCTTGCTTCTTCCCTTGCAGAGCCCTATCCCAGCAGCTTCATCTAGAGCATTAGGTGATGAGACTTGAATTTTTGGATGCTAGGAGAAAATAATACTATTAAACCTCAAGGGTCTTTTGAGAACATCAGGAAAGAGAGCAAAATCCCCAGGGCCTAGAATGGATGAAGTGGATCCCTGACTTTTATTCAGGTTTGTGTTAACTCATTGCCGACTCTCTGAGGAGGATTCCAAATGTCTGGGCACAACCACCACGTCTGGTGAGTCACTTGCTGCTGCCCAGTAGAAGAAAATAATGCTCATTCAGAAGCATCTGTCTGGAGTGAACAGCATCACCGGGACACCGCGGCCCCCTCGTCACCCCTCTGATCCATACAGGTCCAGCTCCCACCGTCTGTGCCGGAGCAGGAGGTGCCTCCCTCCTGTGCTAAGCCTGCAATGCAGTGCTCCTGCCCTGCCACCAGCCGTGCTGAACCAGTGGGGTAGAGAAGAAAGTGCACGAGAAGAGAGGGAGAAATCCTGTATCATGGGTCACCTTGGCACTTGGTGAAATCACCATCTGCTCTCCATGTTCTAACAGCCTCTGAGTGTGCTGAAGTGTCAGGAGATCCCTGCATGGTTAGTGTGGATCCAGCAGTTGGTTCAGTGGGCTTTTTTAATTTGGTTTGAATAGGGGTGTAAGTAATTAATGAATTTAATGCAAAGCTGCATCAGAGTATTGAGTCATTAGTACTGTTTAATGCTATAGTTCAGGAAGCCTCAACTTCTAGTTTTCCAAAATGATTCTCGATCGTGTGTGTTGCAGAAAGGCCCAACACACCGAGCTGTGTTTATACTGAGTGATTCCTGCAGGACTTAATGCACACCAAAATATCCATTTCTACTCTAGACCTTCTCCCAGGGCATAGCGCTCCACCACCCGGGTGCCTCCCTGGCGGTCCCAGAGCTCCTGCAGATGACTCACGGCACTCAGAAGAGACAGGATGCATGAGCTTTTAATTCTGGGTACAGAAGCTGCAGGCCAGGACTAATGAGTGAAATGAGATTGAGCATCAGGTGATTGCTTTCTGATTCAACAGATGCGGGTTGCTGGCAGGAGTATGCGCAGGAAGGTCGGGTTTCATGCGGTGCATATGGATGGGAGCCTGAGTCATCGGGCGTGGCTGGGCTGGGAGGATCAGGCGAGCTCTCCCCAGGCTGCAGCAGTGACTCTTCCCAATGACATTGCTTCTGTCATGAAATGGATTTGGATATTTTTCTTCTGCCTGCATCCCTCCTTTCTGGAATTATTTTCCGTCCGCAAATATAGCACCTGCCCACTCCCCTCCCCTGTAAAAGAATGGAGCCCAGATTGTCACCTTAAAAGTCTGACAAAAAACCATACAAAAGTGCAGCTCTTGTCTCAGTAAGCATGTTTACTGCAAAACTGCAAAGGCATGAAAGGCTGGTACAGCAAATCATGTGTTTTGCTTACCTATCAACTGCTGTTTAACCAAAAACCAGCAAAGGGCTAAGCTTGAGCACCTGAGTGCTATGAGACAACCTTGTATGTCAAATCAATATTGTGGCAGTCTGTTCTTGGAATGGTACTGGGAGGGAAAATGAATCAGGATGGTGTCTGAATTGAACCTTGTGTGTTTGGCCCATTCAGGGGCTCACATATGTGGCTTGAGACTTGCTCTGCTCAGTGCTGTGCTTCTGCACACAAACATGTACCATGGGCACCATTATTAAATCCAGTTCACAGCAGTGCACACGTATCATGTGCATCACTAGGAACTGCAGCTTACAGCAGTAACAAGTTAAGGGTACAAAGATTTCATCTCTTGACTTCTAAAACAGTTTGGGAGGGTGGAGTGAAATGTTGAGGGCATATTGTAGTTCTGTTCTGCCCAAGGCAAACATTGCAACCATGAAAATAAATCAACAATTGAGAATCACATTCAATATTACATAACATTTATCAGGCAGGGCAGAGCTGGGCTGGACCTGTTGTTATCAGGGCACTGCACCTGTTTTGCTTCTCAGGCTGTTAATGAGAATGAGCTGTGGTTTGTAGCTGGTTTCTCCCACCACACCCATGGATGCTCCTCTCTCATGGAGTCAAAAATCTGCCTGGTTGTTGTCCATTATTATAATTCTGATAGCTGGCCATAGAAATCCTTTTGTTGTATCAGTGTGGGAAACCTGAAGAGTACCTGTATAGGTGCAGATGATTTGCAATATACAGTAAAGTGGGACTAGTGGAATGTTTTGGCTTGTGTTTTATTTAACTTCCAAGAGAGATAAATTTGATCCTTTACTTTTTTAATGTGTTAAGCACCCAGTTACCATGGGGGCTGCCCATCTACCATCTGATTTAACTTACCTGTAGCAGTATCGAGTGGAAGGGATATATAGCTTGTCACTTCAAGCGTGGAGGAAAATCATAGACATTAATTATTCCTTAGGGCTGTTTGTGTTGCAAACTGAATGCCTTCTCATCCTGTTTGCTTTTCTGCATTGAGAACAGCGAGATAAATTACAATGTAAGCATACATATGGTGTATTTTCATAATTTGAGATAAAACCATCTGCTTTCTGTGTATTGCTGTAAGCAGGCACTTCCAGCCTAGGCTGAGGCACCAAACTGGGAATCTAGTAAGTAGGTTTGTAGTAGGTGGGTGGTGGTTCTGTAAATTCAGTCTCAGGGTTCTCCAGAGTCTTTATTGGGGTATAGAATGAGACTTTAAATGATCACTGCAACCAAGTATCCTGCTGGAAGGCAGGGGAGAGTCATGGATGTGACTTCTTGTCTTGCAGGAGTGAAGTAGGTGAGATGTTACCTGGTGATTTTATTTACAGTCATTTTTACAACTAGCCCAAAGTTGATTTACCAGCACTCAACTGCTCATTTTGGAAATATTACAGGGACAATTTTTCATAATCAAGATTTTTCAGGTCTAGGCATCTCCAGAGAATTTTCTGTTGAAGCTCTCCAACTCTTAGCACGAAGGTACTCACTGGCTTTATTGGGGAGGGAAGCTGGTCTCTTTTCTGACTCTACAAATGGTTTGTGTCTGAGCAGGAGGTACCAGCAGCTCAGTACGTCAGCTCCCCACTGCACTTCCCCAGAGCAGGAAGCCATCTGTGTCCAGAAATCAGGGTGTAATTTCCAGGCAGCACTGATGGATTGTGTTTCCCTTCACAGGCACCAAGACCAAGGAGGGAGTAGTGCAAAGTGTGACCTCAGGTAAGAGCACAGCCCTAGTGGGCTGTGGAAATCTGGTGTTTGTCAGACTCTTGGGAAGGCCATCCCCCCTGCCAAGGGGGAGCTCTCTGTGGGACACCACTGATCTGCCTGACCTTCCCACTGATGAACGGAGGCTGCTTGCCAGGAGTGATGCGTCAGGGTCTGGCATTTGCAATGGACACGGATGGGAGAAAATATTTAATCAGTAGAGTAGGTCAGAAAAAATCTAACAAAGGTTACTTGGCAGACTGGGATGATTCACAGCAATTTAGACATTTCACAATGTCAGGTGCACATCCCAGCATGCGGAGAGGATTTACTTGCATCAGATCCTGACTGGCCATAACTGTGGTCTTTGGGAGAGTCCTGTCAAGCAGTTGCAGAGTCCAGGACCCAAAGGGCTCCTTCTAGGGGATCCTCAACTCCAAGGCAGAGCAACCATATGGACTGTCCTGAGGGAACATGAATGGATCCTTTCCCTGGAGAATTTCCTAACTATTGCTTTTTTCTGCCAAGGGGTATTAAATCAAGAAGGTAACCTGGAAGAGATCATGCACAGTCTGCAATGCAAAATATCTTATTTACACTGTTGTCTCTTAGTATCTGACAGTGAATTTTTCATTCTCTGGTTGCCCACAAAGACTGACAGGCTGCAGTGCTGCTCTCTAAGCAGCATTTTGTGCCAGGCAAAAATCCTCACGTACATGATCTAAATTCAGACGTGATCTCATCTAAAAAATCCAAACAAGGACTGCACCATGGCTAATTTCCTCTTTTACATCAATGCAATCATTTTGTCATCCCAGGGAATTTGGCAGCCTTCTGGCAGTGTCTAGTTTGCTGACTTTTCTGCTTTTGTTGAAACTGCAGTTGCCGAGAAGACCAAAGAGCAGGCCAATGTGGTGGGAGAAGCTGTAGTAGCCAGCGTGAACACAGTGGCAAACAAGACTGTAGAAGGAGCAGAGACCATCGTGGCCACTACAGGAGTTGTAAAAAAGGTGTGTTTGTTTCTTCTGTGATGGGCAGGACAGAAGAGCCTTTGGATTACACTTAAACTACCTGCAAACATTTACAGTTGATAATTTTACTTAGTTCATGAAAGGTTTTCAGCATTATCTGCTTTTGTATAATACTTAGTATTAACATAATGCTTAATATAGTCACAGAATCATTTGGTTTGAAAGGGACCCCTTGAGGTCATCCAGTCCAACCCTCTTAGGGCCAATGAGAGAGGACTGTCCCACTGGGTTTTGAATATCTCCACGGAAGGAGACTCCACANACTCCCACTGGCCTATAAGATAATATGGGCAAAAAATATAAATTCCACTTTGTATATGAGCTCGGACAAGTCAATTGCTGAAGAGCTGAAAAAGGGAATTTCATAGAACCTGTGCAAATGAGAACTCTGAGGAATTAAATTGNATTATCTGCTTTTGTATAATACTTAGTATTAACATAATGCTTAATATAGTCACAGAATCATTTGGTTTGAAAGGGACCCCTTGAGGTCATCCAGTCCAACCCTCTTAGGGCCAATGAGAGAGGACTGTCCCACTGGGTTTTGAATATCTCCACGGAAGGAGACTCCACAATATCCCTGGGCAACCTGTGCCAGTGTTTGACCACCCTTATAGAAAAAAAGAGAATTGTTTTCTTCTGTTCAGGTGGACACATTAATCACTTGGTGCCTATTGTCTCTTGTCCCAACAGTGAGCACTGCTGGCAAGAGTCTGGCTCTCCATTTTTCTATGGATGTAGATTTTTCCCAGGGACTTGAGTAGAGATGTGTCTGGGTTGCAGTGCACATCTGGACTGGGTCAGAGCTCAGGGATGTGCAGAGTGGGCAGGGCCGGGGGCCAGCCCTTGCCCTCACCCCTGTGCCGTGCGGGTGGGATGCGCAGGCTTGCCCTGGCCACGGCAGCTCGGGAGGCAGCAGAGGGCAGCAGCAAGTCAGGCACAGCCTGGCTCCTGCAGAGAGCCTGACCCGCTGCTCTGCTTCATGCTGCTTTGACAACAGCCAAGTGCTTATCGATAAAAGACCGTGTGACCCAAATTGTGTACGGATTAAGCCAGATTCAGACAAGGCATCTTCTGTCCTCCAGCCTAATTTGACAAACAGGGCTTCTTCAAGTGAGAGGATTAAGGGGTGTGTGAAGTAGCAGAACAGCTACTTAGATGAAGGCAGTGTTGATCATAAGAAAAGATGCTGTGGTAACAAACAGCACCCATTTGTACAGCACGAGGCCAATACTTGGCAGCTCTTTGGTTAGCCCATCTCTTTCGCTTTGGTGCTGTTGATGGCCACATGAGCTTTATGAGTCACAACAAACACAAACCCAGAATCAAAGCGAAGCCAGGCTAGCCAAAATTGTTTTAATTGTTCAGATAGTCGGCTGATTAATTTCCTGACCTGCACATAAACACATTGTGATGTGAAACAAAACTTCTAAGCAGCATATAAATCCTGAGAGAATGGCCTAACAAAAGAGAACAGCAGCTACAAGTGACGCAAAATGTCCTCCTGAAAGCATGTGAAAAGGGCAGATACAGGAGTTCTGCTAAGCCCTTGGGATAAATTTAATCTCTATTCCCACAGGGAACAGCAGTTAGGCTGCAGGAGTGCAAACAGTGATTCCTAATTCCATGGGGCCAGAATACCCCTTCCTACCTTTTGAGTGACCATGGGGTGATTGATCCAGAAGAGTGAGGAATTTGCTGATGGTAGGAATCCCTGCTGCAGATAGGGAACTGTCTCCCCTCCAGCAAGGACTGAGCCGCAGAAATCCTCTTCCCCTTTCTTTCTAAGTGAGAACCCCACCTCAAAGACTGACAGCTACAGTTTACAGCTAATTTCAGATCTTAAACCAGTGCAGATTTTCCAGAGGGCATCTGAACCGTTATTCTGATGTCTTCCATTGATGTCTAATTGCTTAGAATTAAAATGGAGGTTGATAAAGAAATAAAAAATTAGAATGTGTCACATGCTAAAGGGCAGACTAAATGGAGCCAGGAAACTGCTTTGGATACAGCATCATGATGTCATGCCAAACAGCAGAGGTGGGCAGCAGACTGAAAACAGGAGGAGAAAACAAGACAAATCACAGGAGAAAAAAAATTGGGAAAAACATTTGTTTCTGTGAAAGAGGGTTCATCTGTTCTGCTGGTTTAGTTCAGCTTAAGAGTGCAAATCTTTTATTCATACTCACCATACTTCAGCATGTAGCTAGACACCTTTTAGATCCAGCTAGACACAGAAGACTGAGCTCCACGTGCACATCGAGTGCATCCCCACTGCTAATGGGTAATTGCCACGGAGCCTAAGCTGCTCCAGAGGGAGGGCCCTGAAAGGAGTATAAGGAGTTGTGCTAGGCTCTCAGCACTGGCTGTTTTATCTCCAGAACTGTTCCTATCATGTTACACAATCTGCTAATGGAAATGCATATAGAGTTTGCCAATAGCAGCACCAGGCACTGTAATGCATGTGGGAGACTCACTGGAGATACACTAAGAGTGATAATGTACTGCTTTTAAATGTTTAAACAACGAATACCCACTGTTATAATCCTGCAGTCCTGGAATCATCACAAGCATTTCAGCCCCAGAAGTCTGAGGGAGCATTCAGTTGCATCCAATCCCGAGACTTGCTTGTGCTCCATACCATCTCCTTCTTTCTAATTGCACAGAGTACTTGCCAACATCTTCTTTGGGTTTTCAGCTGTCTCCAATGTTGTTCCCTGCTATAGAAGGGCAGTTCCAAGTGCCAGGGATCTGTGAATGCACGGCACTGGGCAGTGCTCGGGGTGACTCAGGGCTGGGGACTCCGGTGGCCTAGGAGGCCTGTCCCCAGCTGACCATTCCCAGTATTAATATCAATTACAAAGAGCTTGTGGACATTTAATCTGTGCATTTGACAGCTGGGATCAGTGGCAGGCACACATTAGGAAAGAGAGGGTTTTAGAGAGGGTTTTAGGTCCCAAAACTTAAGGGTTTTGGGTTAAGTTTTGCTCAGGATAGCCATGGCGTGCAGGTGTATCAGATGGTGACTTTGGCCATGGGAAAGAATTCAGCCCTTTGTTGCATCATGGCAGGCACTGAAATGGGGACACCCTGGCAGCCTGCTGTTCCTTGCTGCCCTTGTGGGGAGGCACTCAGAGCCACGCAGAAGGAAACGGGGCTGCAGTAACCCTATACCTATGGAGGGGTGCCAAGCACCAGATGAGAACAACCTTGAGTCATGCTGGCACTGCATGGTAGGGCTTTGGCACTGACCTGGCCACTGCTGAGTACAAGGAAATATTGACTCATTTGGGGGAGTTTTTAGGTATCAACTAAAAAAATCTGTAAATTAAGAGATTATAAACCCTCCGTAATTTTTCTGATACAAAAAGGAATTAAACCAGTCAGTAGTGTGTTCTGTCTGTCGCTTTACACCCATCGCTGGGGTGGACATTAAAAGATTTCAGTGAGATAACCGCCCACTAAATATCCCTGTCTTAGGAGAGGATTAATTCTTTGTCTGTATGACAGCACAGAGCTTGCTGCAATGCAGACACCACGTGGCTGGGAACAAGCTCATGTACATACACATGCTCTCACAACGTCCCTCAGGGTTTGGAACCATTTCCCCAGTAACTGATGCTTCTCTACATCCTCCACCTAAATCTTCCCTTTAGATCCATTTGTCCTGTCAGATTTTATGGTTTAGTTGTCAGTTCATGACTCTGTCACTTTGAATTGGGTCTGATCTTTTTTTTACTTCACCCCATTAATTAAATGAGCATTTGTCAGTTCTGTGCAACGGCTGGGTGCGTTCTCTGGATCGCAGCCTGTCTGTGCACCTGACCTGGCGCACGGGGGCCGCACCCACGCCGTGGCTCATCTCTTTCACAACAGCTGCACGTCTGGAATGTGAAAGGCTGCTGTTCATGGCCTTGGCTCCCTTCACTTGCACCCTGCGACGCCTCCAATGCAAAGACAGTCTGTCACACGGAGGGAATTAGAAGCAGAAACTGAGTGACGTTCCTGTTCAAGTTACATTGGCAAGTGCCACTAGGAGAGAGCAACCAAGGGCATCTGAGAAGCCACCAAGGGCAGAGCTGCTAAGCAGGAGGAGCAGGAAAATCAACAGCCAAACTAGCCAACAATTAAGTAAAGTACATAGCTGAAATTTGTTCCCCTTTGTATTCAAGCTTCCCCATACTTAGCTGATGCAGTGATGCATCCCAGTGGTATCCTTCCCCATGTCATGGAACACAAGATGTTTTTTTAAAAGTGCTGTGGAGTGGGGCGCTCTGCCTACAGGCACTTTTTCCGTGCTTCCCTCTCAGTCTCAATAGTGCATCCAGGCAGACATTGTCCCATGCAAAACAGCTGAGTTAGTGGCACTGGTGAAGCCTCAAAGCCTGCAAGGCCATGGATGTGCTTCATGGCTCAAGGCTGTACCCCAGCACCCCCATAGGATACATGTTAAATTTGTATCATTTGCAAAAGCAGTCCCAGAAGACTCTCAGAGAGTCTGGCTGTGAGCTGGATAAAAACAAAGCCACCCCAAAAGTCCACCTGGAGTTGTAGGGTAAGACAGGAAACCTGCATGCCCATCTGTCTGTCCTGTGGGTGGGTGCCCTCACTTTATTCAAGGCTTGACCCCTTAGTCAGAGCTGTTGGCTTCCCTCTGAGCACGCTCAGCCTGAAACCTATCCAGGACAGCTCGTCCACAGGACCTGCCAGGCTGCCTGGGGGTTTCCTAGGGAGTGGTCTGGGGATGCTGCCAGGCAGTGCCGTGTTTGCTCCAGCACCCAAGGGCAAGAGCACTACGGGAGGCTGAACCTCTCCACCTTATGCAACTGATGTCCTTTTGAGGGCTCCTAAATTTGTAGCAGATTAGGCTGCCAGTGAACCTGTCTGGCTTTACAGCCNTAATTAATTTCTTCCAGTGTTTCTGGGCTTTTAAAATCAGTTAAAAAAAAACTTGTTAAAATATCTGAACACAGAAGCTTACAGTACAGTCTATTTAAGATACCTTAGCATTGCACAGGAATATTTTTATAAATGGCAGGTCTTAATTTGTTGAATTTTTAATTAGTGATAGCTGAACATGTACCTTTGTTTCATAATCTTAGCAAAATATTTTATTTATATAGATCTCCTGTGGTGTATATATTCTACATAAATATATATATTTTTACACACAAAAAATATTTAAAAACTTGTATACTAATTGGAAGGAATTCTGAGATCTTGTGTTTCACTTAACTATTGTGTCCAAGTACTTCACTTTTCTTTCTTCACCAACAAAAAAGATTCAACTGCCTACCCAAAAATGGAAGAAAATAGCCCATAGCAAACTAAATATTTGATTTTTTTTTCCATTTGAAATACTTTTTTCTAAGAAAATATGTAATTTCTGAGGGGAACTATTGGGCTTTCCCTTTAAGAGCGAGAGGACCATTACTAATTGCTTCATGGTTTCAACATGCCTTTTGCTTAGAAAATGTTACCCCTTTTAATGAGGAGATGAGCACTGACAGGAATGGCAAAACTCTTGCCAGCCCTAAGGAAGTTGGATTTTCACCCCTTCTTTCTTGCCCAGCATCGTTCTGTGAGTCAGTGTTACGGCTGGAGCTGGTGCCCAGGAATTTCTGGCTCTGTCCCAAGTGAAGACCCCTGCACCACATGGTCCTCCTCTGTATATTTATTGTCTTCCTGTGCAGTCCCTGAAATCCCCAGCCAGCTAACACCCGGCTGAAGAATGCCGCCCTTCCTCATCTCCTGCTCCCTATTCCGGGCAGGGTGGAAGCGCGTGAGAAAACGGCTGTGAGACGACATCCCTAACACGGCCTGACACCTCTTCATCCTGCTATTGTGCGGGTTCCTCCAACATAGTCTAGAAACACCCTCCAGAAACTCAGTTGCTTCCCTTTCTAAAAATAGTTGGTTGATTTTAGCCTTGTGGAGCAGTCTTGGCAGAGAGCACGATCTAAGGGATCTACCGAGCAGCACAATTAGCTGAACAGGGATTCTCCAGCCCACCCATTGCTCTTGGATACAGCGTCCCAAGGATGGTCCTGGGAAAGGTGTCCCTCTCCCAGGGCTCTTTCCACATCTACCAGAGCTGAGCTCCCTGCCCACAGGAGCAATAGGTGCTCATTCACTGTAGAAAGATGGAGTGCACTGCCCCGGTCCTTATGTTCCTGTGAGCTGTTCCCCAGTTTTGCCACTGCAGCTCAGCACCTCAGGCAGTTGCCTAAGATTGACCTTCATGATTTCACACAGCAGCTGGTAGCTCCACCTGCAAAACGCTATGAGAGACACATCTGCTGTTGCCAGTGGCTTGCATTAGAGGTTTCTTTCCTTTCCACCCAATAGTCAAAAGTCTGTTTGTAAAGCTTCAAAATACAATTTGAGACTATTTACCTGCTTTTGCTTAATGTGAACTGTTGAGTTATAAGGTGTAGATATGCAAAGTGTAATGTAAATGCAAATGTAAAGTGCTTTAAAGCCACAGGCTGGATCCTGGGGCTGGATGAGTGTCCATAAATTCAGAGTTGTGAGCTGTTTGCTGGCAGCGGGAGAGCTGACTCATTTTAGAAAGACTGTGACCAAGTGGCTCCCTCAGAGCAGTGGCCTCTCCTGAAGAGCTGCACGTCTCCCTGCAGGAGAAATTGGCTTCTATGGTGGGCAGTTTGATGTCATTTGGTTACCTGGGCTTGCTTAACACAGGCTGGTACCAGCAAGAATCATTTCAGCCAACAATGCAATGCAAGTTAAGGGCATGTTCCTTAGGAAAAGATGGTCACACTGTGCTTCTCATCTGGAGACACCAGCAGCACACAGTGCTCTCCATAAACAGACTGATCAGCTCTGGTCTCAGCAGGGAGATGAAGGAATGCCTGCAGCTGTGACAGACGTCAGTACAGGGCTGCTGCTCCTACTTTGGCTATTTTTTGTCTACAGTGGATTGATCTTACTGTAGTTTGCGTGGAGAGCAGGAAGCCCAGAGGTAGGACAAGCAGGTTGTAGTGCTTCCACCTCCTGGCTCCCCTTCCTGCCACAAATGGATCTGAAGTTCAATTTCCAGATTAAATTTTCATGGGCTCTACCTTGTATCTGTGCAACTCCATCTACTTTTTCCTTTTTACTTCACATCATCTTTTTTCCTCAAATTCAGTCCAAAAGGCAGCAGGGGTGTTCTCCTACTGATGAGAAGAGTTGTGACTGCACAGAAAAGTAAGGACATGTGTGAGAAGGAGGAGTCCCCTAAACACATGAAGCATAAAGTTCTTTTTACAGTAGGTTTGGCAGGGACATTGATTTGCATTGCATCAGCAGGAGCACCAAACAAAGTGGTGGCCTTGTGTTTCCAAAATGTTGAAATTCATAACTTTGCCTTCCATGCAAAATTGACTTTCCCTGTCCATAACATATGTGCCTCTGGTTCCCTCTGTGGGGGCCCTGACTTCATATGGGAAGAGTCATTCAGAGGACCTGCTGGGCATGTGTGCTCAAAGGGAACAGAGAAGCTTTGTCATTTTAGTTGAGTTCTCTGGTGAACTCAACTAAAATCACAGAGGTGCTGCTATTTCTGCTTCCCCCTGCTCACTGACTGATTGCACCCAGGTGCATTCCTGCTTTCTGTCCATTCCCTGAGCACATCCAGTATGGTCGGGATTTTGCCTTCTCTTCCCATGCGGCCAAATTGTGTTTAACGTAATTACCTTGTAATGCAACCTTTTCTTCTGTGAATAGAAAGGTAGCTGAAAGATGTAGGCAAGCAGCTAGAAGAGCCCAAAATACTTAAGTAAATGCTTGGATTCAAACAAAAAGAGAAGCTTATCCTTTGATAATGATATTTTATCTGAAGCATGACATTAACACCATCACAATACTGCTATATCTTCGGTTAGTTTTAGTCTATGCAATGGGTGCTGAGGGTAAGACAATGTGAGGAAGGGCTGGGTATAGCCTTACTATATGTGAAGGTATTTGTTCCTCCCAAATTTCTCCACACTGAAGGTGTCAAAACTCCGGTCTTAATGACAGAAAAAGAACTGATTATCTGTATGAAAAAGACCCTAAACCAGGCTGTAAGAAATTGAGTCGGCTTTTTCATAGCTGTCTGCTCTAACTAGCTGCACAACAAAAATGGATTCCAAGCGGTATCTGGCATCTATTAAAGCTGCAATTCTGCTTGCGTGTTAATGCTCAAGCCCATCTCGCGTGGTCTGTCTGAGATTAGGGCGATGACTCTGCATGTGGCAGCAAGGACAAACGTCTTGCTTGTGACTTGGCAGGAGGACCTGGCACCGCCGCAGCCACCCGAGCAGCCCCGGGTGGAGGGAGAGGGGGCCCCGGCAAGCGCTGGCGGAGAGGTGAGTGGTGCCACGGCCCCGCTGGGCTGCACACCCCTGGGCTCCTTCTGCGTTACTGCCTTCGCCGGGCAGGACCTCCCCTTGCCTCCTGTGGGTCTAGAACTGCCCTGCAAGGAGCCCATCATTGTTCCCACGTTCCTGAGTTATTGGACAAAAAGCTGAGCTCATCTGCTCTCGTTTTTGCCGCTTCCTTATCTTGGGAATTTTCCATGAGCGACAGATGGACAGATCGCGAACTGCAGTTTTGGGTTGGATTTGGGTTGATTTTGGGGTGTAAATGCACATTATAAAAGTTAATGCTGGCCTATGGTTCTTTCATCACATGGAATTGCTTTTTCATGTTTGCAGCCATGCTTTAGAAGAGATTTAGGTAACAAGTTAGGTTTTTCTATAGATTTTTTGTATTTAAATTAGTTCATTTAATTTTTGAACTGTTCTACCTGCAATGTTCTTTTGAAGCCCTCGATCAAACATTAGTCTCTGGACCAATTTCAGCTCTTGAACAAGGATGATTTTTTTGTCCAACATGGACAACAGGAGCAAATGCTTCTCATGTTTTACAATTTCAGTGTTAAGGCTTTTGTCTGTCCCTTCCACAAGTACTGCATGCATCCAAACCCCTTATTTTTCAGCCTTCCTGAAGCTCAGGCTGTTTTCACAGTCCCCAAAGCTCACAAAAGTTTCAGCTTGTGTCTACCACCCTCCTCCAGCCATCACCCCCTGCTGCCAGTCCCAAAAATGGGCCCCATAATCCCCCTGGCTGCATGGCTGCACCAGTGCTGATGTCAGGCTGGGTCAGGCAGGAGCAGACCCAGGAACACAAACCAGGACACTCCTGCCAGTGGAGCCTGGCCCCACATTGCCTTGACTTCCACCACATGTAAATTCACACCCTCTTTCTCTCCAGACATCTGAGTTACAGCAGGAGTGTGTCTGGTTTCCAGAAGGAATGGATAATTCATTTCTTTTTTGCATCACCTATGGTCCTCATTGTTTTCTAGCTGTTTGCATGGTGACTGTCAGTATTGATTTTTCTCCTAAATTTATTTATATATGTTTTCTGCTGGAAACATTTACCTGTTTTCTTCTGTCTTCTCTCACAGGGTGAAATTGAAGGTGCTCCATCAAGTTAGGGAATTCTTGCTCAAAAGAGACCATTCCAAGAGCATACATGGAAGTTTTAGCTGACACCATAACAGGAAAATCCCACTGTCCGTAGACTACATTCAGCTCTGTAGCCTTGCACTTGCCTCATAAGCCAGTCGTACAATAGATGTAAGCCAGACTCCTTCATTGTAAGTAACGTGCAGGTGTGGACTGGGCTCTGTGTCTTTCCCAACCTCCCTCCTGGCCTCTCAGTTGCTTTGTATGTTTTGGTTGGACTCACAAATCTGTGTCTTGCATCCATATGCACTGGCACTTGGGACCTCTAGGCATTGTGGAAATATTTTTTTTTTAACTAATAAAAAGTGTTTGAACAAGTTTTTTGTCTTGGCAGTTTTGTTTGCACATTTTAGATGTGGATCCTTCCAAACTGATGCATTCTTCCTGTAAAAGTGCAGTATTAGGATGCTCAAAACTGTAAGGGCCTTAAATCATGTTGCAAGAGATGAAGAATCATGAAAAATTATATTCCTGAAGACAGTGCTGTAGGTAGGCTGTCTTTCTATCTCTCAGGGCTGAAAGAGAAATATTTCACTTTTTAATACTTACCATGTTTAAGAGAGAATGTGGGGGCGATATTGGATGAAAGGAGGCTTTTTAAAGGAACATGAAAATGATGTTGAGCTCAGTTTATTCCATTTGCACCAGAAAGCTGTCATGACATCAGGATGTAGCAAAGTGCCAGAAGGTAATTAAAGAAATGTGATGGGCACCAACTGCCCTGATCAGAACTGCACTGCTGCTGGCAGGGACGGCAGGGTTGCTGAGAAATGCACGAGTGTGAGGGCAGGCGCCCAAGGAGAATCTCCTGGTGCACCACAGACACAGAGCTGGTATCAGCCGGGCTGCAGATCAGCTGCTGAGTGAAAGCAGCAGAGACCCTCCACATTCACCAGGGTAGAGAGCAGGAAAATGTTGCTCATTGCTGTAAATAATGGGCTAAGTTTAAAGCACATCAATAGGTATGGGTATAAAAATGGGTTCTTTTATTTACCTGCAGGAAGAGTACCCACGGATCCAGGAGAAGCCAGTGTAAACTGCTGAGACTTAAACTACCTCAAAATCAGACCAATAATCTTCATTAAGCTGCTAAATGATGATGGCTGTGGAAGGTATTACAGAAGAGACTTGCTGTGGCATGGAAGCATCTAGCAAGTGTGCTGGCAGCCTCTCTCAGGCATAACAGTATGTGTAAAGCTTTGCCCTGCAGAGACCACAGGATTTCCATCCCAGTGGGTCTTTGATCTCAGCACAGAAAGGGAACAAAAGAGCCCTAGCAGAGGTAACAAGGCCCTCAAAGGAAGATGTATCTGATATGTGCATACTCTTTTATGATGTCCTGCAAATGACTGCCAATTAAACAGAGTAACTAAAATTGAGGCCAAGGTAAGAGGACATAAAGAGATACTCATGCCCAGCAGCAGGAGGCTGGAGTCTATCCTCAATGCTCACTACAGAGAGAAAGAAAGACCTTTTGCTCAAAAGCTTTGCTTTGCAGGGATGTGCTGGTTTTGCATTGATTGACATTCGGTGAGGAGAAGAGCAAACAAGAATGTTTTGCAAAAAAACAGGAGGGGAATGCCTTCATTATGTAGGGCATGCATGGGAGGCAGGAGCAGGAAGGAGGAGTAAGCTGTTCCCCAAATGCCCATATCTCAAACAGGCTTTGCCCCTGGAGAGAATGGCAATTACTGAGCTAAGAATGCCAGGCCACATCTCTGCCACACTTTGCTACGTGGCTGCTGGGGAGGGCGGCATGCAGCTCTCTGCGTTTCCTTCCCTGTGGCAGGGAAAGTGTTTTACCAGTATTTTCACACCTGTATCTGGAACTGTGGGACTGAAAACACTGCTTGACACTGCCCAACATTTGGGCACCAAAAGTGCTCAAGTGTTTCCTAAAGATCTGCCTGCGCACTTGCCTGCCTCTCACGTGGGAGAGCGCTGCTCTGGGCCCAGGCAGGTTCAGCTGCTGCACAGGTCTGGTCTCGTCCCGTGGCAGTCAGAGCCCAGAGAGTGTTTATGCATCTGGCACAGGCAGTCACAAGTCTTGGAGACAGACACCAGGACATGCAGTTTCCTCACACATGAGTACCCTGTGCCAGTGAGTGGGAACAGGGTAGTGCTGTGCCCATGCAATGGCTCAGTGAGCCTCTATTTCCTCCCTGTCCCTTCCTCAGACTGGCTGTCACCCAGCTGCAGGGAGCAGAAGCCAGAGGTCTGAGCCACATTTGTCAGAGGTAAGAAAGGTGAAGGCTTGTTTCTTTTGAAGTGGAAGGGTCTTCCATTAAAGAGACAAAAGATTGTCTATTAATTATTCAACCTAACTTTGTTGTACATCTGTTTGGTTCATTGAAAGAAAGTCTGGGCTTTTAATGAGTCTTCAGACAAGTGTAATGAAGTGATGGCAGGAAAGTGAGAAGTGGAATGATGGAGGAGATGTGTCAGAAACACCCCACAGGAGAAGGTACCTTCACTATGGAAGTGCTGGCACCCCCTGCCCCAGGTAAGTGCGGAGGGAAGCAAACACTAGCAAAATCGTTTTTTGCTGACCGGTCATGGTCTGGGCAATCAAAAATTTCTTTTACTGATCTCACCCTGTGAATTATTTAAATGGACTTTGTACATATGATACCAGTGTCACACAAGCTGTTAATTTAATCACAGTGTGATAAGACAGCACCCGGTGCCAGGTACAGTGGCCACCGTCTGTCTCCAGTGAGGACTCCAGGCACTTGCACTCTGACCTCTGAGGGGATCCCGAGCCAGGAACTGCTGCTGCCAAATGTTGCATCAACCTCACCATAAAAGTGACCAACAAAGTGCTGAAAACCACTTTTTTCCCCTTGTGACAGCAAAACTTCCTTACCATGTAAAACTACAGTTAAGCTTTATTGAGTGATTTGTTCTGATAGAGCTCACAGCCTTAGTGAGCTCCCCCCAGTTATGTCCTAGCCAAGGGCTGAAGGGCATGCAGGACCTGATTTTTCAAAGATGTTTGTCTGGGATGAAGGATAGGAAGCCGTGGCTGTCTACAGAATATACCAAACAGCATTCCACTAATTTAAATGCAAATCAGGTAATAATACACTTAAAATCCCACTTCATTTGAAAGTCCTATTTTTGTGTCTGCATAATGCATCTCCTAAAACTGAATTCACAGAGTATCCAATTAAAAACTGAAGGGATTTTTTTTATACTGTTCTCTATAAAATCACATTCTCATCTCTTTGAAACATTGAAACTCAGCTTAACTGTTTCCTAACTGCATTGAAACCCTACCAAATCACAAAAAAATACTCCATACTATTAATAGCATAGCAGGAAAAGCTCAAAACTGTTATTTCTGAATATCAGACAAACCCTTGCCCACACGAGTTTGAAGCAGCAGAGTTTCTCTGTCAAGCTTTGGCACTGCTTTTTTGCATGGATCCCAGCATGCAAGGCACGTGGGGTGGGCAGCACAGCTGTGTGCCAGAAGGGCAGAGCCACAGCACTCCTACCTCTCAGTGTGCCTAGAAACTATACACAGCTCTCCTGTAGACTTTATATCCCAGCTCACATCCTCAGCTTTCCCAGCTAGTCACTCCTGGAATAGGACCAGTCATTTATTTCCCCAGTCTCATGCCAGATTTTAAGCCTTTCTCATCTTCCTAGCCTTTCTAAGTTAAAGACCAGACAATTATTTTTTTGTCTTTTCTAGTCCTGAATCTGCAGGATATCCTGAGGCTCCAGAGCAGTCCCAGTATCTAAGGATGGTGTCAGGTGCTCCAGACAACAACAGAAATGTGACACTTCACCTGGAACTTACCTCAAGACTGAGGAATTAGAAGGTAAAGAACTCTATTTGCACTGGCCTTATGTTGATCTCATGCTATGAAGCAGACCTGACTCCTGATTCCTGGAGGATGTTACCACCTGTGTAAAAGAAGAATCAGTTAAACCTACTTTTCTCCCAGAACTGTATATCAATATTTGAACTGAACAGCTAATTTAGCTTAATTAGAACAACTTTAGTTTCATCTCCTAACATGACTTAGAATAATTATCTATGAGCAAACCATTGCATTTCTTAAACCAGTTCTGTTTCATGGCATAAACATCACATCCCTTCCACCCTAATATCAGTCTCCTTTAGCAGCTGTGAATGCTGAACACTGCACACTTTGTAAACTTCTGGAGTGATCTGTGTAGAACTTTTTAGCCCTGACACATTGTGTTCACCTTGTTGATGGACACCACACCTATCTGTAAATCCCAACCCTGGTAAAATTAAAATTTAAGAAAA
This sequence comes from Donacobius atricapilla, assembly GCA_013397315.1. Taxonomy (NCBI): domain Eukaryota; kingdom Metazoa; phylum Chordata; class Aves; order Passeriformes; family Mimidae; genus Donacobius; species Donacobius atricapilla. The sequence continues at coordinate 86,934 of WBMY01006251.1, read as the reverse complement.
CCCAAATAAATTTCAATACTTCTTAATTAACCTCACTTGCCCATTTTCATGTGTAAAATATAAGCTCTAGCTCTGATTAATTACTTCTGACCTTCACCAGGTAATAGAGCCGAAGGGTTCATGTCACTGATATATGAGAGGGTGCTCAAAGATGCCACAGAAGATGTGTGAAAGGAAAGGAAACCAGAACAATTTCTAATTTCCCTGTGGTGCTTTTTATTTAACTCACAGCTGTTTGGGCTGTGTATTTGGCCAACTATTTCCAGGGCCATGGGTTCTGGAGCACTCCTAGCATTTAAGGAATCTGTTTTTTGGTTTCTTTTCCCCAAACACAAGTCTGTTGCTCAGACTGTGAAGGTGCAGAATGTGCAGAAAAAGCCCAAGGACTCAGACACAGAGAAGGGTGTCAGACATGTTATGTGTCAGAGGTGAGCACACGGTGCTGCTGGGGGTGTTGACACTTTTGAACTTTTGGGCCTGGCCAATGTCAGTGGTGCACCCTGGCATTAACAGGTGGAGTTACTTTTGGGTAGCCTGAAATTCCAGGGACACCTCAGCATGTGGCTCTGCCTGCATTCTGGTACCTGCCCCAGCTGGCATTAACCAGGGTTTGTACCTGCAGTCTCAGCAGATACTGACAGCTGAATGGAGCAAAAGTCCAAACTAACTTTTTACCCTTTCAAATCCTTACTTTTAAGCACTCTAATTAATATCTTACATCACTTCAAAAGGCTTATTATTGTCTTCTAAAAAGTAATGTTAACTCACAGAGTGGATAAATACTATGCAACATATTCCATTAATTTTCTGTTGTGGTTTTGTAACTCAGCCAGGCACCTGATGCACAGATTATTGGTCCCATCATATGGAATGAATACTATGCAAATGTCCCTCTTCCCTCTGCTCGGGGCTGTATTATAATGATCATGCCATGCCAATTCGGGCAAGAGTAATTTGCTCACTTTTCTTATTTTCAATTTGGAGTCAGGATAATGATATTAATGCTAAGGATAAGATTACATTAGATAAGGGGTCATGCTGCCATGCTGTCAGCAGTGTGGGTTTTACTCAGGAATTCATGCTACCTAATGCTTTGAGCAGGAGGTAAAGCAAGCGGTGGCTCAGAGCAGACACCCATATTGAGTCCAAAATGCTGAGCAGAGATTTCTACTTGGAGGAATAATAGTTGAAGCTGGGGAAATCTAGGTAGGTATTAGAGCAGAATCAGAGAGCAATATTTACCTGAACTGATTAGGAGTCTATAAAATATTGCTCCAACGTGGTGCATGTTTAATGTTTGATGTAAGTGTGCTTCAGTTTTAAATGCTCTCCCAAACTCCTGGTGTCCCTTTTCAGGCAGACTATCCCAGCCAGCACCTGTAGGGCCCTTGCACTGAAAACCCAGCAGTGAAAACAAGCTGGGAGGGCACCTGGAAGGTTATTCGTTGCTGAAGCCTGGGCACATCTTCTCTTGAGCTGTGACAAGCTGCCTGGTGGATTCCAGAGAGTTTCTTCCTTTCTTTCACTAACACTCCACACGAAAGTTAATCTACCTGACTAATGGGCTAAGAAAGCTGAAATCCACGTGTTTGGTGTGGCATTGCTGTAACTGTGTTCTCAGGTCTGGACAAGAAAAATAAGTAGGTCTCTGTTAGTGATTTGGTTCAAAAAGTGCCAGAGCCCCACAATACTGGGTGTCTTTTTATCTGAGTTTTTGCAAATTCAAGTAAGAAAATCATTCCAGGAAAGAAATTAGCAAGTAATTGAAGAAAATACCTGATGTGAATATATAATTTAAAGTCTAATTGACCCATTGAGGGGGAAAGAGGATTGCTGTTTGAAAAAACAAAGGAGTGGTGCAAAAGTTGACAAGAGCCCTCTGAAATGACAGGCGGAATAGGAGCGGCAGAGGAATGCTTGCAGCCTTGTTTTCTGTGACTCTTCCTCACTTGGGTACTAATGAAGTCCTAAACTTATGAGAACTGTCGGTGCCCACCCTAGTTCATCTGTGGCATCTTGTTCTCATGCCTGTTTACCAACACAAATCTTTACTCAGGAAGAAAAATATGGGTATGAGTGTGGCCATCCAAACAGAGACACTTTGTACCCCGGAAAATGGCAGTGAGGAACCCAAACCCCACAAAACCGGAGAGCCATTTGGCTCCTGAGTCTGCCAAAAGTTTACTTGTACAAAGTACCTTTTTACTGGGGATTGATGGCAGGAAATATAAACTCCAAAGGCTAGTGGAAACCTGGGAAATGCCAGAGGTTAAAGCCAGAAACTTTTATTAATGTGGTGATGCTAGGAAAGGAAGTGAGTTTAAACATAACTTCTGAACTAAAAGAATCTTACCACAAAGCCACAGTGGGAAAATGTGGGTTTGCTAATTTGGTTTCTTTTTTTTCCCCTTCCTTTCCTGAGAGCTGCTAGTGCTGGCACTGGTTACCTGCCTTACCCAGGCAAGGCCTTCTGTGATGGTGAAATTTGCAATCCACCTTGAGCAAGCAACTGGAAAGATGACCAGATTAGCTGTTTCTTATAAAATACACATAAACCACAACTCTCACCATCTAACTCACCTGACAAGAAAAGGGGGTTGTGATTAAAACTTCGAAGAACAGAAACAAGTTGGGGCTGGTTTCTGTTCATGAGGGTCTGCTCAGGGACTGAAGGAAGGGGAAGGAAGTCAGCCTGGTGGGGACAGAAGTTGGCCATGCCCGCACTCTGCACTTCAGTAGTTTTCCAGCACCCTGTAAAGTTCAGTTCAGTGGCTTTCCTCTGCCTGTGATGGTGGAGCAGGTTTTTTTGCAGTTTTGGTTAAAAAAAAACCCAAACCACGCAAATTAACAAACAAAGAGTGCAATGGAGCAAAAATCTCAATCTGGGCACGCCCTTTCATCAGGGAGGGTAAATAAACAGCTTTTCTCTATTTTCAGCTCTCGTTCTTCACATTTGAACTCCACCCATCATACCAGTCACCCCCAAAAGAATCTGCAGGTCTCCTAGCAGATGTATAAAACCAGAACAAGTTAGGACACTATCACGTAGTGTGCTATACATCACCAGGTGCTCAATTTTGTCAAAGGAGAGGACTTTTATCAGGTGTCAGAAGCCACAATGTCGGGTAAAAGCTTCCAGGGACTGAAGGAACAAGCTGAAGGTGCAGCAAAAGATGCTGGTAAGAAAGATTAAATATTGTATATTTGTAGGGGGGCTTAGTTGCTGAATACCACAACCTGTAGCTGCATCGGTGCTAGCAGGACACAGCTTCCTCTTTTTTTCTTCACTTTGCAAATTTTGGCCATCACCTGGTCATCCATGGCTCTCAAAGCTACCTCAACCCACTCACCCACTTCTCCCTTTGTGGTTCCTGAGCATTATCCAACTCTTATCACTCTCTAAAATGTTAAACTTAATATTTTTAGAGCAGTGAAGACTTATTTTGGTGATAACAATCTTCTATATTCAGCATTCGAATTACTCAGGGTGGTCTTTTCTCATGCTCTGCAGTGGTTTTTAATCAGCTCTCCTTTTAGTAAGTTGGAATTAAACTTTGATTAACATTTGCCACTTGGCCTGTCGGTGCCTTCTGGTAATACATTGATTGCAATGGAGAGTTTATAATGTATTGGACATGTTTCTGTTGTGTTCCTCAGCAGTAATCACCACACTGCAGGGTTTAAAAAACCCTCTGTGCACATTTCTGTCACAGCAATGCCCATGTTGTAAGGCCGAGAACTGTTGCCATTAGCACTGGACATTGGAAACCAACTTTTCAATGCAAAGCAAAAAAGCTTTTCTTTCAAACGAAAAACTGCAAAATGTGTATAGCTTATAGTAGCTTTTTATAGTATATTCCCTACCATGTTTGCCCGCGGCTCTTTCCAGGTAGTGTATAATTTGATCTGCTATGGTTCTGGATTCTTATTCTACAAACACTTCCTTGTAGAGCTGAAATATATGAGTAACATCATTCATTATATTACATAAGTTACAGAAAGTGTCTATACATCTGGGGACAAATGCGTAGTAGTCCCACAAACATGACCGAACCCCTTTCTGAAAAACAAAATAGTCCTTGCTGCATCCTGAATATATTCCTGCCACTGAGGGGCCACTTTGCTGTTTCATAAACTATCAGCTATCTTACAATCACAAGGCATCTCACTTTTTTAATGTTTCCTATTCTGGAGTTGATCTGTTACGTTTCTCGTTTCTGCTCCTCTTCTTCTATTGATATCTTGTTTGTAAAAATCTCCCTTCTCCAACTCTGTTTAATGCACTTGCTTCCATGTTAGAACAGGCCCTACTCCCAAACAGCCCATAGGGAAAATGCACATTAGATGGCCAACCTACCCCAAACATAATAAGGTAGAAAAATCAATAAAAGCAAGTGTAGTGTTAAATAAGCAGCTTGCAGCTAAATGTCATCATTCCAGCTCACTGCTAATCTTTTATCTCCTGCTTATCTGCCGTTGATTTGCTCAGCTGACCGTAGGTGCCAGGTGAGTGCTAATCTCGGAGCAAGCTGCTGTGGCAGCACACGGTGCCCAGGGTGCCCTGTGAAGGGCACAGCCTCAGCCTGCCCTGTACCAGGCCAGGCACTTGCCAGGGGCACAGCCTGCTGCAGGCGTGCAGAAAACTGACTGACATATGGAATTCCTGTAACCAGAAACGCGAACAGCTGGAAAGGATCTTGATTTTGTTTTACCTTAATTACAGCAAACACATTGGGACAGGTCACTCAGGATGCAGTCAACCAGATTACAGATGCAAGCCAGAAAGGTAGGAGCAATGACGTTCAAATCAAGATGGAGCAGCCCGACAGCAGCCAGAAGCGGCCAGTGCTCATTCTCCTCTGTCCCACAGGTGTTCTCAGCCTGAAAGTCCTTGGTTTCAGTGACCACTTTATATAACCTTTAACATTCTTTAACAACTTTAACGTTTTTATAACAACCTTTACAAATCTCACAAAAGCATTTCAGGATCTGTTGTTCAGCAGCTCCACACATGTACTGGCAGACTCTAGCTGACGCTCCCTGGCCCCCGAGTCTCATGCACAGCATTCAGACATTGGCTCCCTATTTATAAAACTTGTGGGACAGCTCTTCTTTCTAGAGGATTAAGTAACCCTAGGTTACATCTTGCTCCCCTCAGCCCAGCCCTGAGGGCAGGGGTCTGTCCAGGTCCAGGTCCAGCCCTACACTGGATCCCAGCGCCTGCTGGGGCACCAGTGGGGTCGAACATTACTGACCCTGCAGGTGAAAAGGTGCTGTCTAGAAAGTGTTGGCATCTTGCAGCTGGGGATTGGGAACAAATTAAACTAAAAACTAGGCTGATTTTTTTTTTTGGTAATAATTTAATAATATTCTGAGGGGTGAATTAGCAATTTTGGGGTCTAAAATAGTTTATGAAAGCCAAAATGCACTGGGAGTATCCCCTCAGAGCTGAAACCTTCCACAGCTGCGTGGATGTGACAAGAAGGGCAGGCTTGGGCACCTGTTGATGTTAGATGGGGAGGCAGCAAAATGTCCAAAATTTTTTTTGGAGATATATCACTCCTTTTTTGTAGTCTAATCATTTTCACACCTCTCTTCTATCATAAGTATTAAACCATGTTACATTTTCCCAACTTTCTGCTAATCTTTTTCCCTCTCTTGCAGCTTTTGAGAAGGCTTCCAAGACAGCACAAGATGGAGTAGAAAAAGTGGCCGGACAGGCTGCAGAAGCACTATCTGGCTTTGGGAAAAAAAGTGGATTTAAAAAATGATGCTAATTCAAGTCAACAGTACTACTTGTATAAATCTCTCTTTGGTGTGCTATTACCTACTTCTTTGTGTAGAAAAATGAAAGCTGTTTGATATCTGGATAATTTCATTCTCTTCAAATTTTTAAGACAGAAGGTCCCCCTCATCCTTTACATAGAAAATATACATCTTTTAGTGCATCTGCTCACAATCATCAACATGGCTCAGAAAGTTTCAGCAATGCAGTTGCCTTGCTCTTACAACAGCTCAGTGATTATTGCCACATTTGCTAAGTGTATTTGCAAAGCCAGTGAAACTGTTCATAATTAGGACACCAGAACAGTCATGTGATAAAACTGAGTCTTCTTCCAATAATCAACAACTAAGCTGGGGTTACATTTCTTGTCAGTTGTTTGTTTGTTCCCATCATCTGCCTTTTTAGATTAAGATAAATAAAGGTACTATAAGATTTCCACTCCTCAGATCATCTTGTTATTTAATCTCATTATTCTGCTGGGGCTTTCAGTGAAGGATCGCACAGTATCTCGCTAATCTCTTTTGCTCTCCGATTCAAAGCCCTGTGAGGTCACTGTAAGGGACGGGAGTGCTGAACCCTTCTGCAGTCTGGCAGGTGGATGGAAACCAACAGCCCGCCCTGCCGAGGAGCTGTGGTGTCTGTGCGTGAACGGAGTTGTGGCGTCCACCCCTTTCTCCTTTCTCCTACACGTCTGGTGCCCATCTAAATGTCTTGTTTCCATTATCCACAACCTATCTCCTGTTCGACATCCTGGGGACAAACCCCGGCGTCCTTAGCGCAGTGCTCGCCTGGGGCACTGCTGCTGGAGCACTGAGGTGCGGGAGCTCCCTGAGGGTGCCCTGCTCCCTGAGCTGCGGTGGGTGCACGCTTTGGGCGGGCTCCGAGGCAGCCCCAGCCTGTGCAGGGACCAGGGACGGAGCCGTTGCCACACAGGCAATGGGGGCAATCTTCTTGCCTAGGAGATGCAAATATTTATTTGAGATTGCTGCTTGCTGGGCAATCAGAGGCTGTGCAGCCAGACAGGATGGCCTCTTGGTGCTGCCTCTGTCAACAGAAGGCACTAGTACCCACTTATTCACAGTAAGTGCTCTTGCCTCGGCCTCAGGGTGTTTCTCATTGCTAGGCAGTATTTCCTTTCTCTTTTTTTCCTATTTTTCCCCCCCTCTCTTGCTTTGAAGCCTTGCCAGCCTGTGTCAGTAAGAATCTAATTTGTGTCTTACAAAACAAAACCCAAGCTTGACCAAAACTGTCTGGCTGCAATGAAATAGGGCATCCAGGCCTCTTGGAGGTATGAGAGTCTTGAGCCTCTTGATGAAGAGCTGTGGCTGTCCAGGGCTTTTTGGAAGCCAATCTTTGTGAATTTGGTCCAAGGAGAGACTAGCTCATCGCTGAACCCAAAGACCACCCTTGTCTGCAATCTGCACAAGGACTGCATGAACAGAAAAGCCTTCACAGGACCTTATAAGTAATAGACCATCTGTGAGTAAACATAGTCCGGGGATTTGCACAGTGTCCCTGTGCAATGGCTCCTGTCATTTAAAGCTTTAAAAGCCTAAATATTTACCCAAGTACAAGCTCACAGAAAAAGCATTAGACTATTGCACTCTCAGTTACTGGGCAACCTCCAATAGTACTTTATTATTTAGTACTTTTCATGGTTACCTCCCTGATGGTGAAATCTTCAGACACTAAGCTCTTTAGACTCAGCATTTCAGACACCAATGCTGTGTTTGTGTGTGATTGTGACCCATACACCACTCTCCATAGCACCTTTTTTTTGCCTGCAAATCACTTAAATATTACCAAAAAATTTGTACACTTGCAGGTATTCTCACCAGTAAAAACCTGTTATGTCCTTGCTATTCCTCCTGCTTTGTTCATGAGGAATGCAGCCCTGACTCCTGGTGTGCAGTTTTATATCCCTTTATTCCAGTTGTCTTCAGTGTAATACCCACTTATCAGTTCCCACTGCTCTGGCCCAGTGTTGGCAGCAGCGCTGGCAGGGTAAGGACTGGACAGCCTGGCTGGAGGGACTACTGGAGGTCACCCACTGAGCTGAGAGAGAAGAAATCATTTTATCCATCCAGACAGGGCGCGCCCAGCGGCAGTTCCTGACTCCTGGTCCCCAGTGCAGTGATGGCCTTATTGCTTCAGAGCCTGATTGGAGTATTTCACATCTCTTTTGTCCGGAGGGTGCACGCTGTGCCATGGACAGCCATGAGTCTGAGTCACTTGCGGCAAGTGTTTCCAGGTCTAAACTTAAGCACTTTGCTCCACAAGTAAGGTGCCTTAGTCACAGTGCTCTTTGGTCTGGAAGTATTTGAGGCTCTCTCTTGCTTGTGCATCACAGAGGGACCCATGACCCAACCCAGGACTGCATCTTTCCAACCCAACTGAAGCCTCCAGATGTTCTGTAAAAGTAAAGCAGTCATCCCTTGAGCTCCTGTGCCATCAGCCCCAGGCATGTGAAGTTATCTAACACCAGAATTTGCAAACTTCCCAGCACTTCTATGTGGTGCTGGGTGTGCCTGCAGCTGCCTGAGCTATGAAATGCTGAGCAAAGGGAATTCATGTTTCAGCCTGGCTGGGCTGCCCAGCCTGAGCACCTCTGCTCCATGCCCCACTCCAATGCCCCAGAGACCTTCCCAGGGCAGCTGAGGGGCAAACAGCGCTCCCCATCTCCTCTTCACAGCTCAATAGGCCAGGGGCAAGGGAGGCACAGATTTTACTAGGTATTTATCCTCCTCCTGGGTGAATATTGTGATTAATGGTCTAAAGATTATCAAGAATCCAAGCTCTCTGAAACTCATCTTTGCAGCTGTAGTTTCCTGTCATGTGGCAAAATAAGATCAAGAAACCTGGAGATGAATAAACTGGTGGTGCGTTGGATGCTGTTGCCCACGTGCCGCTGGGATGTCCCAGATTTGGAGCTGCTGTGCAGGCTGCACGCTCTGCCTGGGTTATGCCATTTCACCAGGCCTCAAACAATGTCAGGTGTCCCCACTCAGGCTCTCTTCTCCCCAGAGAGGAGCAGCAGCAGCAGGCAGCAATAGGATACATGGCAAACTGGGCCCCTCTTGGCACCACCTCCCAGTAACCATGATTGCTGGATTAGTGATGTTGGAGAGGATATCCCAGCCACTCCTTGAAGTCTCTGGTTGTGAACAATGTTGTCCAGCTCCCTTCTGGGGCTGTCAGCACTGTCTGCCCCCAGAGCCCATGGCAGCAGTGGGGGTTCCTGCCCACAGGATAAGTTGACTTCCATGTTCCTTTCACATTTGAAGTTGATTTCCCACCAATCACACAGATCCTTCACTCAAAACCCCACAAGGTTTTGCTAATAAGGGCCTTTCCCCAAAACCTGCTGCACTTGGGCTGGGGCTGCCCAGCTGTGCTGGGTGTAGGCTGGGGAGGCTTTAAAGGGGCTGTGGGAGGATACCCAGGGGAGCTGCTGGCTGCGGACATGGTGGGCAGGTAGGACCCGGGCATGCCGTGGCTGGGAGGGAGGGAGGGAGGATGAGTGTTGGTGCGGGTGCTGCGATTGAGCCGGGGGGATGAGGGCCCTGCAGCCCGTGGCGAAGGTGCCANGAGGGTGAGTGCGTGGCCCAGCAGAGCAGAAGTAGCGGCTGCGGCGCCGGGGCTCCATTACAGCAGCTGTGGAGTTGGGGAACGCCGTTACCGAGACTTTGTGTTGCTGTGATGGTGAAACCGTGACACTGAGTGCGACCTCATGTCAGTCCAAATGCATACGTGACCAAAGGCCTCGTGCCCGCAGGGAACTGCACCCCCTCATGGCTTTCCATGGATTTGGTCTGTACGTAGCGAGAGAAAATGGGTCCGGTTTGTATTTGAAAAGTGGGGTGTATTTTAATGCTGTGTGTTTTCACTCTGTGAGGCAAATATCACCTTTACCTGTGTGTAAGGAGTGTTGTGATGGCATGTACTCCCTCCTTCCCCATGCTACAATTCAGTATGTACCTGCAGTGTGTAATGTAATTAGGGTTGGTTCTGTAATTTTATTTCTGCACTGATGTTCACTGAGAAGCCAGCGCTGGTGTTATACCAGTCCACCGTCGTGGCAATTGCTCATGAACTAATGTGGCTAAAAAAAAAAAATCTGTATTTGAGGTACTGGAGTGCCTGAGAGTGGGAACTATTCTTCACTTTGGAATTAAGATAGGATGAGGAGAGGTATTTCCAGTGATAATGTAAACACACCTTGACAAATAGACAAACCTGTTGCTGACTGTGAGCCTTGTTGTCTCCACGCATCTTTCTGCTGTCAGTAACAGGAGCAGCAGCAGAACAGGACTAGGAAATTGCAATTTCCTGTGAACTAGGCTGGCTGTGAGTAGTTGAGGATGTCACAGAGAACAACGTGTATGTTTTACTGCTTGGCTGCTGCGCAAAGAATTTCTACTGGTCAGATGCTTGTCTGAGTTATCTGAAATATTTCTGGGTTTGTTTTCTTTTTTCCTGCATTGCAGATATGTTTTGAACTTTGTGAACAGCCCTTGACTCAATGCCAGTTAAAAACCAATATTGTTACTTTCCTTCTGGTTTTTTGTGAGCATATTTTGGTAGAATTTGCTTTCAGATATGGTGAATAATCCTTTCCCTGCTGTCAGAAAATAACGCCAATTAAATAGGATATAGAGTTACTGAGGGTAGAGAGCGGGTTCGTTTCCTCATTTGAAGTGTGACTTTGTGGTCTGTAAAAAACCTGCAGTGGTGGGAAGAAAATAGAGCTTTTACTGTAATGCTGGAAAGGGACATTGCAGAGGAAGTGCTGTTCATGAAGTGCCATGCCTGGCATCGAGAGATGCATTCCTAGAGCCTGCTGTGGTGGCAGCTGTAGGATAAAGAACAAAGTTTGATAAATAAACCCTTGTTCTGAGGTAGATTATGCATTTTCACCCTGTTTTCAGCAATAATTACTTGATCAACAGAGTGAAACCCTCTGTCCTGTGTGAAAGGGCACAACAGTAGTTCTGCTGGAAAGCTGGTGATCTCAGAAAAAAGTAAGCTTTGTGTTTTGGAGTGAGGTCAGCTCCTGCATGGCTGGACAACGTCAAGGTGCCCTGTCAGAGGAGCCAGGGTGCTGTGGGGGCCACATGCCCGGCAGTCTGCATCCTGCACATCCCATCCCATTGGCTACAGCTGAGGGGACAAGGCTGGGCAGCTCAGCCTTTTGGCAACTGCAGTGAGCCTGCCTGAACCCCACCAGCTGTTGCTGCTGCCTGAGACTCTGGAGGCTGTGCTAGGTCCTGCAAAGTGTTTGCTGTCGGGACAGTGGGGAAGGACGCAAACCTACTGTCCTGAGCCAGACCTTGGAAATGAGAGGTTAAAACATTAATTATGACACACCACGGAATTATGAGCCTTCTCTAACACAAAGATTTCATCAGACGCTTTAGAAAGCAGGGTTAGTGCCTCCCATTTCTTTTTATAACCGTGAATTTTAAGTCCCACTGGGGATCAAAACAATGTGGACAAGAATCAACTGAAACTGGATACTTTTCTATGTAAGGTTTTGAAATGAGAGAGTTGATTTAAGCAATTCTTCAGCGGCCTGTTTTGCAATGCCATGCTTTTCTGCCCAGTTCATGACGGGCTGTGCCAGCCTGCCTATCCTCCTGCGGCGCGGGAGCCTTTGGTCAGGACAGCTGGGGCATGCTCACTGTTTAGCAACTCCCCGATATGGAAAAACAAAGCTTTTCATTCCTGGGCTATGGAAAACTTCTGCCAGTTAATCCACGCCCTCTCTCCAGGGAGGAAAACATTACAAATATTAATGTCTTTTCACCCTTTTATGCCTGGTATATTAATCACCCAACAAGGGCTCATGACTTTTCCCTGTTCCAGTTTGCATTTGCCCTCTAACTACTGGGAGGAGTCCTGCTTTGTCTATAAAAAGCTGCACTATGCCAAACAGTGTAACTGAACCGAACTTAGGGATTCACTCACCCATCGCATCCCGGGAGAGAGGACTGAGCGCAGCCATGTTCGGGATTGGGAAGAAGCTCGCTGAGGAAGCTGTGCAACAAGCTGAAAGTGCTGCACAGGTTGCAGGTAAATACAAATTGCTGGTTTCCCTCCTGTCTCTTGGGTGTTCAGGTACTTGCCCTGCTCCCACCCCTGCTGCTGCGAGCAAATCTGCCCCTGGGGCATGAACTCTGTGCTGCCCTCAAGGGTGGGGTCAGCATATCCTGCAATCTCTGAGCCCTCTAACATAAGTGAAGGTCTGATATTAACTGCTGGGTTTCCAACAACGTTTCCTGTTCTGGCTCACAGTGTGTGGGTGCCTAGATGATGCACGGATGACAGGACAGCTGAGAGCAGAGGCGAGGCTGCTTATTTAGGGTTTTGCTTCCTAATATGACCAGCCATGACAAACAGGAGTTCCGTAGCAGTGCAGTGTATCGGCTCTGAGGGCTCTGATCCGCTCGGTGCTGCCCAGAGAGGTGCAGTTAAGTCTGATGTCAGTGCTCCAGCCCTGCCAGCACCGCAGTCACACACCCCACCGAGAGCACAAGTGCAGCTGCAGGGGCTCAGGGCATCAGCCAAGTTCACTCCTGCAGAGAGTTTTGCTGAACTGGCCCCAAAGTTAAATAACCATTGTTAGTGGATCCTTAACAGGGAGACCTGCGCTGCTGAGATTCCTGAAGTGTTTATGCTTTGTATGTGAGCACTGGAAACTGTTTCATATTTCTTTACATGACATTTAGGTAAACTCGAAACCAGTTATTTTGCCAGTGACTTCAAGTGCTGTAGAAGTATTACTTGTGGGCTGTGTGCCCGATGAAGCAAGTGGGGAGCCTGCTACTTATTTACCATGACTTGCTTCGTTTTGCTAGGAAGATAAAGGATGAACCATCCCACAGCCACCTTCTTTTCCAAAGAATTTGGATTTATTCTTAATTCAGCTTTTTTTATGCTGAAGCATGAAAGAAAAACACCAGGATGTAGGCAAATGGAAGGGAACCATCAACTTTTCAAACGAAGATTTCTTTCTGATTTTGCCATAGAGTAGTCCTAGAAATGTGTATTTTGTGGCAGCTTTTTGATGTTCCTAACTTCTTTAACACTGGGGAAACATCTACTCTTTCCTATGCTGGAAGACAATATGGATGTTTTAGAAGGGACATTTGTCATCTTCAGAGGAGCTGAAGTACTAATCTCAATCAGCTGATGGAACGAAGTGTTTAGGAGTCAACAAACTCTAAGAGCAAATCTTATAAATAGTAGCTGCAGTCCTTCCCTGTCTATCCCAAGCACTTAAAGCTGAACCAGCTCTTTGGATATCATCAGTCTGAAGCCCTTTGCCTGAACCCTGCCTACATTTTGCCAGCAAGTCCTGCACTGCAGCATGGCTCTTCCAGCTGGAGTTGGATTCTGCAACAACAGAGGGGGGTCCCAGGCACTGGCCTGACTTTGGCCACTTCTGTGCAATCTGCACATACCTTGATGTCAGGCAGTCAATACACAGCACATGATGCTGAACTCATCACGTCACTGTTAGTACTGCACTGACTGGAAGGATTCTAGAGGTACCCTCTAAACCCCCACTTAAATGGAAAAAAAGGGGGATTAATGCCAGATTTCAAGTAAAAAAAGACTGTCTAACTGGTGGTTTTGTAACTATTAATTACCTTGTTTCTGAACTACTTCTGTTGTGCCTGCACGTGCCCCAAAGGCACAGTCCCATGAGCCATTGCCAAGTACACCGCGGCACAACTGGGCTTTGCAAGTATCTAAAATTAGCACCTATCCCATGGGTCCTGAAAGGAGTCATGAACTTGGCTGTGACCCCAGACTGCTATGGGAAGCCTTTTCCTTAGCTGCACCTTATGAGCAGTGAACATCATTCACATTAGGAAACTGAAGCAAAAGATGGCAGGTAACGATAATTAGCATGTCTTTTAAGCAGTAAAAAATGTCCTACAAGCTCAAGGTGAAATAGGCACTGCTTTTTACAAGACACTTAAAAAAACATTGTTGATGAGACATTCAGTGCAAGCCTGGAGACCTTTGAAGTTTTAGACACTCCCAGTTCACTTAAATATCTTTCCTCACCTCAGGATTTCTCCCTCCTGCCACTTCCATGAGGGATGTCTTGCTCAGCCAGCCACTCCCTCAGAACACATCTATGGTGTTTTTTAAAAAGTAATACTTGGAGCCAGGGGTAATAAAATAAATACAGGTCCAATGCAAGGTCATTTGCCCCAAACTTCTGACTCTTGTAAGCAAGACTTCCCTGATCATAGCTATTGGAAGCCGATCATCCAAATATTTATCACTATTTTCTAGGCTGCAGGCCTTTAAGACCATTCCTTCTCTTGCTCTTCATTTTTCAGTATGTCTCTTCTATTGAACTTTTCCATGCCTTTAAAACTACTCTGGTCTCTTACAAAATATATTTTCTTTAGGGACAAGAGAAAGTATTAGACTAACTACTACATTTTTGATGTGCTGCTCGTACAGCATGCCAGTTCAGAGAGTGAGCACTGGTTTCTGTGGTTGGTAAGAGAATCTTTAGCAATCAAACTGCTCTCAGCAGATCCAAGCCAGGCTAAGTAAAAGGAAGGTTTCATTGCACCCAATTCTCTACTAGGGTTTGTTTCTTGACAGTCTAGGTGCCCCACACTAACATCCATAATCTTCGTCTATACCAAGATACATGGATACTGTAGGGAACTGCAACCAGAGTCCTGATAGCACCTCTACCTAGATCAGGATACCCATCCTTACAGAATAATTACTCATCTTCTAGTCCTGAAAACTTTAGGGAATACTTTAAAAATGTGACTGCTGAAATTAAGGGAAGAGTAAAGACTGCTTAATTGACTTTTTTTTTCTCCTAACTGCAGTTGACACGGTGAATCAGACTGTGCAGCAAGCAACAGAACAGGCTAAGAGTGCTGGTCAGAAAGGTACGGTAAAATGTTCGTGTTTGCTTCAAAATGTCAGGACAGTGAAATCCCAGACAGGGCCCCCAACCCTGCCTTGCTCCTTGTCCCACACCTGGTGGGAAAGGCGAGGCTATTGCAGTGATGCTACAGTTACCTTTGTTTTTTCTCTTTTAAAAGCACTTGATGAAGTCTACAAAGTTGCTGAAACTGGTGAAAAAGCTGTTAAAAATGTAGCAAACCAAGCAGCTTCGTGGGGCAAAAGCTTTGGACAGTGAAGATCAAAATGTATCATCACTGAAATTTTTGTAAACAAGTTTCTTCTACACATACTCTTAAATAAAGACAATAATTACACTCTGCCTGGCTTGTGTGTATTCCTTTGGTTACACATACAAAAATGCATTTACAACCACTGGTGTAGAAAGACTGGATTGTGGCACAGAGCAGGCAGCTAGAGCTGTGCCATGCTACTAATGCAAAGATGTGGTTTGGTTTGGTTTTTTTTTGTGGTGAGTTTTTTGTAGGGTTCTTTTTTTTTGGTGGGATAAGGGCTGGCTTAAAGAGGGCAGCGTGTGAAGCACTTGAGAGCTGGTCTCCCATTTTCTCACTGAACCTAAATCCTGACTGTGTGTGTACAAGTCTCTGAGTACCCAACAGCCCTCTCTGGACAAGGTAAGAACCTCTGTGCTTCTCTGTGTTTGTTCTGATTTTCACAGTTAGCTGCTGTGCTGAGGAAGGCTCAAGAGTGTTTGAGGTGTATGTGACCACTGGACAGCAGCACTGTGACACTCACAGCCAATGCCAGCAGCAGGAGGTGGCACTGCCCGCTTAGTGTGAGCTGGGTCACTGGGGCCAGCTCTGCACAGCACAGGCACGACAGCCACACTGTGCCACAGAGGAGGCACTGAGCGCATCTCCAGGGCTCCCATTAAACCCACACAGGGACAGCAGCTGAAAGAAACAGAACCAGGTAATTCTGAGTAACTCATCAACAACCAGAAAAAATCCTCAAAAGCCAGGAATGCTCTATGTGCATGTGAACGTAGAAGCTGATACTACAGACTTCTCAATTAGTAACAGAGTAATTTAGAAGTTACTTACCCAGCATCTTAACATCACTGCAAGAATTTCCATTGCTTTGACACTTCTTCCTGATGGTGACAGTTGCCGTCAATGAAAAAGAAGTGTAGTCCTGAGTTCTTTGCTGAGATAAAAAAGTTATCATTCTGCTTGCTCTTCTGTATAATAGAAACATTTTGCATTTAGTAGTTTGCAGGTGGCATGTGACCCTGAATGCTGTGGTTGTCATCCTTATGGGATTCACTTGCTGAGCTGCTGTTGAACACTAATTACACACCTAAGCAGTATTAAGTGCTGAATGAGAGCTTACAAACACCCGGGAAGGATGTGCTTTGCTCTGTGTAGTAGGTGTGGATCCAGAGCAGTTACAAATCTGTGCTCAGATCTAACTTCAGGTCCTGACTGGCCCCCTGCCAAACAGTACAGCAAGTTTCTTAGTGTCTAGTGGCATCTAAGTGAATACAAGCAGTGATAAGGTTATCAGCTGGCTGATAAGACTTGTGTGCGTCTACATTATATGTAAGGAGGGTCCAACACCTAACTGGACTTACAGTATTAGTAAAAACCCCCCAGTATTTATAACGTGCATTCCAGAGTGAGATTGCTTTCTTCAACTGTGACTTGGGCTGGGAAAAGGTAAGAGCTGCTTTGTTCCCAAACCTCTAAAATCACATTAACTCATAGGAACTGTACACAATTTTGCTACTTTCTTCCATCTGTTGTTGTTGTTGGGAGGTACATGCACAAAATGTGGTAAGGAGCATGCAACTTATTTTAAAATTTTTTTTAACTGTCTGATCACATTAGGAGTGAGGTTAACAATGCTCAGAATTGGTGTGAGATTATTTCAGCCAGGCTAGCACAAGAAGTCTGGGATCACTGATAAGGATTTGGTTCTTGTGTTTAGCTACAAAGGGCAAATCAGCTGATGTGCTCTCCAAGCAGCTGTCTCAAGAATCTCAACTCTTTGATTGAAAGTTCCTTAAGCTGTTGTTACACCCGCCCTGGATATGCTTGGATTTATGTCTCCAACCCTGACTCTGTTT
Organism: Donacobius atricapilla; assembly: GCA_013397315.1. Lineage (NCBI taxonomy): Eukaryota > Metazoa > Chordata > Aves > Passeriformes > Mimidae > Donacobius > Donacobius atricapilla. The sequence continues at coordinate 70,111 of WBMY01006251.1, read as the reverse complement.
AACAAGAGGTCAGTAACTACTGCAATCAAGTTGCTGAGTAGAGATCGAGTGAACCTTAAGGGTTCATCTCTAGGTTCAGTAAAATCATGCCAGGTGGTAGGTCAGTTTTTTTCTTCACTATATCTGCAGAAAAAAAGTGTTAATGTGTGTGTACACAAGAACAGAGGATGCTAATGAACTGGGGAATACAGGCATGGTGGAGCCTTTGCCTTTTTTTCCCTTCCAAGTCTCTAGGAGGTAGAAGATATCCCAGTTAGCTATCTATGCCAGCTTTCTGTATGCTCCAGCACTGAAAGGGTCCCATTTTTCAAGTCTGCCCAGCCAAATCAGGGCTACTTTACTAGCTATAGAGGAAATTCAGCAGGGGAGGGAGAACAACAGTAAGAATTTTGTTTTAAATGAATTTGCTGCCAGATAATGCAACACTGCTTTTAAGATTATTTCTAGTTTTTATAATAAATTGTTTATTTGTGAGCTTTTAGCCTCCAAGTTTTGGTTACAATTTGTCAGAGCTGAACTGTTAGAATCATATTTTTGCTTTACTTTATAATGGTTTATGTAAAAATGGCACTGAAGAATATGATCCAGGATACAGATCCATACCTCGATCACAGTAATTCTCAAGCTCAAAGGGTTCACGTTTTTTAAACTAGGATCAGTGTGTATATGCATTTATATATATGCTGCATTTATTTGATTTGTAGTATTTTTACAACCCTAGATGCCAGCATATATGATGGAGTAAGCCACTAATTAGATGCCTCACACAGGTTTATTGTTCCAGGCTGACTACTAAATAATTCTTCACACAGATTTTAGAGGACAAGCTAAAAAGACCTGAAATGATTTACTAAATATATGCAAAATCTTGCTGACAGGCAAGTTCAAGAGCCAAAGATCTGTATTAGTGAGCCCCTTAAGATAATTTAGGGACAGTATCTTAGTAGTGGTCAGGTAATGAATAGATGTGTGAAGAGCTGCAGACTGTAGCTACAGAAAGCTATTGCATGAAATAGAAAACACTAATACACCAGCATAGTACGTTTGGAAAGGTCAACTTTTTTTTAATAACTGCTCTCTCTCCAGGTTATGTCATGCAGTTACAAAGTAGTTAGGAAAAAGCATGAGTTTCTGGGAGGGACTAATTGTCTTTTTAAAAAAAACATTCATATTCATTACATAAATAACATCTGGCACTTCAAGGGGACTCTAAGGGACAAAAGCCTTACACTTCAAAACCTGTGCTTGATCCAATATTTTGTTGAGGTCCATTTTTTTGTACTTTATGTTCAAAACTTTCAAGACCTCCCAATGACAAAAAAAAAAAGGCTGTGTGTGTTAAGACAGTGAATTAAGTTTATAGCAGCATTCTAGCTCCTCTGTGGTTTGGCCAATGATTTCTGGGTTCAGTTTCACTCTAGTTGTTCACTGAGGCAGTATCTAATTTTCACAAAGCCTCTGAAAGGAAAAGACTGAAAAAGAATTCTAAAAAACCTAAGTATGATTGCTTACCAAATTCAGAATATCCCTTTCTTAAAAAAACAGGAAGCAACCTATAGTCAGAATAGTTATGTAGGTACTTGATTAAAAACATAACTAGAGTTGCTCAATAGTTTCAGCTTATAAAAATATTAGTCTGTCAGCACTACAAATGTCATGATGATAGTCAAAACTAGCTTGAACAAGCCAGGAAAGGCAGTCCTGTAACAGTAGCACAGTTAAAGAAAAATATTGCCTTAAGAGAATCAGGCCTGAAGCTTTACTACAAATAAAAAGTAGACTCCTATCAAAATTAATCCCTGCTGGAGGCCCATTCTTCCTTTGACAATGCCACAGCATTGATCATACAAGGCCTTACTGAAAGTGCTGAAGCCAAAATTATGTCATTAAACAAAAGTGCATGAAGTAATAATGAGCTAAGTGCTCATATAGTACAGTATCTGATCTGAAGTCTGAGAAGTGGCTCAGGTGGCAAGACCACTCTTTCATACATAAAATGTACCATTTTGTTGTGTAGGTGAAACACCCAGAATGGCCCCCACAAGTGCAGATGAACTGTTATCTTCAGATACATACTTGTATACAATTTCCTAATCCATGGATTTTTATTGTAAAAAAGACTAGTTTGGAACTGAAACTAATTGAGAATAGAATCCACTATAATGTCAGAAGAAAAGAAAATTTTGTGGTTACATGTAAACTTGTGATAAGCTTTCTCAAGAAGAGGGTACATTAACAGCGAGGGGTGGGATACAACAAGGAGCGGTCATGGCCTGTTTATGTAAAGGTCAAACCAGCCTCATTGTACACTTTGAAGACTTTCTCAATTGCATTGACATAGGCAGCTGTTCTCAGGTCCAGACCCAGGTTGTATGTCATGGCAGTACGCATGATTTGCTGAAACAGAAAAGGTTACATGTAATTTCTGCAAGTCTCTCCATAGGAGCTCAACAATTTTGCTTGTAGGATCCAAGTAAGGAGTAAAAGGAGCTGATAGATTGGTATCAGAGCTCTGATTATTTCTGGATCAATTCTGAAATTTCTTGATTCCCCTTATAACTGAGAACTGGAAGGGGAGAACATCTTTCTCAGGTTGCTATATTACCCCTTTTCAAGTCTTGCACTAATACGGAGAGATGAGATGTTTCAAGTAGCATTTGTCCCGTTAATTAAACATACGGCATAGAGGAATTAATCTAAAACTGCTAATGCTGAAATAAAGCACTCTAATGTACGTTTCCCAGACTAGCTAGGTAAAAGAAGACAACTAAAATGTTTCTACTTACTGCAGCTTCTACCAGAGTAATCTCTAATGTTTATTATACCCAGTTAAAGTTGGCCATGATGGCACAGAGCAGAAATTCTTCGTTCTCTTAGTGACTTCCATTAATCATGTACTATTTATCTACTCCTTTAATTGCAAACAAATCCTGTACAACCTATTAAAAAACTGTCCCAAAGTCAAGCTGCGCCAAGGGAAATTTAGGGTGGATAATGGGAAAAAGTTCTTTACAGAAAGGGTGATAAAAGTATTGGAATGGTCTGCCCAGGGAGGTGGTAGAATCACCATCCCTGAATGTGTTTAAAAGAAGACTGGATGTGGCACTCAGTGCCATGGTTTAGTTGAGGTGTTGTGGCATGGGTTGATCTTGGAGGCCTCCTCAATTCTGTGAGCTCTTTCTAGTAAGTACCTATAGTTCTGCAATATTTACCCGGGCAGAGCGTTCCATCGTGTAAGCCAACCCAGAGTGTACAATGTCTTTCTCAGATGCACCCTGCAACAACAGAGAATAAAAAATCAAGGCTTAACCAAAGGCATAAAAAAAGTCCTCGTTGTGTGCTGGACACAATGGCATGTTGGAGTCCCGTAATTACTAAGCTTGCTCACTCATTCTCTTCTAATGATGGGTGAAGAATCTTAATAGCCTTTACTGTGTTACTTGAAGAGATAGCTATGGTCAATTCAATGCTAAAACCTCAGGTGTAAGCACTGAAGACTTTTATGGGCCTAGCTTCTAGATGCATGATGCTACCATTATCTATTGATGTAGCAATTACTGTTTTCAGCCTTCAGACCACACAGTACATAGTAAACAAAAAAGTTTCCAAGAGTCAACAACCTATTGCAATTATTTTGAAGACAGGTTTTCGGATGGGCATGGATCCCAAATTCATATACTCCACATTAGATTAGCCCTTAGCAACTTTATTCCCATTAAAATTTAAATATACAGAACAATAAGCAGTTGAAGAATTAGGATGACTCATTACAGGTTCAATGTTCCATCGTCCTGATTGCTGTAATTTACTAATAATTTGACATCTAGCTCCACAAAACACTTGCTTTCCCTCAAATACCAATTTGGGCTGGAGGTAGGAAGTACTAGGCCAGCTTCTATGGCTTGTGCTTAAGAGATCCAGCATTTGCTTTAAGCTACAGAACCCATCACACATGCTACTCGTATAGCCGAAAAAATGTATAAAATGCACCATTCTGGATCAGGCTGAAGTCTACTGCTATCATCTGGCTGTAGTCCAAGTTTATATGCACTTCCCTTGATTTCTTCCTGAGGAAGCATGGTTTAATGTTTTTCACAACTTGCTGGACTTTTTTCCCCTCCTCATTTGTCCCATCTCCTCCCAAATTAGAGTTTAAAAACCAAACCAACTGATGCTTTTGGTTTCCATGTATCCCTGGGCAGAGTATTGCACACCTGAACTGTCTGCTCTGCTACGAACCATCCCCTTAGTCTTCATTCTGCACCTCACTGTGCTGGTTTTGTTGGAACACATCTCACTCTCTTCCAGCATTCCCTGCAGCAAATAATTTATCCTTACCCACCTCTTTCCATATCCCTCATCCTACAGATCACTGTCTCCACCCCAGGCCTTGTTCAGGCTAGTAGGACCTAGGTTAGTTCATTGCTGCATGTCAGAGAAGCTCCTGCACTTTTATCTATCCTTGTGATCTCGCTCTGGAGTTTTTCCACACTTCCAGTGTTTGAAGATGTAGAGACCTCACCTGCACACAGTATTCAGAAGGCAGCACACTCTGAATTCCTATGGTGGCATCATTAGTCTTAACCCTTCAGAACAATTTCTAATGCTGGATTTGCTTATTGATTGCCATGGATTTCTAGGCTTGTATTTTGTCATCAACTCCAGAATTTCCTTTTAAACGCAAATGGCAAGCTCAGAACCCATCACTTCATGCGGAAATTTCCCCACCATGCTACAGATAGTGATGAATTTCACCTGACATCTCTTTGCCCATTGATTCACTCTTAAAGGAACAAGCTACAGCTTTTCACCCAGCTGTTATTCTGGAGTTACAGAAACATCAAACTGTCTGCGGTGTGATAGCTTGTTTAAAGTGTTTTGGAAAACCAGGTAAACTGTATCAACAAGAGCTCCAAAATACAAAAATCATCCGTATTAAAACTGTAGCTTTTTTACTATATTGGAGGTATTTTGCATTGGCTGAAGTAAAAGGAATCAAAAATAGCTTATTTCCAATATTCTGAAGCAGTTCAGATCATTTGCTTGCTTTCTTTGTTCGGCCATCAGGCTAATTATGTAGTAATGCTTTGCTTGGGGAAAAGTGCTCCATGATAGCTACAATGGTAAAATTTAGATTTCATTTATAGTATCAGAGTACAGCTCCCCTAACAGTAAAAAAAAACAGCAGTAACTACTTACCGATATCCTATCTTGAAATTCTGCTGTAGGCACAACTGGAATAGTTCCCCCATGTTTCCCAAATTTTCTTTCCAAGCTTTCCTGGACAGACACTAGAAAAAAAAAAAAAAAAACAAAACCAAAAAGTAGATGCAAGGTAACAGACAAATGTGAAATTTTAGGATTTTTTTTCCTTAGGCATGAGCAATGCTTTGCTGTTTTCATTGATATTTATTTCACCTAAGTTCTTGAAATTCTGAAATTCCTAAACAGCAGCAAAGAGCATTTGTGATGACACAGTCTTGAAGTTAAGAAAGGGATTTAAATGAGAATTGCCATAACAGTTCACTGCTTTAGAAACACCTTACAGTGCATGATTTGTGAGAAAGGGTTATATTAAAAACTATGCAGGTGTATGTTTCGTCAAGTCCAGTGTCTCAAGATTCTCATATTTTCTACAGAGTATTGTTTAACATGGAGCAACATCCTCCAGTTCTTCTCCACTGAGCTTCCCCTCTTCCCGTAATTGTGAATGTTTCCCAGAAAGCCGGCAGCACAGAATGACCCTAAGTGGAGCTGTGAGCCATAAGCAGGTTTTTCTAGTGCCTGTCTCTATTAGATTATTGGCCTTTATAGAAATCCTTTATTGTTCTACGTGCAGAACAGTGCCACCCACTTGAACTTTGAATGCTTCCCAAGTGTACAAATAAAAGACATTTATTAAGAAGTAATAAATATTTCACTTAAGTGGCTTGGCCTTACTATGTTACAAAACTGAGGAAAGGACTAAGAATTAAAAGATAACGAAAAAGTATGCATTTAACGTAAGTCATTAATTAACCTATGAAACCTATTCTTTAGTAAGCAGCAATTACAGACTTCTGGGGAAATTGTGGTGAATTTAAGAGTTCTGTTTTCCTTTCTCCCCCATTTGGTGTTTGCTAGTCCAGCCTATTAATTAAGCAGTGTGTGGAAGCACGAGTGAGCACTCACTGAGCAAGTGGTAGTTTGAATCTCTTTCATATTTGAAAGTCAAACGGCCGTAACTGACGTGGTTCAAGTTTTTCAGCCATTCAAAGTAGGATACTGTTACACCACCAGCATTCAGGTAAAGATCCTGCATAGAAAGAATAAATATTTTGAATTGTGACCATGTGACAAAGACAGCCCTATCATGTTCTGCAAAAGCAAGCAGTATTATGTACAAGGTACCACTTTAAACTGCAATACAGAATACAATCCAGTTCCTTCTCTTACAGGGCAACGCCCTCTTCATCAGTTCAGGGCTTACTTCTACTGATTTAAAATAGGACTTGACTTTAGAACCCATCAGGTTCAGATGTGCTTGACTGACTACTTACTTCTATTTTAGCACAAGTGTTTAAGAAAATCAGTGCCTTCTTAGGCCATCTCAGTGAGTAAAGGCTGAAGATCAGCTACTTTAGCAAGATCACTTGATCAGAACACCCTTTTTCTGTGAAAAAATTGTCATTATAGCTGGATAGGTCTTATTCTTTCAGATTATCACTACACACACGCTCTACACTCTGCAGTACACACTTCTGTCAGAGCATCACCTAGGTGCACCATGTCTACAAACTGGCCAGAATATTTACTCTTCCTTCTTCCTGTGTTTAGTGCACTTTTTGACTGAGCAAATGTCAGCTAATAATTATTATCTTTTGTCATCTGGAGTTGTAGTGAGGTCTTTAATAAATATAATTCTTCAGCAACACTGACACCCACTTCATAGACATCTGTTATTAAAATCCACTCTTAGAAAATGAATGGTTTCATTAATAAAAGCCTTCAATAACTGGCATCTTGGTACTCTTCACACAAATGCTCCTTTTGTAATGAAAATCAAAGGTCATGCTAGAACCTTACAGGGATGACCATGATATTCCGCTCCAAGAAGATTTTGTCAGCTTCAGGAGTTGTAGGCCCATTGGCACCTTCAGCAATAATCTGAAAGGAATCACAGCACAGAGTAACTCGGAGGCAGAGATTTGGGGTTGTTCATGCTGATTATTAGTATCTAGATCAGAATATTAGTATTTAAACAGATCATCTCTATTTTTCATTTCCATTTGAACTCTTTGACTTACTTTTGCTTTAACCTTGTGTGCGTTGGCCTTGGTCAACTGCTTCTCGCTGGCAGCAGGGATGAGAATGTCACAGTCTGTTTCCAGAATGCTGCCCTCAAGTGGCTTTGCCTTGGGGAAGCCCATGATTGTCCCATGTTGCTGTGCAAAGAAAACAAAACCACAGTGGTTTTAGTGTGTTGTGCTCTCGTACAAATTTCTTCCCTTCTGACTTTAAGAGAGAGAAAAAGGAGACGTAACAGTATTAGAGAGACAGCACATAACATAATTCCTATCCTTATTTAGACATAAAAAGCAAGTTACAAAGCTTCAGGAACAAAGTTCCCAAGACTGAAGCACAACTGTTCTCTGTATAAAGACACTGATAATCATTTGGGCTCTGGAATATTTTTTTTTAAAAAAAGGTCCCTCTCAGCTCTTAAAATAGCTTTTAAACAACCAAAATGACTCACTAGTCTGCTACACCCAGAATAAGTTGCATCACATAAGATTCAAATCGTTTTTAAAATTCAGTATTGAAACGATAGCCTTTGTTTAGTGATAGAATCTTCATTCTTTTAGAAAAAAAGAGGGTAATAAACAAATTCAAATATTCCCTATATAAAAGCAGACACATCAAATAAGCCCCTAAGAAACTTATTGTATTAAGTGAACTGTCCCCTCAAGTCTGCTTCACTTGGAAACTGAAATAATAAGACCACATCCAGCTTTCATTATAAGCTACACATTCAAGTCACACTGCCAGGCAGGCTTTCATTCTTTCAAAAACATCCAGTAAGTAAGAAACAGTAAAAGTACACTTTGTACATCTTAAATGACCATGTGCTTGTGATTCTCAGTCAGGAATCCTCCAGGAACCTCCTTGCCCTGGTTCCTCGAGACATCCTCCCCAGTTTAGGCGCAAGAAAGGCAATATAATAATAATAATAATAATGATTCCAATTCTGAAAACAAATTGGCCTGCACACATACAGACATTTTTTGAGAGTCAGATCAAAGGGTAAAAAAGGTACCACCTGCATTTGCATTCTGGCTGGGGATAAGAAGAAAAGTCAGAAGACTCAACATTTCTAAGCCATTTTGTAAGGACTATTTGCAGCATGCTTCAAACATCACAACACTAGTCTACAGTCACCAGTCATTCTATGTACTTGCAAAGCTGACAAAAATGCAACTCCTTCTGCTTAACTAAGTTTCATACCAATTTGAAATCTTCTAGTTCCTTTGGGTCAATCCCATCAGGATTCCAGATGGAACCATTAAATTCTCCGACAGCGACACATTTTGCTCCAAAACGATGCAAGTATCTCATAGAATGCAAGCCCACGTTACCAAATCCCTGAAGGTGGAAAGAGAAAGGGAAAAGTAGTTAACCCTCCAGCTAAAATGCTGATTACTGCTAAGGCTTCAATAGTTTTAAATAGTTCTTCATCTATTGGCACATCATGGCATTAGATGATGTGTATAGGCAAGAAGGAAGAAATCTACCCCCATTCTATTCTTGTTTAAATGCCATTGCAGGAATCATGCACTGTAGCCAGCAAGGTACAGTTGTGATAAGTGTTTTATCCTGGAAATATAGAAAGGAAGAGGTAATGCTACTATGAAAGTGTCAAAACTATGATGTTAATCAACTTGGCAACATTCTGTGTATCTACTTTATGACTGGCACCCTCTTAAAAGGGATTAGTGGATTTTTGTATGACTACTGACTTAATTCTAGGCCATTAAGTTCCTTTACTTCCAGAATGCTGATGTTCTGGAAGTAAAAGAGCACACACAGCAGACCAAAAAGTCATATGATCAATGTTGAAAGTTTGTGGTACAATTCTGTGCAGAAAAAAAAGCTGAATAATAAATTCCTGTATAAGAGCTTCAATGATACTTGGGATTTTTGTTTATGTATTAGAAGCAAACTTTGATAGAAGAGTCTGTCATGCCTTAGGTCTCTTTGAAATGCTCTAGGCTCATTTTCCTACATGAATTTTCTGCTTTTCTTATGGCCATGTTTTCAGTCTAAGTTTTGCCTAAGTGCCTGTTGGTTAGTTGTCTGCTAGGCATGAAAATGCCGAAGTGCAGGGAGATGAGTGTGCTGCTGGGCCTGTGCAGGGCAGAGATGTTTGTTCCAGCCCACAGGTTAACTAGAGTACAACTTGGAGGTTACAATTACTCTGCTATGTCTAACAAGCACTTTTTGAAAACAACAAAACCAATCAGTTCCTCAAACCCTCCATTTAACATACTGTTTAAAGTTGAACAAGTTCCCTTTCCTTGAAATTCTGGGAATGATAATGCATACTACTGACTATCAAACCCTTTCAAAATTCAACTACATAAATCCCCAAGTTTTAGGAACACCAAAAATGTACATTCAACCCTACAAATTTAGATCAAGGTCTTAGTTTCTATTTTTCCAACTGCTTTTTCAGTAATGGGAGAAGGACATAATGCTCAATTCCTCTTCTCCTTAAATTTTTTATTGTAAAACATTGCAGCAAATTTTGTGTAGGTAAAACCAGTGTCACAGCCCAATGCCTTAAAGAACTCCTGTAACAGTATTTCATTTTGGTGTTTGCAGCTTACAAGATCATAAAGACTATAGAGATTTGGCTTTGTGCCTGTAGAGTGCAATTGACAGTTCAGTTTATAAAAAACAGTCCGAAATAAAGGACACTTATGTTGCTTGAGAAGTGTTTCTAAAGTTTGAGAGTAAAGATTAACTTGGAAGTTTTAAAGGTCTCTCAGTTTTTAAGGGCCATAACCTGTTTTAAAAACAGCTCTACTGAAAATTTGTGCACTACTTCCTTTCCTACAATCCAAGGAAAAAAGTTACCTGAACAGCAAATGTTTTATCTCCAAATCCTGGAGTCATTCCTAGTAAGCTCATATATGAGGCTTCATTGATGAAATTTTCAATTCCATGGAAGACACCACGACCGGTTGCAGATATACGTCCATGGATGCCACCCTGGCTGATGGGTTTACCAGTTACACATGCATGTGCATTAATGTCCTGTAAAACAGCAAAGCACTCGTGAGACATGGAATTAATCAAAAACCTGCTGGAACAAGAAGTTTTATACACTTTAGACATAAGGGAAAACAGAAATTTTAAGAGTCAGAACATGCTATAGCTTAAATGCATTTAGTTTGTAAGGATGATTTCCTTCCTCACTTTGTGTGAACACCTCAGAATATTCTGTCAGTAAAGTTGTGTAATGCAATAGTGGATATGATCTGTGGTTTTTTATTGTCTCTAAGTGTGTATATTAACTTTGATCTGCGTATCATGGCGACATCCACAAGCAGACAAATCAAAAAGCTTTCAGGAATGTTTCTCAAAGTCAGCTCCTATTTACAGCCAATTTCTTTACATAATTACTTTTGATGTCTTAATTTTTTAAGGGTTCAGACATATCCTTGAACTGGCTTTTAATCATCTTTAAACAGTGTTTAGTGTTCCTTTATAACAAATCCAGTTATTTTGCAATTACAAAATGAGGTTTGAGGTCTGTAGTCAGAATACAGGGATGGTCTCAGAGGAAATTGGCAGTTTGAAGGTCATATGGGAAAAGCTGGGTATTTATTACTTTTATTCAGAAAAGTAGCATTTAATCAAGCCTCTATTCATAATTTGGTGGCAACAAAATTAAGTTTTCCATATGCCAGATAGTCAGCCAAGATAAAATAGCTATTTAAAACCATAGCTGATTTTTCTAATTGGAATTAATATCTTGAAAGAAATTCTTCCAAACCAGACACTGGACCTCCCTCCTCTGTCACCAGTGGTTCCCATGCTCCCACACCCTGGGAGCACAGTCACACGGTGGCTTGGCTCCCAGCACAAGTGAAAAAGCAGGGATGAAAGAGAATCCACTGAGCTGAGTGTGCCAGCAGCCAGATGGGTTTCCATTGCACCAGCCACACATTCACTGGGAGGCTCCCTCCGCTCCATCCCTTGTGCCAAAGGCATTTGCATGCCTGTGGTGCAGGAAGGAAAGGAGCAGACAAAAGTAAGTGGAGGCAGAATGGATGGAGGAGACTAGAGCCATAGTGAAGACTAAAACTATTTACTGTTTGAAAACGATAGTGAGTTAATGTATAACCCTCTTTAAGAACAATAGAAGTGATGCTGGGCTTGCCACAGAATTCCTAATTAATCCTCCCGAAATACAGCTCGCTGTTCTCCATAAGCTGTATGCTCCCTCTTGTGGCATGTCAACTGTAACAAAGATTGGCAGGGGTGTTTTCTTGGAACGACTTGGCCTGATGTTATGATGGACTTGCAGGTTTTTATTTGTTATATGGTCTTAAACTATGCTTTGGGCTTTGTGCATTCACAAAAGAGGAAATATATGTCATAAATATGTGAAGAAATACAGCTTCCCACCATATATAAGAATGTATTTATCAAAGTCCTTTCCTGTGTACCAAAAGTCAGTTGATTGTGTCAGGAAGTACAGATGAGCGGAAAGGATTAATTTAATAAAAAACTTCAGCCATATATGATTCAGTGATCCAGCAAATTCAGATGGATTTTCTGGAACAGTTAACATGGTAGTTATTAACAACTTGCATGGTTTAGCAAGAAAACAGAGCATGAAGTGGGGGCAGATCCAGGTCTTCCTAAAGTCACATAAAAAAGCTGATGTCAAAGTCCTAAAATCTTTGGTTTCGAGTCAATAAACAAAAACTTTTAACGCATCTTGGGCAAAAACCAAAGAGCATGGCTTTTACTGAGAACCTTGAAAAATGGCTTAGAGCTAGCATCAAAGACTTCTACATCAGCACTGGTAGCTTATGAACTTAGTTGGTGATGTTCAGGCACTAACTTTTGCTCCTTTCTTAACCCCTTTCCCCCTGCAATGATGTTCTTGTCTCTCCAGCTTCCTGGCTGGTAGGTTTTGAGCAAACTTCCCTTATCTGTTGATATCTGTTATTTGCTTTATCCTTCCCACTTGAAACTCCCTGAACACAGCTGTGTGCAAGCACAGAGCTATCAGGTCTGTATCTCAAACAGGTCCCTCTCACTAGAGTTATCTTTTCACTCCACTGAATGTAGTCCCTTGCACAGCTTCCATCTGGGTTTGGAATTACGGCCTGTTTCGCTTTTGTTCATTGCTTATTTTCTGCTCTTAGCTCCCTTCCCTTCTTCCCCCATGGTCACTTTTATCTTTTTTGTATTCCTAAATCACCTTTATTTTTGCTCTTGGTGTCCCAATCAGATAGTTATCTGAAACATCTTCCTCTAGAAGCTGGTTTTTATGGATTATTCCCTTTTTTGTAGCCTTGTCAGAATTTTCACTTTCCTTCTCCCTTATCTGGTCATTCTCCACAATAGCTCTGGAGTTCCACTGTGGCTACTACTCTCTCTGAAGTGTACAAACAAGCAACCCAACAAAATTAAGTAAACTAACATTCCCTCCCAGTCCTTTCCATTTTTTAATTAACTTTGCAGAAAAGTGTTCCTGAATCCTCTCAGGTTTTTTTATTTTTCAATAAAACTGCCATACAGAGGGAGCCTAAAAAGAAGCTGTTGTAGTGTTAATGCCAATTTTAATCCTCAGTAGTTATTTTCTTTTCTGCTGTAACTGAATCATAAGAATGGGTAGGACTACACAATAAGGTGAGATTATAAAGTAGAAAGAATAAGAAATTGATCCATTTGAAAACTTCTCTATCAGGGTTTAATTTCCTTTTTAAAAAAATGGAGCTTTTGTATAAAACTATATGAGAACTCTTCAATACAGCAAATCTTAAAGCAAGTCACTTGTGGTGATCTTTCTTTTGAGTCTTAATAATACAGTGCTGTTGTATCACAGTGAAAAACACATTTTAGTGCAATAAGTTAAATGTTAAACTCAATGCTTTGAGGCAGTAGTTTTGCTCTGAGTTGGAATTTTAAGTTCTGACTGAGGGAACGAGTGGCCACCCTGCTGCATGTTGAAGTCCTTCTGAAGTCATAATTTTGGCTTTTTATCAGATATCAAGTTTCAATTAAAATATTTACCTACGTGAACAGCAAAAAGCAAATAATGTTTTACCGATATCCCTAACGGAGAGCTCTGTGTAAAAGCGATTTAACTCAACTAATCAGCATGCCACAGCTGATTCCTTAAGCATTCTTTTTTTCCCTTCTGTAAGACAACTCAGGCTGTATCTCCAGCTTAGAATAACCTGTGCCACTGCACCTCCTGCAGCCCCAGGCCCGAGGCAAGGCTGGTGCCACGACACCGCCTGAGGACAGCCAGGCACGTCTGGAGCCTGTGCCAGAGCGGCGCAGGGCGGCGGGCACTAACGCCCAGGGCACAGCGCGGCTGGAAGGGACTGCACTAAGCACAAGCAAAGAGTTTGTCACTTCCAAAGGAGCTGGGACAGGCAAACATGCAATAGATTAGCACGTTAACACACTTGTACACAGCTACTAACAAAGAAGTCAGCCAAAATGTGTTTTTCTTTGAACTGACCTGTTGAAAGTATACAACGAATGTGTTTGGTTAACGGTACAAATAACCCCACTGACACGAGGACAAAGGCCAAACCAAGGGCTGGCATTAAAAAGTGATTTTAAAAAACTTTAGGGTTTTTTATTGCCTCCTCAGCTATAAATTATGTCAGTGTCTTTTTGCTTTACACTTTGAAAAATTTGCTGAAGTCCACAGTCAAACTTGTTACTTCTAGGAGACTGCAGGGAATCTTAAAACTTTTACAAGTTATACCAACAGTGTGAACTTAATTTGCATGGTCTCTTAAATGAACAAAACCATGAGCATGTATTAAATAAAACTTGTAAATTCAGTTCTCAGTTAATAACTTTAAATTAGTAATTACAGTATCAATGAAGAACAGAGGAAAATGATAGAAATAGAAACCAATTTTAGACTATATACACCTTTAAAAAAGTGTATTTTCTTTTTGTTGAACAGTTGCAATCAGTATTGTATCAGAGAAACTTCTTTTAAGACTAGTGTAAGAATATTATCCTTAAAGCTATTTTTCCTTTGCTGTACCCTAAAATCCTTACACCACTGAAGTTATCACAGTTTGCAAGAATCCTTTTAGATCCAGCAAGTAAACAAATTGATATGACTAGGCAGCTTTTCTGCTTGAAAGGCTCTGCTCAAGACTTACATAGTGTCCTATGGTACTGGCGTAGGTGTCAGCAATCCAGGACATCTCCCTCTCCCCCGTGCTCATATCAGGGGCAGGCACATCCACACCAGGTCCTGTTGGCAACAGTGAAAACAGCTCTTAAGGATCAAACACAAATAGCTATTTTCAGTCATTATTCCCTTGGGAACTGTGCAGGCCTTGGCAGAGAAGAACTGTTTTCCTGTTTAATCCTCAGTTTATTATACAAGCAACATATTCCTCTGGATTCGGTGCAGTTTTAGATGCTGTGTCACACCTTTCTACAATATTATCAAAACCCCCAACCTTTACATAAGCCATTTGATAAAAGGTGAAGGCCACTTTGTCGATAAAAACACAGAGCAAGATAGTGCATCAAAAGTGAATAGGTTTTTTTTGCACGGAGGGTGCTATCTATGCATGATTTCTCTATACTGTGACATTGACTGGATTCTTCTGCATAAGAATTTCCTTTCTGTTCTTGGGTGAGTTTAAATATTGAAGGTAGGCTGCTCCTAGTCATTGCACTGTAGCAAATGTGTTTGGTTTTACTGCTTACTTCAAGAAAGGTTTGATTCCTCTTTCTTGATGAAATAAATCTTTAAAAGAAGTCTCACACATCTGTTGAAATTAAAAAAAAAATCTGTTTTTTGTGGATAGCTAAAAATGGTATTTCCCCAGACTATTTAAGATTATAGAAACTTGCTAATTGGGATATTATATGCAACTCTGCCCCAACCATTTTTTCTAAGTATTTTTAAAAGGTTTGTGAAAGTTGTATAGCACCAACCAGAGAGCCAAAATGGAAAACAATTTTATCAAACCTTTTTAATTGTCACTGAAGTAATGACTCCTCTAGCTTGCATTGTGTATAGTAAAACCATGGTCACATGTAACATCAGTAAGTAAGTTTATAAAGGAGCTTAATTTAGATGATAAATACTCTGGCTGAAGAGCAAGAAAATGCAGATAAAAGGAGAGACATTCCCAAGGCAGTTAGATATCAGGAATACATGACAGACCTTTAACTAGTTACATGCCTCATTATTCATTTGAGTAAGAACTTTCTCTGGGTAAAAATGCTCCCTTTAATTAGAAGTGGAGCTGGTAATATTCAGCTTTCTGCAGAGGAGATATCCAGACAGCAAAGCTACCAGAACAGCTACCAGCTCAGGGTTGAGTGTGAATGAAGCCCCTGCTGACATTACAGAAGCTGAGGTTCTGTTACAACAGGCTCCTCTGCTTCTTGCCTACACTTCCCTTGCAGCCTCTGGTTGCCACGGGTGAAGCCATCAACTTTTGCTGGGGTGGATCTTCTATTTCCTTCCTCTCTTTCCTCAGATACCTGCCAAAAGCCTCCACTGAGACTACAGGAAACAGTAACAGTGAAGAGCGTGCTATTAGAGATTAAAACTGCAACAGGTATGGTCACCATTTTATGATCTGAGAGAGATGTGATTCAGTTTGGATACCATGACCTCAGCTTTTGTGGCTTCTCACAGCAGAACAGCCACCAGGAAAAGTTAAGACACAGTTCCCCTTTAAAATGCACTAGTATGCAATGACTCAATTCTTTGTGGTTCTTGCTGAAAGTTCTGTACCCAAAATGTTTAGTTCTCAAAAATACTGTTATTTAAAGGTATTATCTAACAGACATGCACAATAAATCAGATTCCTAAATTTGAATAGTAAAGCTGCCCAACATACCAATAAAGCCCTTTTTTGCCAGCTCCATGGTAAACCTTCTTGTGATCTTTTCCAATTCATTGTCCTATAGAGAAAACGCAATAAATATCAGAAGAAATCATTAGTGCTCATGAGTATTTGCTCAAACTTAGCCCAAGCAGAAGCGAACGCCCTCTTCTTTTAGAAGAAGGGATGATTCATAATTTATGTAATTTATATGCCACTCCCTAGCAGACTGTTGGTATTCAGGCAGCACAAGAAACATTGGGCTTTCTGTACATTCTGATCCATGACAAGTCAGGAGCATGGCACAGGAAGAACCACCTGTGCCCACAGCAGAGATTTCCAGCAAACAAATCTGATATCTTGTGTGAGCGATTTACAACCAGCAAGAGCAAGAGCTGGCCCTGCCAGTTGTGTAATCAACACAGCCAAAGGACCTGACACAAATTCTTAGAGGGGCTTTGAGCTTAGAATATCTGTTATGTATTCTAGTATTCCTTTCAGTGCAAGTTGTTTTAATTAGGGCAAGAAGGCAAGCCTGCAGTAAACCTTTTATAAGCTAAGTTAGTTATTATTCACACTGGAACACTGCATAGAATGGTTTAATGGAGCATAAAACTATTATTCAAAATAAACAAAAACATTAACTTTTTTTTCGAAGAGTAACTTAATTTAAGCTTTTATTAACAGTATCAACTTAAAAAAAATTCCAGGTACCAAACTATTTGTAGTCTCCTGATTTTCAGAAAACAAAAAAAGTAATTGAAATATTCCACCTCTGAAACACAGACCTTTTAAAAATTCTTTTCCTACCTATTGCATGCACAGGCTACATTCAGCCTTTACAGAGGCAGAAGTGGCAGGAGGTTTTAAATGGTCAGTAATGCCCTTAGAAGAGCCTTTTTAACTGGCTGGCTTCAGTATTTGCAGATAACCAAATTTTTATCTATGGTTAGGCTTACTGTGTAGTTCTTGGGATTGATCTTGACACCAGCCTTTGCCCCACCAAATGGCACATCTACAAGAATGCAAAGGAAAATCATTTTACTTTTTCAACAATAAAGGCAGAACACATGAGAAAGATGTGTAATTATATCTTTGATTTTAGCAGTAATTTTGGTTTTGCCATGTTTATGGCTTCTGAAGTGTAAGTTATAATCTCATTTAGGTACTCTTATAAAAATGGGAGATCCTTGAAGGCACTTTGAAAATGGTCTTTTAAAGTCAAAAGATTATTTAAATTTTCTATACCTACATATCTCTTGTCCTTGACACCTGTAGAAGTAATAAGTTTTACCTCTTATATTTTACTGGTTTAGCTCAAGAATTTTACTTTGAAAGTTCTAAGCACATCTCTATGTTAGGAAGGTATTTTCTTTTCTTACACATAATAGGCAGATTCTCTCCAAATTCCTCTGTAATTTAGTAGCTGTGTACAAATTATACTTCTTTATTACCCATAAAAGAATTTTATCCTTCTCTCTCCACAGTTCCCCTGCCTGAGTCCTTTACAGCCTCCATCTGCTCCCCCTAAAATGAGTCCCCTACTAATCCAAGTTTGTCACAATTGAATTTGAGTGCAAGATTCAGTACTTTCTATGGGAGAGGCTAGTTAGCAGAATTCGGACTTTTCAAATGAAAAGACAACCTCATTAAAGTATTTTCAGTGACATCAGAGGGAATACATGTTATTATTTTGGTCACTATAGATTTTTCCCACCTTGCTACAGATTTAAGTTTGAGATTAGTGTCTGAAATTCACTTTAATCCTTTCCATGTTTGTTTTTTTATGTAATCACATCAGTACTGATTGAAACTGAAGATTGAAATCTTGCTTGAAAGATGAAAACTTACCAACCACAGCACATTTGTACGTCATGAGAGATGCTAAGGCTTTCACTTCATCCACACTAACGTCCAGACTATAACGAATACCTGCAAAACACACATGAGAAAAAACAGGAATTCACTAACAGCTTTGTAAGTATTTATAAATTGGGAAGGGTAATTCTACACCAACAATCTTTAACATGTGAGTAGGTCGTTTATTAACTTATTTACTCTAGGAGGTAAAGAACAAGACTCTGTTCCCCTACTTAAATATCTGTCTTTTATGTAGCAGAAATTCACTACCTCAGTAATTTGCTATGAAGCAGCTTAATGGCAGCACTCAGCCTTCGGGAAAAAAGTGAATATTCCTTGTGATGAAGATGAATCAAGCTGACAGGTAGCTAAGAGCAGAGTTTTCAAGAGGCTGATAAAGCTCTTCAGCATTCCACAAGATCTTTAGCTTTGGACTTCATTCATTGTATATACAAGATTAACTGTGTTCCTGAACATAACTTATCAGTACAGGTTATAATCAAGGTCTTTTTGATAGAGTAGTACAAGCTCCTGTTAAGTTCTAAGCCTTGACTTCAAGGCCCTGGCTGCTAGGCATAGCCACAAAACAAGAAGCAACAAACCACTCTGCTAGTTTGATTTTTTTCTTAACATTTTGAGGGAACAGTGCTATACCAGCAAGCTTGAGACCAGGCCACCCATCCCACATCCACATGGAAGCCAGCCCACACCTGCATTCCCAGCTCCAAGTCACTCAACAGGGCTGCAAGTGTGTGCTGACACATGGTACAAATGCAAATTCCATTTGTTGTGTGCTGGCAGCAACTCAGATGCAAAATGGGTGAGCCCAGCATTCAAGGCAGCTCAAAGCAGAGTAAAAAAATGGTTACACAAAGGTAAGGGGACCTTTCACCTGCCTGCCTCTTACCGGTCTTCTGAAAAACCGGAAAAAATCCAATAAACTGATTGAACTCAAAGTTAAGATTCCTGTATTTGAAGGCAGCTACAGAGTAGGAAATATTTAACCAAATTGACAGGGCAGATATAGAGAACTAGAGAAGCTTAAACATGACGTTGAAGATCAACATGTGCCCCAAGTCACGTGGCCACAGCCAAACGGGTCCTAGGGCTGCACCTTTGTTTCTATCCAAGCTTCTCCTACTTAGCTAAGCATACACCAGAGCCATGAATAATTTATCAGTCCCATCTCTACTCCCCAAATCTTCGGCTGCAGGTTCGGCCAAGTTGCACGGTGGTTTGTAGCAGGCACAGAGTGTCCTTTAGATGCCAGAACATGGCACCACAAATTTCCTATTATGTAGAGAGAAGACCATATTCAGGTTCTCAGGAGTGAAAAAAGGCCAGCATACATTATCCAAACTAAAGCACTGTGCTGCTATGAAAGCCATTCCTGAATGCTCTGGAAACAATCCCAGTTTCAAAGGAACTAAGTGCTGCTCAAATAAAGCTGAGGGCCAAGTGCTGCTTTCTTATGTGAGTTCAATCAGTAAAAGAAAGTACCATGCCTCTGCAGAACAGAATTTAAATTTATTGTGTGTATGGGGGAGGGGTGGTCTCCAAAAGCAAATGAAGTAGTTTCTAACTTAGATAGCTGCAAGGAGTTAATACCTGAGCTTTCAATAACCTTCTCTTGGGAAGTAATATTCAAAATTTAAGTAGAACCTCTCAGAGTCCAAAAGACCAGTCAAAGTTAGAACATAAATGTGTTGGGCTTTTTTTAATATGTTACCCTGATCCTTCAGAGGAGCAGTTATCCTTCTGTCAAGCTCTGAGCAAGAATGAGCACTGCCTATGGCACTGACTGTCCTGCCTGGGGGAATCATTCCCTCTGGGTTGAGCAGGTACTCTGGGGACAGGTCTCATCTGAGTACTGCTCAAGCCAGCCAAGTCTGGAGTCACAGCCTGTGTTGGCCAGAAGTGAACTCTGCCCCTCCATGCCCAGCGGAACTAGATTACTGTGTATTTATTCAACCCATATACTTATTTAAACTTCCATGCTGTGTATAAAAGGCAGGTTTGCTCTAAATGTACTCCTGCAGGCACACAAAACATTGTTTACTGATATATGAAAAGCAGCAAGGAGACTGAATACTTAGGGATACTTATCTCGTACAGTTTAAAGAGAGAAGCAAAATACAAAAAGAGAGGGAAGCCTCTTCTGCAAATCATACGGAAGATAGGCTCTGAAGAGGTAAACAAGCAGCACTTCAACTAGAAGTGCTTGTGCATGTCCTCACTCCAGTGCATGTAAACCAGTTAGATCTCTGGTTCCTTGTATTACTGTCAAGGATTTCCACAAACTTTGATGTAATAAGTATTAAGTTTTCATATCAAAGAAAGTAGGGAAAAATCCCCAAAACTAACCAAGTACTAACAGGTTTTCAACTGAGCTACCGATCTGTCCGCCATGTACGCATACCAGAACACGGAAAACTTTTGGACTTGAGGTCAAAACTGCTCTTTTCTGTACAATTTCATACTTCTGAATAAGGTTTAACTCCTTTTCTAGGCTTTTAAACAGTTGTAAGTAAAATGGCTTGACTGCTGGCTTTATCTTCAGAAGTGGAAGACTAGTCAATTCTGAGAGTTGTGCTGCCTTTTACTGGTCACTCTTCTCTGCTTTATGTGGTGAAATCTTTCATTAGGTGAAGTTCAGGGTGTGAACCCAGGTTCTCTGACAGGTGTGATGAATTTTTCCCTTCCCTGGCAGGAGCACATAACATTTAAGATGCGCTAATATTTCATTCCTTTTCACAATTCAGCCAGTTACTGTTTTCCAGGAATTGTAATTACTCTACAGGAGGGCCACCTCTTGACAGGGAAGTTATTCGTGCTAAGCTATTAAGACTGATGAGAAGCAGGCATCTGAGAATGCTGTACATTCCATTGGCAAGCAGATGCACAAAGATAAAAGACTTACTTAATTTCTATTCTATTAGGACATCATTGAAATTTAGTTCGACAGCTTCCTAATTTGGCAGGAGTATTGCCATGCATTTGTGTGACTCTTTTGGCAGTATTACTATGCATTCAATAGCCTGAGTCTAAAAATGGACCATATGCACCGATAAAATACCGGGTTTGGTTTTTTGGCTTTTTTTTTGTTAAGGTTCTCACTACATAAAAGCAAACAAAGTCGCTGTTAGGTAGCAAGATTACAATTTTTTTAAACCCTGGCAAGTCCCACACAGTAAGTCTCTGGAAACTTGTGCCTTTTACAGCAAACTAGCTACAAAAAAATAGTTTGAAGAAAGCCTCAAGTTACAGTATGAGTCACAGCCATGGAAAATACTTTTCATTGGAAAACATATGAATTCTTGTTCTACTTCAGAATTCTCTTTCCTTACCACGCCCCAAGAAATTAAACAGTATGCTAAGAGTGACTTTGTTTTTCTATGCACAAAGGTTTCTAAATGAGGAAATGTTTTCATTTAATTTTTTAGTATTGGTCAGTATAAAGAGAAGGCTTTATCACTACACTGCAGTGTCTATGCTTTTAAAACTTCTTTTCTACAATCTGTATTATGGAGATGATATACTTCACTGAGTTACCTCTTCACATCAAAGCAGTCTTTATCAGCAAGGCTACTTTGGATTCTATAGTAACAGCAGTCAGTTATCATTTTATCATTTTCTAGCAAGGGGTGTACTAATATACACATACCAAAGACCTTGATTTCCAAGAAAACTGGGTTACACATCCTGCTAGATTTTACATTGTACAGATTTCAATATGTTCTGTGATGTTAAGTGTGTTCATTATGCTTCCTTAGAAAATGTGGTGTACAGAACCACCAACTTTTCAAGGATGACTACTGCCTTTCTAGTACGCCTACAAATCTATTTAGGGAAGTTTGTGTCATTATTTTCTGAGCTTCTCGTGGAGTGATCCTAAATGGTAGTACCTACGTGTGCCCCCACTACTAATGAGCACGATGTACTCAAAGTCTCAAAAAACCCTAAACAGTTGCCATAGCAACAGTTCAAAGCAAAACACTTGGTAACCTACTCCTCCTGCACTAAATATCTTGTAAATCTTAGTAAGTCTCTCAAGTTCCCCAGAACCTGGAGTCCATTTGCATCTCAGCCTAAATTATTAATATCTAACCAAGGGTTTTGTCCTGCTTTGACTTTTTAGTGTCTTCTTCTGGTTGTCATGTTCTCGTGAACTTTGGAACTAATTTGGGTCCTTTACAGATGACAATTCCTGTTAATATGGTGCATTTGTTTTGCTCACCTCTATTTGCAAAGTGTTTGTTCATCAAAAGAAGCCTTCCAGAGCAGCAGCTATCCTACACTCCCATACAGCAACACAGATGTCACGATCTCCTTTGGAAGTTTCTTGGGCTGACTACAGGTATGTTAATCCCCCAGTTAGCAACACTGGATTCTGCAGCAGCTCTGTGGGTTAGCAGCTTGCCTGACCCTGCTCAAAGACTTGAGTCTAAGTCCACAGTCTGAAGGAGCTTCAGTATAGAAGCTCACCTATGGATTCTGCAAAATCCATAAATCGGTCCCAGCACTTACTGCAGTGCCTTAGTTTCCTTAATGTTTTAACTCTGGATTATGTACAACATTTTCATGTTTGTTAAGTAAGCAAGTGCAACTGTGATTTTACTACCATCAAACTAAGTATTCACTGACACCTCAGTAGGGACATATTGTCCAAGGAATTCTTAAACTCTTTCAGGACACATACATTTTTCTAGACTCAGAAAAACAATCCAACTTTCCCAAGAAGGACACTGCTGAGCTTTATTTAACCATTTGGAAAGTGTGGTAAACAGCACAGTGACCAATTTGTAATTATTGAAGACAAAGAAATTCCAGATAAACCTAACAAAGCAAGATGAGTAATTCAGTACTGGAAAACAAGAACACTGTACACCAATCAGCAACAAGAACCACTAATTCCTCAATTCAATTCACTAACTGCCAAGAGAGAAGATAAAAATATTTATCTCTTCCTACACAGCACCAGCCAGCTATAAAGCTGGGGCAGGAGAGACATTCCCCTATAGAGACACCCCACCATTCTGCTTTAAGCACCAGTATGTATAAAATGACCATAAGGAACTCAGCCAGACAATACTTCAAGACACCACTTATTGTATGTTTTTAGTAAGTTGCACTTGAAATATGCTTAAACATATACATTTATTTCAATCCATGCTGAGAAAAGCCAAGAATTTTCTCTATTCAAAAATTACCTCTGGTGCATTGGTAAGACTTGGCATTTTAAATCTGAATACAGCAAATTTAGTACACTACAAGGCAAGCAAATAGAACATGAATTTATGCACTTAAAATCAGCCTATGAAGTCAAGTCTCTCACCTACAGAAGTACCTCAGCCCCACATAAAGGATTAGGTCACTCATTAAAGTGCACTCAACACTGTAGTAACAAGGACAGAAACAGGGAGATACAGTAAACTGCTTCCACACAGATATTATTATTATTACCACGTGCAGGGGGGGTGTGTGCAGGGGGCTGAAGTGACACACAAGTTGGCCCTGGCTGGTCCAAATGCCATGGGAGCCACAAAACAAGAAGCCACCACAGTGCTGACATGGGGCAGGCAAATTACATGCTTTCTAAGAGTCTGTTTCCTAACAAGATGGAGCTGTTGCAATTCATGCAACCAAAAAGTGCTTGCTTGCTAGGATCACCCAGAGAACAGGAGGAGGGAGACTATCACACAGGAGATTCCTCTCCCCAACACGTGTTTATGCAGAAAGCCCAATGCTGAGAGAGGTATGATCTCTCTATAAATAGACAAAGAGCCAACAGTAGCAAGGGAAAACAACTATTTAAGATCAAGGACAAAGCTGGCTACCACAGTAATGGTATGAGCTGATTATATGAAAAAGCTGAGACTAAAAAGATTCACAGCCAAAAGAGCAAGGCATAGCCTCTTACAAGAAATCAAAGGTAAAACCAAAAATCTGATACGGTTCACATTACAACTAGCATATTAAAAGACCAGTTAAAGAGAAGACACACATTCCTTTCCTTATTTTTTAATTTGCAATTAAAATGTGTATCCACTGTTGCACTAATTGTGAAGTTAGACAAGCTACAATAAGAGAATAGAAACCTATGAAAATTGGTCAAAGGTTGGACTCAATCTTAAAGGTCTTTTCCAGTCTTAATGATTCTATGAAAGTAAGGCAATTGTATACGTTTGAGCTATAACACTGCATGTGTTATCAAAATTAGGCTAATTACCCTTTTTTCCCCAAAAAACCCTCTCACACTCCTTTGGAGTTAGATCAGTTTCCAAGGTTTATTTGAGGTTACGGATGGTCCATGTTATAGTTCCATCCTTGCACGGTCCACAGGGTACATTTCCAGGTCTTACTCGAAAGACCCCAGGCACAAGCTCTTAACATTCACCTATGCAGGACTTAAAAAAAGCAAAGCCACTAATTCAACCCCAAGATAAACAGCTCTGCTGATTCCAAGATACCTTATCACACTACTCCTTATCCTCTTAGAAAAGGAATAAATAATGTTGAGACAGCACATGGGGTTGTACTGGTCCAAGTCCTGCATGTACAGGTTTTCCTTTTGCAAGTAAGGTTTCCATCATCAGGTATGTACACTGTTTTAAACACAATAATGTCTGCAACAGAGGGTATTTTGTGACTGGGCACTGAGATCAGTGCCAGCCTTGGACCTCTGCAACTGCAGCAAGGGTGGCATGAATAAAAGCCACCTTATGCAGTAAGAAATTCATTAATATGAACTCATGAGCCAAGTGAGAAGGATAAATCCTGATAGGCAGAATAAAAGCGGCCAAGACCAGACAACCGGAAAGTTTTGTAGTGCAGAATAGCTCCTTCCACTAACCAGCCAAGGCAGCACCACACAGGAAATCAAATTCATTCACCTCCAAGTCAACTGAACAAATAAAGTAAGACTCATTTGTCTTCACACAAAAGAGTGAACTCTGAAGTAATGTTTGACAGAGCTTTTCAGAATTCCTCTGTAAGTGAAAGTTACACTAAATCTAGTCCAGAACTAAGGATGGTTTTAAAGCCTTTCTGAACTGAGGAAGCAGCTGAGACTTAGTTACAGCAATTTGGGTGAGCACAAACAAAAGTTAGGCTGTTTCCAGCTCTGATTCATTCACTTTTACTATTAACAGACCTGTTGGACAGTTGGTTAACATGGAAAGGCTTGAAAAAGTTTTAAAACCATTTAACAGCATTATTCCTATAGTAAATACTGCCTAACAAACATGGAATCACTTCCATACTACTAAGCAGGTAAAAATTCAGTAAGTTTATTTTGTTTTCTAAAACTGACCATTCAATGATAAATAGCCATCAGCAACCACATAAAAAATAGCTTAACCTGTTCCACACCTTTCATAGAACCCGATGAAATTATCTAGAATTTATTATTTTAAGTAGGAACTGCCACAGTACTTTCCAACAAAGTCATCTATATTCAGACATCTCATTTCCTGTACCCAATTTAGTTTGTTTTACTTCTTTAGGCAGCTGTCAGTGCAGTGAACAAGAGCAGCTGTGGTTTCCTGTTAGTACTGGCCACTGGCATGCAAGCAACCACATCAGGAAAGGAAAGAGTGATGTGACCCACAGCATTACTTCAGCTACCAGGCAGCATCAGTCCAGTTGGATAAATACGATATTTGGAGTGTAAGCAACCCGAGTTCCAACACACAAGAAAACTGCTTATTCCATACTCTCAGTGGGAGCAAGAAGCATCTAACTGATTTTTCCTTTCTAGCAAACAGTTACATTGCAGAAAACAGAGTCCTTAAAACCTGGATTTGCATGCTGGACATACTGCAAGACCTACCACTAAAATGGGAATATTCATGACTGCTCTATAAAGATTCTTAAGGTACAGCAGAGAAGCACTGCTAAGAAAAAGAATCACCACCTTCTCAACTTAGAAGAGTTTGCAACCCCCAAGCAGAATTAACTCCTACAACAATTAAATAGGTAAGCACCACAAGATTCAACAGGAAGTGTTACTTTTGGGTTCTCTCAATAAGGTGGAAAACCACCAAAAGTTGTAAACTGAAAAGAAAGCATGTTCCAGTACCTCACGCTTCTTTCCCAGAAAAGCACTTTTCTTCACCCAGTGAAGAATCACCTGCACTGCTATGTAGTGACAGCTACGTCCAACACAACCAAGCTGACTTCTTACATGTGCTTTGGGACGAGAGAGGAAAGTAGGATAAGCCTTTAAATAACTTCTTCATTTTATTAACAATGCTTTTGATTGTAGAATTAGGGTATTAAGAGCATTGTACTCCTTGAATAGAAATACAACAGTCAAGTTTCTCACCAAGGTGTAGGAGTTTGCCTGTAAAAAAAAATTAAGACTGATCTTGGATTTGCCCCTCATGCAGCTGTATCAGGCCACAGTCATTCATCCACTCAGGACTGGTATTTTCAGAGCAGTCCTCTCATGGCATTCACTCTGCCGTGGTATTTCTACTTTGCAGGCAAAAGAGAAGCCAGCACAGAGGAAGCATGAAAGGACTACTAGTCAAGGGACTGCTGGTTTGTACCAGCAGGTATCATGTGCATGTACATGTGAGATTTATAAAGACAAACCTTGCATTTAGAGTCTAGCAGTTTTCACATTTGGGCTGGACCACTAAATATGGATTGAGGTTTCACTCCAGAAGAGAATGAGCAGGCAAAGAAATTGAAGATATCTCAGACAGAAGGAACATCATCTAAATGTTAATACTGTTAACTACAAATGTTTAATAGGAACGAGAAGGTGCTGCTCAAGTGCATATAACTAAAATTTAGATGCTTTCTCTTTGAGTAATTCAGCTGCCTCCAAGTTTAGGGCATTTAAATCAAGATTCTACAACTTGACTTACACTATAAATTCTTCATTAGCTCATGGTTAAATCTGTAAATGCCCTTATAAACAAAGGCATTGGGAATATACAACCGCTAATGAAGTATTTTGGCATGAATGTACTGAAAAACTTAGGACCAATTAAAGGAGGACAGCCTTTAAAAGACCTAAAAACTTTTGTACTCCAACATTTCCTACTTGAATCTTAAAGTGTGCTCTGATCATTTGTCTAATCTGCATACAGGACAGTATTTAATATTCTCTAAGCAGTATCTCTTATCCTTCAGTTTATGTAAACCTCAAGAAACATAAGAGATAAGCCTTTGAAGCACAATGTACCTTGAAGGAACAACAGACATGACAGAGCATCCTCACTTGCTAGTAATCACCTCGCAGTAACTAAACACCATTTCTTTCTTAGTACCAAATACACACACACACTCCAAAAAAAAAATCCAAAAAGCAGAACGGGTAACTTTGTTTTACCAGATTTTACTTTTCAGGAGGTGCAAAGTTAAAGGTCACAATTCTGTGCGTGAAAAGATGTGGAAACTGTGCTCCTCCTAATGTCTTTGCAAGCCTTCCACTTGTCAAATCACCCCTTCTTTTAAAAGGGGGCCTTACGTCCCTTGCTGTTTCTTGATGATGTGAATTACTTACACTGGGGTCTACAGTGTGTGGGACACTCACTTCAGCAAGTTTCCCTATTTCATACTGTTATATGGAGTTTGGAGTTGTATTTCATTGGACTTTGTGCTTTTATCCATGTGGACTGTACTACAATTCTAGTTCAAAAATCCCGTTTGGATAAAAGCTCAAGTTGTTGGTGCATTTCAGGTGGCTCAAATGTACTATAAAGGCAAAAATATCTTTACCACTCCTTTGCCATTAAAGTAGAAATGTTCTACTTCCTCACACCTTTTTCATAGCAGGTTTCAAGCAATTGATCTATGCTTATCATGCAGCCCATATAAATTTACTACAAATTCAGATCTGTCACCTGATAGTGAGCAAATTCCTAGAGAGCAGTAGAAGGTGAAATCCATTAATGATCTCTGTGCTTAGGAATGGAAAGGAAGTATCATTTGCAATTCCTTCCTTAAATTTGGAGGGGGTGAGGAGCAGTGCAAGAAGAAAAGGACAAACAACTGAGACTTCCTATTTTCTTTAGCTGTCATTTTCAATTGCCTGTAAGTGCTCCAGTGTTTGCTTCAGTGTGAGTGCTGCCAGGCATAACAAATGCCACTGAAAATCAGGAAATTCTGGTGAGAATTTAGAAATGTAGGTATCAAAACAGAGAATGTCCAATTACCCAGTTGGTGGGGTTTGTTCATGTACAGTGCATTTTATAAGTATTTATTGTGTAAACATTAGTTCCTTCACTTATGAGCAATACTAATGTGAAATATTAGAAGCTATCATATATTAATATTATTTTATTACTTCATTTGCCACTGGACTGCATTTTGTTATGAAAGCAGGATTTTAAGAATAACACAAGTTGTTCAGTGAAGGACTTTTTGTAAGCAGCAGCAAAGAGTAACTTAACTGAAGCAGTGATACAACAGCAGTGTGATATCCATCAGTATTTTAAAAGGAATATAGCAATGGCATAGAACAGTAGATTCACACAGAGTAAATTTCAGCCACGCCCAACTAAGTCTGATGCTAATTCTTGCTTCAAGTAAACAACCAAAAGTTGAGTTAGCCTCTTTTGGGTAAGAATTTAGCATGTCACTGGACACTCACTAGATATTTGATTTTGGAATGTTAGGAATCATATTAGCAGGACACGCTATTTGTGCTGCAGAGAGAAATCCCCATGTCATATATATACACTAGCTGAACTGATTCTCACAAACACATTTACCTAAGAACACCCTTCCTAATCTAGTCTTGAACTCAGAGGACTTCATTTATAAGAAAATGCTTTCCATAACTGTCATTATTTACCATAAAGTTGATGTACACTTGAAAAAAAAAGTGTTTACAGAAGCTCTGATTTGAGTCACAGACCTGAAATGGTTTCCAATACTCAAATGTCCACAAAGATCAGAGCTCTTGAGTAAGTTATGCTGAAGGACATCTGTGTTTGTTTTTCAAGGAAATGCCATCTATCCCAGACTAAAAGGGAGTCTGAGATCACAGCCGATCCCATGAGAGCCCGGCTCTGCTCAGCTCCAGCGAGATCCACCCTCTCGGTCCCTCGGCATGTCGTTGGTCTCACCTACCAGGGGCTAACCACTTCCAGAAAAATCAGTTTTGTCTAACTATGTACCCAGCCGGTAACTGGAAACACCGTTAACTTGTTGTTAGAACTTGTTATGTTTCTCTACGGATGTTTTCTGTGTGAGCTCTAGGTTTTCGCGAACATAGGCTGCGTGTAAAGGGACGGTGGCTCCTCCAGCTCCCGACTCGGGCAGGCACTTCTAGCGTGGTTCTCCCACGTTTCCCTACGGACACTATCGAGGCCTGAGTTACACCGGGTTAGAATCAGGCGGGGGCTCTCCTCGCCATGCCCAGGGCCACACCGGCCCTAGGTGGGCACGGCGAAGGCCCCACCGGCCGCCGCGCCAGCCGGCCCCGGGGCTGGCCGGGGCTCACCCGCGGGGCCGGGGCGGCGGAGCGCTGAATGGCTGCGGAGGAACCGCCCTGC
>WBMY01006251.1:0-40358 GCA_013397315.1 Donacobius atricapilla | reverse complement strand
CGGAGGTGGCGGGAGCGCGGCCGCAGCGCCGCCCGCGGGGAGCCCGCGCCGCGCCCAGGGGCCGCCCGTGAAAAAGCGGGCCCCTCTCGGCGCAAGTACAGCGCAGGTGTACTGAGGGCGTGCTCACACACGGGGCTTGGCGCTCGGCGCTCGCAGGGACAGGAGCCTGTGGGAGAAGCCGGCCTTTCCACGTGTGTTCAAGTGACTGCCCTGCCGAGAGGGGCCAGAGGCCTGGAGTAAAGCTGTTAACATGGCTGCTTTCACAGAACCCTTAGATCACTGAGGTTGGAAAAGACCTTGAGATTTGCCTACTTTGTCTGCTCCACTGTTTTTGATTTTGCTGGGTCTGAGTCAAGTCCATTTTTCTATGTAGCTCAGGCAACATCTTCTAAGAATATTGCCTTAAACTGTGTGAGAAATCTGCTTTCAGAGCATGAGAGAGAGCGTGCTGTACTATTGAACTAGATTCATTTTAGAAGAGTCAAGTGACTTGTTGATTTTCTGTCGGTTTGGGCTGCTAATGGAAAATACAATAGGTTTTTTTTTCTTTTTAGGCTTGTGGGAGACCAATGCCCCTAAGCCAGGAATAACCAGGAAGTTGCTTTATCGCTGTGGGAATCTCTTTAACCACTGTGGGCTGTGCTACAAGGTTTGTGGGAAAGCAATTTAACTTTTCTATTTGTCAACAGGGATATTAGTCACAGATTCTTTAACTCACATAAACTCTTTAGGCAACTGATGCTCAATTTTTATCTTGGTTTAATGTTGCTCTCTGTCTTAAGAATCTGAAGAAGTTCTCTTAAAGACCACTAATAAGGCTGGTTTTTATCTGTAATGAGGGTGGCTTATAATTTTAGTCTAGAGCACAGAGATCCCTGATAGTGATACGGGGCAGGGAAGCAAGAAAAGAGCTGGTTCTTAGGCTGGTTTGTTCTTTGGGTGTTCACACAGGGCTTCAGAAACAAGCCTGCTGATTTGGTTTTCTGTCCATATTATAGGTGGTTGATGGAAAACTTCTTTTTTGGTGTTAATTTTCAGTTCACAGTGGTTCTGTCAGCTTTGAGCTACTACTTGATTTCAGTCATCTGCATATTCTCTTTAGCTAGACCTCAATTTCTGTACAAGTTCTTAAATTTTGTAAATGCATAGGAAAGAAGGTGGTGAGAGGTATTGTGGCAATTAGTCCTTATCAGGTAATTACTTCCACCTTGTTCTGTAGGTTGCAATGTTGCACAAACACAGAGGTTAAATGAAGACTGTGATTAGCCGGTTTGTTCAAGCATGTAGACAGATCTTAAGGTTAATGTGCTTAGCTCCTGTCCTGCTTTCAGCTGTGTTCTCTCTGATTTACGAGCACCCTCAATTGTCAGCTGCTGGCAGTATCAGGCTGTTGGTAGCACACTTTGTGGGCGTATTTGAGGCTCAGCATGGGACATGACAATGTGAGAGCCACGTGGGCTCAGTCACACAGTTGGATTTGAAGCAATGGCAGTACCATACCTATCCTCCTAACAAGACTGGATTTTGGCAAAATATTTAACAAGCTGTGTGTTGAATGCTGAGAATAACTAAATCAACATGTTAAATTTCTTAGTCTTCAAATATTGTAAGAGGTAAGATAACTAGGGAGTTTTATTTTGCATGTTTTTATGACTGAAATCGTGTATGGTTTACAGGCACTTTATTAAACTCAGCAGGTCTGTACCATATTTCTGTTTGATTCAAGTCCTTTCTGGAGGCAACAGTCTGTGTCCCTCATTCCAGTATTCTTATGTGCTCAGCAGTGAGCAGCTGAATGAAAATCAGTTTGCCAGAGGAAATTAAAAATGGCGTGCTAGACAGTTCTAGCAGGCATGAAAGTGGTAATTGCAATAATAAAAGAGGGACTGTATCTTCTTTACTCTCATATAGCATGTGGGGTGCCATCAGAAGATTCACATTTCAGTAGCATCAGTAAAAAAAAAAAAAATCACTGAGGTGGATTAGAAGGTAGCTTTTTGTCTTCACAACTAGAAGTTTCACTAACTTCATTAATTTCATATGAAGTTTTGATCTTAATACTTTAGCTGAAGAGAGAGAGAAGTAGAGAAAACTCAATACCTGTGTGGTAGGGACTGGCTGTATGAATCATGAACTTTGCAGCAAGGTCGTTTTCAACTGTTGTGTCCAGGACAGGTATCTGTTTCTGTTTAAAATCTGTGAAGTATATCTGAGGGAGACAAGCAACTTGATCTAATTTCTTCTAAGCTGCTTTGAAAACATATATAAATTTTAACAGATTGTTTTCATTATAGATAAAAACAATAATAAACACTGTGTAGTGCAATCAACCGTTTTAAGGTGCATATTAGCAATTTCATAGCAGGTAGAGTAGTTTTCTGTGGGTCAGATTTTAAATTTTTTTTGAGAAAAGAGATGTATGGCAAGAATCAAATACTTCCTGCTTTAATCCATTATACTATTTGAAGTACTAGCTATTTGGGCTAAAACATGCCCAGGGTGTACTGGTGCTGAATTCCCCTAGAAACTAGAATTCCCGTCTTACGTCCCAGTCTTCTTACCAGCTGACCAGAGCAGATGAGAAGGAGCAGAGAAGCTGCAAATCAGGGATCCTCCCAGGGCTCTGGGTAACTCTGCCCTTGTCTGCCTGAGCCCTTGGAATCCCTGGAGTTGCCTCCAGTGCAGAGTTTGAGCCTCCATTAGACAACACACTCAGGAGGAAAGTTGATCTGTACCAATTCCTTTCTGTGATATACTGTCTTCTCGGAAGACAAATTGCTTTTAATATTAACTGCCAAATGGAATTCCAGTTGTTCCAGAGAATTTTAAGTTGTGAGGCATACCATATGAAGCACTTGACAGTTCTTACCCTTTGCTTAAAGAATTGATTGAGATAAATTCCAAATAAAAATTGAGGCAAGTTGTTTGCCTTTGAGTTGCCTATATGAGCAGTAACGTTTCCCCCCCTCATTTCACCAGAAATTGCAAAAAACCCCTCTTTTTCTTCAGCTTAAAAGTTAGGCTGTAGTGCTTTATGTAGACCTTGGTAGGTGTAACTAAATAGGTGAGAGCTGGCGTTATTTTCTTACCCCAGACTGCTGCAGAAACTGTTCAGCCTCTGAGTCAACAGATCTCTGGACAGTTGCATAATAGTTTCTAGGTGAATGGGAGGATATGGATCTGACAGGAATGTTAAGTGTAGTCCTATTCACACACCTCTTGGCTGAAATCCTGTGTGTTTGTGTTAAATGCAGACGATGCAGGTGAGCAGCAAGCGCGTAGGACTTCACAGAGGTCCTCCTGCATGGGAGCTGCCTGCATACTGTGGGCAAATGTACTAAAATACTACCAAATGGAAATCTAGTTATTTTCCAGGTCTTTAGCTTGAGATGCTCTCAAGTTCATGGGGTTTATTTTCTGCCTTCCCAATGTTTTAAAGTAAAAACTGCATGTCTAATTGGTTTTGGCATGGGATGCGAAGATGGAGATGGCATTTTCTTTATCTGCAGGAAAATGTACCAGTATTCAGTCTTCAGAGCAATGGGAGGTAATGTTGGTACAGCATTTGTTCTTTCAAATATGTATTTTTTAATGAAACAAATATACTGCAGATTAAAGAGTCTAAGAAATAATTAATGTAATCTGATCCTAATTTTAATTCCAATTTTTTTAAAAAAATATTGTACTCTAAGTGCTATATTTCTTGACTGTATTCCCTTTTCATGCCAAGGATGTAACAGGATTGAACCAGGATGTGTGGAATAGTTGTCTGGCTTCAGTGTTGCCTGAGGGCTGTCCTTCTAAGGTGCTTTCACAGGCAGCACATGGATTAGGTGAATCCCAGAAGATTCCCTTAATTTGACTGGGATACCCTTCATTTCCCTTCATTGATTCCCCATAGTGACTGGCTATGTGAGCACTTCTACCAAATGAACCCTTGGCTAGAAATCTTCATTTCAGTCATCTATTTACAACCAATCAGAGACCAAAGCCTTTCTACTGATGGCATAAGATACCAATACTGAGATCTATTGGTTTAGAGCCTTTCCTCTGGAAATAACTTCAGCTATGTTGAGCCATAGCAGATCTGGAGAGCAGACTAATGGCTTTTCTTCTTTTCCTCCTTTTGCCTTGATAAAAAAGAACCTGAATTTGGTGGTTTTCCAGGCAGGCTGCAGAAGTTAATTTGCACATGCTGCAAATTTGAGATCTTCTTTCTGCAATGTTGCAAAATTGGAGAGGAGGTATTCAGTTTATTTCCTGTTGAGATAAATGAAGGCTTTAAACCTTTCAATACTTTTTCTTATTAATAAGATGCTTAGGTACCTGTGGTCTGATTATTTAATGTTTTTTTGTATTACTGTGCATTAAATTGAAGTTTTTCCTGACTGCCAAGTTCAAGTAATAAGCTGCTATTGTTTTCTTCATCTGTAAATAGTAATGTTTTTGCTCGTCTACAGCACTATAAAAGTAGGGAGCGAAACTCATAATTGTGCAAGTAAAGTAGGAAGTTCTAGGTTTAGCCTAGTAGAGATTAGGCTTATGTGAGTCTTTTTTTTACTTGAGGCATTGCTGCAAAAATAATCTGTAGCTAAGCAAAATAATATTTATTATTTAATCAAACATCATATTTGGGTTTTTTTGCTTTTCCAGAACTTCTGCAGATATAAAAGATATATATATAAATAAGGTATCATTCTTATTTGAAAATTCTGGTAATAGATCTCTTAGCCCATTACTTAGGATGTGAATTTGACAGGGATTCCTACTTCATAATTGAAAGGTACTCGGGAAAATCCTCAGTAAGTGGTTCAGAGCAATTTTCTGAGCTTTTAAATTGTTAATAATTCTGCTGCAGAAATCAAAATACTGAATAAATTCTGATAACTACTTCATAAGTAAATATTTTTAATTACCCTGAAAAGTGGATGTGCTTATGTTTATTAGCTCTAAAGACCTTCTGTCTTCATCTGTTTATATAGTTGCTGTGCGGGATGACTGATGTTGCCAACTGGTTACTTCAGCTCTGTGACAGAGCAGATATAAAAAGCTCTTCATGTATACAGGAGCTGATGCCTCATCTCTTGGTCTGCAGTCCATAGATACACAGAAATTCTCAGGGCCATGTTTTGGTACTGTTACTATCAATATATTGATGAGTGTTGCCAGATAATCTAACTGACATATATTAAATGTGCTTTTTAATGACACTGCTGTAACACCACTTCTGGTTTTCAGATGGGTAGGACAAAAAGTAGGTCTGAACCACAGCTTGCTGAAGTCAGTAAAAATTAGTCTGATTTCAGTGACATTTCTGTCAAAGTGGCCATTCATGAGAGGCTTTTGTGGGTCAATGTAAAGGCTTCTCCTTTCTCAATTGCTGTATCAGTGAGAATCTGTGTAAGCAGTTGGTTTGTGTCACTGTGGCATAATCTTCAGCTTTTGAGTGGTATTTCCTCATTTCTAATTTAAAATACAAAAGACGGTTATGGTTACCCAATCCTGAAATATTTGTGATTCTCATCTTGCTGTTAAGTGTGTTTGAAATTAGCTGATGAAAAAGCTAGTAATGGAAAAGCTGATAGATATATAGGCATAAATCTTCCACAGATGCACTGTGAGCATGCCAGCTTTGTTCTCTTAAAAAAAGGTTAGGAGGAAAAGAAAGTACTTTAGTCAGTTTATTTCCTGGAAATCATGTTTTTTAGAAAATTCCTGTCTAATTTAGTGAACATAGCAAATAACAGATAGTAAAAAGTGGTTTGCCAGGAGTGAAATAAGAAATGTTTGAAAGTAAGATTTACAATTGAAATGGATCTTTTTTGCAACTCTGGGTGTCCTTGGCTGTCTGGCTGAAAATTATACCTGAGATCTTTCCAGCCTGGAATCACTGCATCAGAGCTGCAAACCAGTTTTTTCTTGGTTTAATACTCAATTGACAATCAGAAGTTGTTGACATAAACATAGTGTGTATTGTTTAAATAACAAACATTAAAGCTCTTATGAACTAGAGAATACTAGTCTCCTGTAGTGCTTTTTGTTTGTGTGTCTATTAACAAAATTAACTTTAGCCTCTTTCACTTTGCAAGAGTTGTATTGGAAATCAAGATTGTTAAAATATGTTTGAATGCTTAAATCTTCTGTGCAATACGTTGGTGGGTGAAGCCCAGATACAAAGCATTAAGAATTGCCATTCAAGTTTGTTGGTATAATTGAAATTGGTATTATCAGAAAACTCCAGGAGTACATTGCCTGGTGTTTTTCAACACAGTATGGATTTCCTAGGGAAAAAAAAAATAGCTGGTCATGCTGGGTGCAAAAATGTATGTGTGATATCTTTTCTTGGTCATCTTTCACAGGCCTTAGGATTGCTCATGGTACCCACTGGATGTAGAGATCCAGCACAAAATCCCAGCAGAATCTCAGAGTGAGAAAATAGGTCAGAAAAGGAAATATTTCTGTTTTAATTAAAGTGTCCCTTCTTGAGCATACTTGAACAAGCTTTGAAAACGCTGTAGGAACTTTTTATTGATTATTGTCTAATCTTGTCAAGGTTGGCAAGATAATGTCTAACTTACCTGTTCTACTTCATCTCTTCTGTTTTTACCTTTGAAAGCCAGTAGGTTGAAATTAGGCTTATTTTGAAGTACTGGAAAGGTAGAGTCTTTGCATATCATTAGTAAGAGATTTTCTGGTTTCATAGGGACTACTATATTGTGGTCTTCTGACTAAATGAGTTAAAATCACCATGGCATTTAAAAAAACTTATCCTGGTTTCTTTCATCTTACCAGTTTTCACATAAGCCTGGTGTTTTTCTTTTGTCTTATCAGTTTTCACATAAGCCTGGTGTTTTTCTTTAGATTAGTAAAGGAACACTAAATGGCAATCTGAATAGTGTATGCTTTTAGCTTGTTCAGTTATCATTAGAGATCAGCTTTCTTGAACAGAGGATGCTCTATGTTCACCTCAGGTTCAAAGGCTACGTTATCAGTGTGGCATTTACATCAATATAACATTGGGCTACCTAAGCAGAAACTGAGCTTCTTCCTCATGTGACCAAAAACCTCAAAGGGATAGATGAATAGGTGAAGGATGGAATTCTCCTCCGTTCTCCTTCACTGTTCTGTTCTCCCTAGATACTTTACCCCTCACCTACGCTGAACTCATTCATGCTTGTAGTGCAAGTCCATTAATGTTGCTCAATTTTAGGTGCAATTTATTCTTGTTTATTAGATGGCTAATTCAGTGAAGGTTATGTAAGTTAAAGAAGTTAATGGGCCTGTTAACTAAAAGAAAAAAAAGTCTGTTATGGGACAAAACACTCGTCTTTTTACTCCCAGAGTGAGTCCTAAAGTCACAATAGAATATAGGGCACTGCCTCAGGACTTAAAGTAATTCTTAACAGTTTGAAAACTAAGGCTTTTGTGTGGGTGTGTTCTGCACAATATAGGGTAAAAGAGAACTTCCTTCAAATACTGTGTCAGGCTCAGGAACTAAACAAAAAAAATAGTTGAATCAGATGCCCTGTGTTAATCCCGACTTTGAATCATTTGATTGTTTTGTGCTTGTAAACCAGCACCTGAGACCTCAAGACCCACCTTCCTTACACAAGTGAGGAATAAAAGCAGAGGAGGACAATAAATCTCATCTTGCAGGAAGAGAGAATTGTAGATATAGAAATCATATAACCAGGGATGATGACTGTTAAAATCTCAAGAGGTAGGTGAAAAGCTGAGGTGAGAAGGGTAGTTTTGTATCTTATCAAAAAGGTGAAGGTTTATGCACTGGGGAATGGCAGTGCAACGTTTAAGGTATGAGTATGTAAGATTAACTCAGTAAGTTCTCCACTTGGTTCAGTGTACTGTGCAAGCAAAAGTAAGTAACTTAATCTTTCACTGCCTCAGTTCTCATAAAAAAACTGGATAATTATTTATTCCCAACTTCTTAAGAATATGGGGAGGACAAATACATTAAGTATTGCTTGGAACTGAGCTGGTTATACAAACTTGTAAGGGCCTCATACCTGAATGAGTATAGGCCAGAAATTATGGAGCATGGGCAGGATGTATTCTTAAGGAGAAAATCCTGGAATCTGCTTTTCTAATCAACTTATTCAGTTTCTTTCCTATTAGACTTGATTTTCTTCAAGAAATATAGGCAAGTCTTGGATTATTTTCCATAGTGATAAGTAAAATACTTCTTGTCATGAATGTTTATCCTTTTTCAGAGCATGTTCAATTTACTCATTCCTAAGAACAGAAATAGTAAGGTCTAAAAGAACTGCAGTTCATTAATTTTATGTTGAAGATGATGAAAAAGAGAAGTCATGTAGGCTTTTGCTGGTTCTGTTGGAGTAAAAGAATCTATAAAAATTAGTGATAGAGGAATGAGCTAAATTCTCTTGGAATAACAAATATTATCCATAGCTTCATCCATAAGCTACTTTAATGGGTTAGTTGAGATAAAGGGAATGGTTGTTAAATACATTATGTTTTGCCTGCACATTTTATTTCAACTATTTTCATACTGTATGCTTAATGTGTCTGAAGTCAGTCTTTCAAAAAGTCTTCGTCCAGCAAAGTGGATGATGACAGGTGAAGAGTGGGTAATAAAATTTGACCTGTGGCTATATTTGGTTAGAAAAATTTCTGAAATGCCAAGTAAGGTGGAATTACTCAACAAGCAAAGAAACGAAATGCTGGGGTTGGCGTGAGTTCTTTGGGAATATGCCAGTGTAGATATGATTGTGCTTTTTTGCTGAGAAGGTCAAATCAGCTTGTTTAAAGCAGTGCAGTTTCGTGAACTTAGGCTTGTTTGTTTTTTTCTGTTTTCCCACCATAGGATATAAAAGAGCATGAGATTGAGATGAGCTGGAGGAAGGTGACTTTATTAGCTCTGTAACTTCATGGATTGCTAATTCTAAAGGACCTTGCAGACTTGGCAGTTGAGCTGTTCCCTGGCCTTCCTGTGTCCAGCAGTGGAACCCTGGGAGGCAGAGCGTGACTTCAGGCCCGAGACTTTGCTGCAGTGAGCTCAGCCCCCTCATGGCATCAATGCTTGTACAGCTGTACTAATCCTAAAGATCAGTGGCATGCTTTCTGCCAGTAGTTCTGCTCTTGACATCTAGTTCCTGAGCTGAGAAGTCACTGCTTAATTTTTGGAATAATGGGATAGAACTACTCTTGAAGTATCATGAGTACTCTTATTAATGTGAAGTGTGGTAGCAAATTTCTGTCACGGAGACTGGAACTAGACTGGAAAGCCAATGTAATGTGGAAAAGTCAAGATAACTTTTATACTGGAACAGCTTCAGTCCCCACTAAACTGTATTTTGAGTTACATCAAATGTGCTATTGAGAATTTGAAAGAATAGGGTTTGACCTATTTGGGTGAAGTTTCCCCACATCTCTCTAAAATGCTGATGTTGGCTGCCTGAGTGAAATTTTCTTTTCTGAAAGATAAATGTGAGTCAAGGCATTTTTTAAGGGGCTTCCATTTTTTAAAATATTTATAGTCTTAAGAAGCTGGGCAGTGTTTGGAGAGGAAAAGCTTTGTGTAACACCACCGTTCTATCCGGCAGTACCGTGTTAGTGGCTTTGCAATGCTCAGCAGTGGGGAATGCTGCTGATGGACAGCTTCCTTCTCCATGTGTGCATGCTCCAAGGAAAGCTGAGATGCCCACTAAACAGTTTTGTCACTTCAGAGCTGCCTGGAGAAGGGAACTGCCTGGAAGAGCTTCCAGGATCAGAACTTTATCCATTAAATTTACCTGGATGTAAAATGTAAGTGCTTGTTTTTTAAACACTGTGTTTTCCAAGTTGAAGGGATGAGCATAGGTAAAGGAACTTGATAGCTTGTTCCCATTTGGTACTTGAATCTTCCTTGAGAACTGGTAAAGTAAAACTTGTTTGCCATATGGAGAAAGAAGTGACAAGTAACATCATAATGTATGAAGGAATTAAAAACTATACAGTATGATTGCACAGTTCTTAATTCTTATTATGTTACCTCTTCCCTCTTCTATATTTGCCTGTTTTGGTGAGGAATGCAATTTCAATGGATGTTGTTTTGGATGTTTTTCTTTTCAGCTTCATCAAATCAAATTCTTGCACTTGCTCATTTTGTGAAACGTTCCATCCATACCCATCACTTCCTAGTTTTTTTCTCACTGTGATCAGGCTATTTAGTTTTCTGCATGGTTTTTCCGTTGGCAGCTGAAGTTCATAATATATTGTTTATGTATAGTAATGTCATAAAATTCCTGTTGAGAGAAGTATGTTACTTTTTTGATTCTCACTTGTCTCTGAATACCTTGTATTTACTGAATGAATACTATCTTTATTTTTGAAAAGATGCCTTCAATTATTTTTTAATCTGATTTCCATCGTATAAACTAAATCTCCATTTACTGCTTTTTAGATTTGTGCTGACAAATATAATGTCTTAGTGGTTTAGTTTTATGTCTTTTATTTATCTCAAATTTTTCTTCTGCTCCAGTATTTCATAACGCTTAACATGAAATGTGGCCATACCTCACTTAATGTTTTTTATGAGCACATGGCTCCTGAATTGACACTCATTTAGATGGTATGTTAGTTTTATCTGCAAGATCAAGTTTTTATATCAAATGTAACGTTAACATAGGTATAGTTCTTGGAATGCAATGTCAGGTAAGTCAGAACATTAGCCAAGATAGAACAAACTGTACTGCTTTTTGAATTCCTGTATCTCTAGTCTGTTGTAAAGGTTACTAATCTCTAGAGAAAGATAATGGATCACATGCTTAGTGTAATAGCTTTTTGAGTTTTTCTGCTTTATCTGCTAATTTTAAAATCTTTTAAAGTAAGCTCATGTAAACAGATTTTAATGTGAAATTTATTGGAAGGGAAACAAATATGTATTTACTAATTTCCTGTCATATGCTCAATACTACAGTAGCTATTCATATTCCATATGCTTCCTAACACAAGCAAGTTAAACCTGGAATTACTCAAATAATTAGCTGGATACACAGAGTACTTTCATATGGAATGGATTGTAAATTCCCTGTGTTTCTTCACCTCTAGTTTTCCTCTTTCATGTTTTTACAGAACATAAAATTCAGGGGGGTGTGTGTGGCACTAAAGCACCAGAAGTCACACAGAGCAGTAACTGTCTTTCTGTAAATTATGTCATTAGGCATGAAATAAGGGTGGGTTACAAAACACTCTTCAGAGCTACTTTACTACCAAACTCATTTGTGCATTGGGGCATTAAACAGAACTCTTGTTAAAAACATAGATTTCTAACATTGGCACTGCCACTTCTGTTCTATGTGAAAACTTCCTGCTAGTGTTTTTTAAAATATGTTTTGAAAACTCTTGTGATTTTAGCTTTGTGTAGCAGCTCACAAGGCTTTCTGGATAAAGAGTATGCTAATATGCAGGTAGCCAATATCGGCCTTGTGTACATCAGTCCTATTGTTTCTCTTCTAGTGAAAATCAAGTATAGAACTTGCAACACCTTGCAGACAAAAAAAATTGCATTTGCAAACCAGATTACAGTAGCAATATACAAGGTGTTAAACTATGAGGTGACAATTTCTTTAATCTCTACTCTGTCTGCATTATATTGCAGGAAGAAGGAATTTATAGTTTTACTTCAGACTGGAGCAGCTTCTGCATGAAGACAAATGAATAAATAGATAAATCTCTTTAGTTTCCATCCTTAACTTTTCACGCTTCAGGAGCTTTAGAAGTTAACTTAAAATTTCAGGGGCAGGACTATGTAGTACTGCAAGTAATAAAAACTTCTATAAAAGTTACTGAATCAAAGGCAGCTGAGGGAAGGTACGCAGCAACAATAGCACAGTACAGATAATAATTGAGGTATTGCCTCGACCAAAAACAATGAAGAAAATGATGTGGTTTGACTGAGAACAAAGGTACAAGAAGGTTTTTATCAGTGATTATGCTGCTGTGCCCTGCTGCTACACACCATGACCTGCAACAGCAGAGGGAGACTCAGGATGACTTGTTACATCATACCTTGAGGTTTTTGATTTTGCTTGAGGTGTTTTCAGACAGCTGAATTACCATGGAAAAGGGTACAGGCCAAATCAGTGTTTCTGGCATTTAATTAGTACACTTCATTCACATTTTGTTCAATTGTGATGATTTCCTTCAACTTTTCGGGGCACAGTAGGATAGAAATTGTGATCTACAATTTTTTGAAGTACAATCAAATCAGTCAAATTATTTTTAATAAATAGTCAAAGTGCATTGCTGCCCTAAGTCTGAGAGAAAAGCTACCTCTTTGCAATAAGGAAATTTGCATCTAAAAGGCACCTTTGGCTCAGTCAGCTATGTTGATAGTTACTCAGTGTCACCTGTTCCCTGTTAAAGCTTAACCA
The DNA here is from genome assembly GCA_013397315.1 of Donacobius atricapilla. Taxonomy (NCBI): domain Eukaryota; kingdom Metazoa; phylum Chordata; class Aves; order Passeriformes; family Mimidae; genus Donacobius; species Donacobius atricapilla. The sequence goes on along the minus strand of WBMY01006251.1, from coordinate 27,966 downwards.
CTTTGCTAAACTAACATCCATCTAAACCATTGAAATGTAAAGGCTTATATATTAAAAAGCTAGTGCTAATTTTCTTTATTTATTGTATCCTAATTTTTTCCTAAGTAAGTGCCAAAAGACTTGAAAATTTTGTTTCTGTTTCCAGAAGATTCACTGTAGTTCTTACTCACTAAAAAGAACCCGAATTTTTTGTCTTGGTTTCCTGCAGTGCCCTGGTACATTAACAACTTTACTACTTAGCTGGAATAGTGGTGAAAGAGTGACATTCCTGCAGTTCTGCTGAGAAGTTGGTAGGTGTGCTCCTTCTGTGGCCACCACAAGGAGCAAGTGTGGGCAGTGAACCATCAGTGGTCTTTGTAATGCTCTTCAGCAGTGTCCAGAGACAGTCTGGCCCAAGTCTGAAGGTTATGTTTCCTTAAGGGAGCCTTATCTCTTAAAAAATCTTAAACCTCTCGGCTTACAAATAGAAGAGCAAATGCTTTTCACTTACAGCTGAAGTGTATTCTTGGGTTGTGTGCAAAAGGGAAATATTAAAATAATCTTGAAAATCCTTTGCCCTTCCAAGAACTGAAATTCTAGATTTGGATATAAAAGTCAGTACTGTCATGTAGTTAACATCTCTCAAGAGCTTTGTTTAAATTACAATGCTCACATCCAAAGCATGTGTTTGAACTTTTCTTTTGAGACACTGGATCCATAGAAATGCGTAAAGCCAGCTTTCATCTTCCTGAGATGTGAAAGTACTGAGGAGATCAGCTATTGATTGGATTGGATTGGATTGCCAGCTCCTTTGAACATCACAGAAATACACTAATGATACCACATGAAGGCTGTGGCTGCACACTAGAACAGATCAAATGTGCACAGGGTGCCTTGGGCTGGGGAGGGAATAGATCGGACTGGCGCCGTAGGTTCAGTCCTGACAAAAAGTACTTGCTGCCATTTCTGTTTGCAGGAAGATTAAATGTTTGCTCTTCTGCAAGGATCCTGTATGAACAGTGATGAAGTAAATGAAGCCGTGATTGAGCTCTTGGTCCAAAGGTGTCTTGTGGGCTTGTGTTCCACCTGGCTTCTGGAGCTCCTTGTGTAGCTTGTAGTTTTGAACATCCTTGGGACATGATTTGATCTAGTGATGACTTGTATGCTCCAATATGACTTCCTGCAGTGGGTGGCTGATTTTTTCAGTTGACAGACAGTGAACTTAAATTGTTTAGTGATGCTGACAAATGAGAAGTATTCCACTTGTCTTAAAGGCAAGAGGAAGTGCAGTTTCTGTTAAGGTCTATTGATAACATAACCACTTGTAGAGAGTGAAAGACATTTTCTTATCACTAGTAGATTACTTACATGGTAATAAAATAGATTATATTACATGGTAATAAAATAGATTATATTACATGGTAAACTTAAAAATTACCTTTTCAACACCCTATCTCCCACTGTACAAAAGCAAAAGGGTCTTATCTATGGCTGTTGCCCAAAACAGTGACAATAACCCATTTTTGACTAGGAGCATGCAGTCAGCATCCAGGTTTTCATTATAAAACTTCATCTTTTTTGAGTAAGGCTTTTGTAAAGATGAGAAAATAATATTGGTGGCTTTGTATTTTAAATATCTCTTACATCTGTATCTCTATCTCTTTCTCTCTCTCTCTCTATATATATATATATATCTTCTGGTCCTAATAAGTCAAATCTACCAGCAGTTAATCTGATGGAAATCAGGCTATTATGATGTTTCTTTGACCAGTTATCTTGCTTTCATCTTAGGTCCTGTATGGTTTTATCCACCTCTGTTTATCAGGCTTCAGTCCCAACATAGATTTTCATTGGTAATGATACCTGTGGAAAATTTTCTGCAAACTAAATAGTTTTTTCTTTAAAAAGCCACAATGATGCCATTCTAATATTGTGAGGTATTTTAATATGCTGAAATATATGGGACAATATCTTTCTTGACATAAGGTATAGCCGTTTAGTTGTTTAAATTGTTCTCAAGAATAAGGGTTTGAGGAATGAGTGTTCTTCAACAAAACGTGCATGGCACGTTTGGGTATCTTTGACCTTTTACCTTTATCTTCCTTTTCTACTCAAAAGGTCAGTGTTCTCTAGAACTTTTAACTTCTTTTGTTTGTAGCAGCCCCTGGATGCTCATATCTCCTTAATTATATGTTTTTGTATATTGCAAAACAAAAATCAATAAATGGCATTTACTTAAGGGGCCATCTCAAAAGGCACAAAGGCTGTGAGGAAAGAATTATCAAGTTAATCACAAAAGCCTACTACCTTTACTCCAATTTTCAAACACAGTGAAGCCTATCTCAGTGGCTGAATTGAAAGTGTATTATCAGTGTTCAGATTTTTGCATCATTTGGTTCCAAAAAATAATAATGGTAAAATAAAATGACTGATGCAACTGCTCAGTAGATGCCTTTATATGATCCAAGCCTGGATTTACAGAAGAAATGTCCTCGTTTCAGATCCAGGGAAATATTTTCCTTTTAGAGCACAGTTTTAGAAACCTTCTTGCTTGCCTTCTTCTTGTATATTAGTAGTTATGAAGAACAACTTGCCTCTCCTTACTCGGTATTTTGATTTAACATTCTTTATTGTGTCAGGCTATGGAACTGCTTAGAACACTGATTTCTGGTTTAAAGTATTTCCCTGCCACTGCAGGAGTTTTTATATAGGAGGGTTTCTATTGTGATACCTAAACCATAGCTGTTCCATATTCTCACAATCATCTTGTTATTTAAGTGCTCCAAATAAGGAAAAAAAAAAATAGATACCTCGTGCTTTATGGCTACGTATTGCTGAATACAGATTTTATGTACTTGTAAACCAGCTGTACCTGTCTTGAGTCCAAATGGTATTGTAGCCCTCTGGTAATAGGCAGTGAGAGCTAAATACTGAATGGATTAGTATTGTGCTATTTAACTTCAATAGTAAGTACTAATAGAAATTATTTTGTGGTGAATAATAACCTAAGTACCTCATTTAGAAGTAACTTTATACTAATTACAGATACTGCTGTAGGCAAACGAAGGCTTTCATCAGTTTTGATGTGAACTAGCAGAGTTCTTGCTGTACCACAGGCCTGGCTGAGGGCAGCCTCTGTGCACAGTATTCCGTGTGCTAACGTGGTGTTATGATGTGAGCCAAATAACCGTCCTGGTGTAAGATTGCATTTGGTTAAACAGGTCAGTTATGGACAGGACTACAGTCTTTGCCTGAATCCTGGTACTAAAATGCAGTTCAAGGGGTTTGGTGTTTGTAACCATCACCAAACACCGGGTGACAGAAATAAAACGGCTCCGGTTCATTCCCCAGTTGCCCGTGTACGTGTATGTTCTCCCACATCTGTGTTCCCTTGACTTCTTGTTAGTTCCCACCAGCCTTGGCTGATGCAATCCACGTAAATGCTTGAGCTGCCATTCACATACACGTACAGTCTTCTTTTAAACCCACATGATACATCCCTGAGTCTTATGCAGTGTAAGTTTGCTTCAGCTACAAGTTGCTTAGCTTGATTTCTTCTGTCAGTTTTTATTTTCCATTGTGGTCCTCTTAATAGGTGCTTGGACCAAGCTTATTGATTTAGTAGGTAGGTGCTGTTGCTGGTATATTGATTCACTTGCAGGGCCAGCAGGGCTTGCTGGCAGAAGGATCACCCTGCTTTTTTCTTGCACAAGTTGCAAGCAGAGGTGTAATGTGTTCATCGCTTCATTCCAGAGTTGTTTCAGTTTCTAAGTGTATGAAACTGTTACTACACTGCTTGCTGTTGCTCCTTTGAAAGTTACTGTACAGCTGCAGTACCTGGCTTTTTAAATAGATCATGTTGAATTTTAGAGGGAAATTACAGCAGCATGGTGAAAGTGCCAGAAGAATTTCCTGTGATGTAATCAGAATTCTGCATCAGGAAGTTTTTCTGGTTTTCCTTTGATTGGCAACTGTCTTAGTAGATTTTCTACTCCACAATCAAATGGGTTGAGTTGTTGAAAAAAGAAAAGCCCAGCCAAACAACCCTACAGCTTGAATTGAACTGAAACTGAATACTCTGAAGATGGCTATGAATAATTCAGTTTCCTCTGTTGTAAGGGAGATGAATCAATCCTTGAATTTTTTATACTACATGTAGGAGGAGTATAAAATCAAATATGCAAATAAAGGAGTGTAAAGTTCACAATAGAAGTTCAAATTTGGAATTGAAGGAATATCCTACTTTATGTATTTATTACTTCCTGGGCCAGCTTTTCAGGAGGTAAAGGACAATATAATGTTTTCTTGCATCTTTTAGGGATCAAGTCATTAACCACTTAGCATTTAGGATGTTCATCATCAGGCTGCAGCAAATCAAAGTAGGAAGTGAAAAGAATACACTGTCTATCTCCTAAAACTGTGGTGTTTCTAGAGGGGAAAACGCTTTTGCATTATATGTATGTATATTGCTATAGTCCTTTGTCTTCTGATGCATTGCTGTCTTTTATTTCTGTAATTTTATTTGTAGCTTGAAACTCTGTAATGCGTAACAGACATGAAGAAACTCTTAACTGGAGGTTGAATTAGGGTGGTTTACTTGCAGTGTACAGGGCTTAAGTCAAGACTTGATGAGACTATTTGGATGTAGCTTCTCAAAACAGAGATTTAGGCTTGTGGCTACCATGAATACTCAGGAATGACAGGAAGCTGAAGCTGTATCACCCTCTTAAATTACCTTGGCATAATGCTTAATGATTATCATGCTGAGTGACTACAATTAATGAGTAGAAAAATATGGAATAAAATTAATGATTATTTCTAGGGTATTTTAGGGTACTTTAAGGTCATGTATGTAGCATCAGAACATTTCTGGAGTAACTATGAGAAGAGGATTTTTAAAGCTATTTTTAATTTTGTTCTATGTGCAGCAAATCACAAGAGATTAACAATCTGTTAATGACAGTTCGTTTTAAAAACCTTTACATTTAGAATTCCTGTCTTACTGTTTAGACTGGAGGAAATATACCATGTAGCTTAACATATTTCTGTATATTAAACTTCAGTTGCAGTGTCTTGCAGATGTAAAACTTGCTGATGTAGTTACTGTTTTTTAATAGATCATTGACCCGTCAATCAGACTCTGACCATTTCAGAGATAAAAAGCTTGGCTTTCATTGGCTGTTAGGAAAAGAGCACCTTTCCACAAATTAGGAAATGGTGTAATAATTAACAGGTATAATGGATATGTGCATTCAGGTTTCAGTTGTATCTTTATGAGTTTTAGCTCCTCTTATCTTTGGTGTAGTTGGTTAACCCACTGTCTGCCCGCAGATCATTTAACTACACTATAAAATGGATTTTTTGTGGCAGTAGAATTTTACTAAAATGATAGGTTTTTTGCTCACCTTTTAAAATCTATAGTGAATTGTTCTTTTGGACTTTTATTTATAACAAGATGCAGAGCTCCACTAACAAAACTCATTAAGTGAGTAATAATTCTGTTCTAAAGCAGTAAAGCAAAGGTTCTTTAAACAGTTTTGCTTACAGAGAATTTTTTTTTTTTCCTTTCTGTTTTATAGACTTAAATGATTTTAGGTGCAGATGATTCCTAGTACAGGAAGGAGTTTGACATCTTTGACCCAAAAAGTCACTTGGAAATTGCCAAAGCAGGTAATTTAGTGGACCTATTACATGAATCAGAAAGTTGGCAGAGGTCACTTACCATTCCTAAGGTAATTTATGTTTTGAAAATATAAACTATATTTTAATTGCAAACACTCATTAAAAAATATCAAGATTCAGTTCCTTTGGTGTGATCATAAAATCATCGAACAGCTCAGGTTCAAGGGTTCTTAAAAATCATCAAGTTCCAAACCCCCTGCCATGGGCACATTTCACTAGACCAGGTTGCTCGGGGCCCCGTCTGACCTGGCCTTGAATTTACTGGCACTGCAAAATGTGGATCAGGAAAGCAAATCCTGGGTTTAGAGAAGTTACAGAACTGGAAAGTTAAGGAAAATTTTCTGAATTTTTGTGTAACTTATAAGCCTTTAAACATGTCAAAAAGCACAAGAGACGTGATACTTAAAATGAGGGGCTGATAAATTACTATAAAACTGGACATTTACCAAGTTCATTTGAACCGATAGTAACATTTTCTTTGTCACAGATCTGTTACTAAGCTTTTAACATCATGGGTATTAGGTAGCCTTTTATTTGCAAAGCTTACTAACATGACTTCTTTAGGGATTGAACCTCACTATCACTTGCCTTTGTCTTTCCCTTACGTGATCCACTACTTTAGTGTTGACTGTAAATTCTGTTCTTCTGGTTATTTGTATATTACCATTCTTTATATAACTCAAAGCTTTCACCGCTTTGGGTATTGTCCTTTAAAAGTTACTGTTGTCTGTGACTAAATTGAAATGTCCAACTGCAGAAGTTTGGACACTCCCATGTTTTGAGTGATTTTATTTTGTTATGACCATAAAAGTGAGCAATACCAGTCACCGGGTTCTGTAGCTTCTTTGTATTTTGCCCTATCCAATTTTAGTGATTGTATATTGCTTTCCCAGTGACAGCAATGATATACCAGAGATCAGAGTTCCAGGATGTTTATGGTTTTTCCATGTTACAACGAGCCTTAGGAATGTGCAGATTTATCGACCCCTAGTGGAGTTGTTAGGAAAATAGTCGCTAATTTAATTAGTGCCAAATGAAAAACTTGCATATTTTTCAATGCTGCATTTGTTTCAATGGTCTTTTCCTTCTATTTGCAGCTGGATTAGCTCTCGAATTTTTTCTGGTGTTCTCTACATCTGCAGAATTGCCTATAGAAGCAACTTCTATTAGCAACAGCACTCCCAAAACAAATAGCTGTAATCAGCATTTTAATGAATAGTTATAACTGTTTCTGCATATTTAAAAATTATAGTTATACAGAAGAAATTTTAAAAAACAAAAGGTCTTCTCTTTGTTTGCTGTGTAAGTGGGCTTACTTTTAATTAGCTAGAAAAGCTAATAATTTCTTGAGTAGTTTGATAGTACGTAAACGAATTAAAGCAAATCCTAAGTCACTTGCTCAAGCTCTACTGACCTCTAAGTGGTTATTAAATAACTATAATTTCTCAGTAGTAGTTTCACGCTAAAACAGCATGTAAAATACTGCATTTCTAGCAAACTTTAATTTTAAATAGCTCTAGTGTTTTATTTATTTAGTTGAAAATGATTTTCTGGGAGATGAAATGATCTCCTAACCATGTTGTAAAGATTTCTTACATTTAATTCAGATGAGTTAAAATCAAATATTGAATAGTGAAATCACATTTGACTGTTTAATTAACAATAATAAATGAAGACAAATAGGTCAATAATTAATTTTAACTTCACCATAATGTGTTTCCATGAATCAGAATCTAGGAGTTGCAGTAAATTTATTTTTCTATGCAAGTTTGGCACAAATAAATGTTAAATATTTCTAAAATAAATTCCCCTTCTTAGATTTTGTACATCTATTTTAAAGGGTTTAAGTAGTAGTGTTTTTTCCAGTAAAACTATGAAATACTCCCATGAATTTTAAGTGATTTTAAAATTGTAAAGAATAAGTAAAATCTTTTTTTTTTTTGCATTTGCTAGTGTTTATTATTGTGCTTATTGCATAAAAGTTCTTTAAAGTCAAACTTGCACAGCAGTCAAAAATGTCCAGAAGACCTCAAATCCATATATTTGTGGGAGCCCCCGTTATTCTGAGCGCACCGGAGGGGTGGGAGCGAAGCAGTTCGGGCCCTGCCGGTGAGGGATGGCGAGAGCTGCGCTGCGTGTGCGATACCCGTGCGCTCGTTTCTGGGGAGCTCCGCCGTGCCGCGGCCCCCCCAGCGCCCCAGGCACGAAGCTCCGCGCTCACAGTGGGCCCTGCAAGCGGGGCCCGCGCTCAGCACGGCAGGCTTGAGGCAAAAGGAGGAAAGGATTTGCCATCTCCTGCCCCTGCGGCAGTAACTCGTAGCGGCAGACCTGAAAGGAGCCCAAGTTTCACTTGCGCAGATTGTCGAGTATCCAAAGATAGATGCGCTCCTGCGGATGTAAATCAGGCTGCAGACCAGCTCCTGGCCCAGGGCTGCGCAGAATCAGCTGCACACGAGAAGGCACCACGTGCCTGCTGCCCAGAGCTCACGGAGAGAAAAGCCAGTCCAGAAGTCAGCGGCTCCGACATTTCTGCTTTGGTTGCCAGTACTGAGCAGGTCAGCATCCACCTTCGGTCTGTGGGACTGCGGGCAGGTCACAGAGCTGAGCATCGAGAACATCTCAGTCACTACGTGGATGTGTTTTTCCAAAAAAGTCAGGAGTCCAAACCAAAAGAGCCAGATGACTGCGCAGACTTTGCAGTGTCAGCAGACACAGAGTTTCATAGTGGAGTGACTTCGAGTCAGGTGGCTGGTTTTGCACAGAATGAGATGCAGGAAAGAACTGTAGAACTATCAGAAATAGAAGCGGGCAGAAAAGCTGAAGAACGACAGTATGATCACTTCCAGTGTGATTCTGGTGTTGGAACGTGTACTACTAATGTCACTGAAAATGCATATGAGGAAGAGCATGCAAGTTCTCTTGAACTTTTCAGTTCTGAGGATGATGGGGAAAATGTTTGGATTAAAACTGCAAAACAGGAAGAAAGTGCTCAGGAAAACGCAGAAAAGTTTCAAGAACTTAATGTTCCTGCTGAGCAATTTGGAAATGAAATCCATATTGAACCACTGAGCTCTGGAATACTGTGCTCTCAGGGGAACTGTTCTCACAAGGACTCTTCTAAAAGACCCCGCAAGTACGAACCTTCCTTTCATCTTTTTCACTCAGCATTTAAAAGACAGCTGAGATCCAAGAGAGCTAAACTGAATTCTTCTCCACCTGGTTCTGAGGTGAGAGGGGGTCCAGACAGATTGACAGAGTTCAAGAAACTCCAAAAGAAACTATCACTACTCAAAAATTGCTGCAGCAAAAGTCAAAAGTACAATATTTTGGTCACGGTTGTACATCCTTGTCATATCAAAGAAATACAGATGAAGACTAAACCAAAATCTTCATCTAAAGTTCCTGTAGCAACAATTGTTGTTATTGACCAGTCAGAAATTGAGAGAAAGGTGGTGCTGTGGCATGGTGCTGCATTCTGGTCCCTCACTGCATTTCCTGGGGATATTGTACTGCTTACAGGTGAGAGTTCTTTTGTTTGCCTTTTTAAAGTTTGGATCTTTAAAATGCCCGTTTAAAGTAGAAGAATGTAACTAATAATTTGGAACTATGGCTCAACATTTGTAAGTTGCTTTCTTACATCACTTACATAATTTGAGTTCAGCCGTCCTGCCAGTGGAACATTGACTATTCCCTGGAAGTTTGCCCTCAGACACAGCCATGGAGAGTCAGGGCTATTCTGTAAGGTGTCAGTGTTGTAAAACAGTTGTTCCCGAAAAGTACAAGTGCTGCTACAAACCAGACCTAAGCAGTGTCTGCTAGGAGGCAAATGAATTTAAGAATTACATCAAACTAATGAGAAAATTTTATTAACTCATTGTAAACTCTGTTGGTAGATGAAAAAAAAAAAAGCACTGTATTTCCAAGTGGTCTCTTTCAAACCCTGTGCCTTCCACATCTGTATGTAAGATGGTTATGTAGTCAAAAATATGATACACTTCAATATTGTCGACACATGAGTTGATAAGGTTGCTTTTTTCTTGCAGATATAATAATGTATGAGAATCGTTGGTGTGAAGAGGTCATGCTTCAGTCTACATTTACCAGTCAGTTACTGAATCTGGGGAACTGCTCAGCTCTGAATCCGGAAGAATGTAAGGTTGTAGTGCATAAGTTGCCATGAAAATCACAGTAAAAGAGCTATTTCAAGTACTCCATGTTATTGGCAGTGCTTCACACATGGAGTAGAGTGTAAATGTGTGCAACTGAGAGGTACGAAACACAGTAGAAAAGTATGACAGGAACGCCTGAGCACAAGATGTGGACATGGCATCAGGCATGTGGAGATCATGGTAAAGTTTGGTGGCTACCACTCTGAACTCTAAAAAAATAAGTTTAGTTTAGGAAAGAGCAGTTATCCCACGACCTGACCGTGTGATGTCAGGTTTCATGAGGATTAAATTTTTTGCAAAATGGAGTAAGTAGATCCATTCAGGGGAAGTGATTAATTGCAGGCCATGGAGGTTTGGGGACTGAGGGGAGAATACTGTGGAAGTAGCACCATAGTTCTTACTATCCTTGTGATATCCGCTATTGTGATACCAGCTCTTTAAGGCAGAGTCTGAGGTCAATGATCAAAAACAGCTTTCTTCTTACCAAGCTATGATACAAGATTTTTTTGGTGTATTTTAATATATTGCACTTAGCTTAACTTCATCTGCCTCCTCTTGATATTACCCTGAAGTACAATTTAATTTCAGATTAAGTGTTATATATCTCAAGAATTTCTTACCTTAAAATTAGTCTTAAACTCTTTTGATTTTGTCAGTATAAACATGTTCCAGGTCATAGGTTTTAGACTTCTAAGTGTAGAAAACAATATGTGACTTTGCCTTTTTTTCCATCTAAGTTTATCCTCTGGTGGATGGTGGTGCCCTCCATGGCTTATTGGCATACGTATCATCAGAATTTCCACACTTCAGAGACATTCCACAAAGACAAGTTCAGAGACTGGATGACATTCACTATGTGCAGCTAGATCAGCTCCAGCCAAATACTTTGGTGCATTCAGTCCTGAAGATCATCAATATTTCTGTGTTAACAGGTAAGTTCATGCACTAGACTTCAACTTCTGCAATAGGTGGAACTTAAATAGTAATTTGGCAAGGCAAAATGTTTCTCACTGCTTGACTTCAAGCTTTGCACAAAAATTTGATCAAATTGCACTATCATCTTGAATTAACAAGATACAAATTTCTACCCACATCGTCAATATCATGTTTGTTAGTTTTAAATGCAGGATTTTAAAGCTAGACTCTTCATAATTGCTCTAGTATGTAAATGTTGGAAGGAGATATTAGGTAGATATTTCATCCAGGTGTTCCCCTTCAAAAATTATTTATGAAAAGTGCTGTAGTTTTAGTATGGAACTGAAACAAACATGCAGTGTCCTGGATAGGAGTGATGTAGAGATGTTAATTGTTGCAATTTGTATGTACTGTTCCTAATAGTTTTAGTGTGCCTTGTACATGACTGTAGTTTTCTTTTATGTGAAAACTAGAGAAATGTTTCTTCACTGTATTCTACAGAAGTTATGGGAACTTCCAATTAGAACAGTTGCTGAGGCGTTGAGTACAATTTCTTTCTACTCAATACTAGTCAGGATGAATGGGAGCTGAAAGATGCTCAGATACCTTCTGCTTCAAAGGGAGTTGTCCAATTACTGAGTACTTAGATGGATAAAAGTGAATTAATATACTTCATGCACTCCCTCAAACTAGATTCCTGTTGCAGAAGAAATCAGATTATTTTCTGTCCAGAAGAAATAGTGGGTGTATTCTTCTTTGCTTTTAATTGTCGTATAAAATGTGATAGCACCATGATTTCACTGTAATAACGAGGCACACGGGGTTTGTGTGCCTATATGCTTTTTACTGTAGAAGCAGTGTAATCTCAATTCTTTTCAGAATCTGTGTACAGCTACAGAGGTGGCAACCAAAGAAAAATTATTCTAACAGTAGAACAGAAGAGAGATCAGCACTATAGGATGGTTCTGTGGGGAGCAAGGGCTGCCTGGTGCCCCCAGCTTCAGAGGAAAAAAGGTAAGGGCCTTGTACCTATTGGTAGGTGCAAAAGGATTTTTGTGTGCTGTTAGCACCTTTTAAATATTCAGCCGGTAACATTTATCCATTCAACCTTTACATACTCCCCTTGAGGGGGTAACATATCTTTATGCTAATTCTAACGTGCCTCCTCTGTTTAGAAACAGTGCCCTCAGCAGCAGAATTTGAATGCACTTTAGAAGACTGAGAAGGCATAAATATTTAAAAACTTGAATCTATATACAAGATGCACTTACTTGCATAGTGCCTGGTTATGTAACTATAAAAATCCATGAGTGTTAACTGCATTACCAGTTTTGCTGGGTCTTCCTTATCATTGTCTGGTTTAGCATGAATTGCTGGGGTTTTTTCTGCTCCTTTTTTCATTTTCTGCTTTCCACCTTACTTGTGTCAGGCTTTATACCCTGATGGTCTTGAGATCAAGTGCAGCTGTAACTAAGTCAAAGCATCTCTTGCAAGAATTACACAGAATGTGTTTCAGCAGTGGCTACTACTAAATTTTGATTTATTCCTAGTCTTGTTCTTTTAAGATAAGTTAAACTGAGTCTATGTTAAATTGATAATTATGGAGATAGAAGATTAAAATACAGGGACATATTAAAGAATGGAAGTTGATGGGTAACATGAAGATTTTGTCTCTGAGACATTGCCAGCATTAGAGCTGACAGCAAATTTCAGAGCTCGTTTCTATTTCAAAAGGCTGAGTTGTCTTGACAGCTGAATTTGGTAGAGGTGAAATGAAATTTCTGTTATGGGACAACTCAGGCAAAGTTTATAGGGGAAGGGAAAACCTTACACATCATCACACTTAAAATGAAGTTGCCAGAGCTGACAAATGAGAATGTCTTCTGATTTGTTTCTCAGTCTTGTAAATGACCTTGGCCTCCTGTAAATTAACCCTGGTACAGAAAGTAAACTCTTCTGTTTGCTTTTTTGTTCTGCAGACCACATATGGGACTTCAAATACCTTTTGGTCCAGCGTAGTTCTGTCTCAGGTGACTTGGAACTGCACACAACTCCATGGTCATCCTATGAGTGCTTGTTTGATGATGACAAAAGGGCAGTTGAATTTAAAGAAAAGTTTCAGAAAAGCCAAACATCCCTCATGGAGTTGACAAGGCTCTCAGCACACCTGGAAGAAAAACGCTCAGGTGAATGTTATCTGTAGCTCTGTAATGTCTGTTGTGCCGTGCATAAGTAGGAAAAATAGATGCTCTGTTGATGAAGTAAGACGGTTGTTTTTTTAAGGTAGCCCAGGTCTGGTTCTGAATTTATTCTGGAGGCTGCTGCTCTATACTTGGCCAAACTGAACGCAGCCTTCATCCCGTGAGCCCAGGGGAGAGAGAGAGGTGTGGTGTGTGCTGCTGTGCAAAGGTAGCTTTGGAACACAGAGGGAGATGCTGACTTTTGTTGTCCACACCAACCAGTCCAGTAATGATGAGACTAATTACTGAAAGTTTATCAGTGTTTCTCAAAAACTGGGACTCTCTAAAGCAAAACAGCTACTGCTGTTGAAAACTTCTTACAGCAGGACAAAGAAGATATTTTACACAGTCATACTCTACCAGATAAGCTGAGAAGATTGCTCTGGTTGGTGTTAAATTCTAGCAAGTGATTAAAGTTGTTCCTGCAGCATTTAACTCTAATTTTTATATGAATGAAAAGCTAAGTTGTTTAAGGTATGCTTTTCAGTGTCTTTGAAACAGTGGGAAGAAAATCACTTGGAAATTCTTTGCACAATTTTGATCTCTTATTCAGGCACCTTCTGTAGTGGTATCTACTGCTATGGTTTCTGAAAGTGTAGTACTTTTATACATTTTAAAATAATATTTAACCACCAGGATTTTTCACTGAATAGAGTATCTCTAAAAATTTGAGCAAGTCTTAACAAAGGGGAAAAACTGAGAAAGTTTTTGATTGCAATTTTGGTTTTGAATCATCTGTAGCCATTGATTTTGCTTTCAGTTCTAAATAAAACTTAATTCAGATTTTAATTGCTTTTGTAGGAGTGATTCAAGTGAAAGCCCATATCTTGGAACTGAAGTTTACCATTTCCACTGGTCAGTACAAGCAACTCATCTTCTCTGCTGACACTTCACTGGAGTGCGTTTTGGCTTCTCTGCCTATGATTACGTATTCAGGTTGTGCCAAATGTGGTTTGGAACTACAGGCAGATGAGAACATGATCTACAAGCAGTGTATTAGATGTTTGCCATACAGCGAAGTAAAAACATTCTACAGGTAAACAAAATAGAGCTAAACTAATGTGTATTATTAGGGAGGTAAGCTTTCTCCATTTTTATTTCCCCCGTATCTAAAATTTTTTATTTAAAGTGTGGTTAGCAATCCCTGTTGCTCTAATGAGTTTTCAAATTGTTGTTCTTGAATTGCTGTATTATATTGTGATTATTTATGCATGATAGTCTTAGTTTAAATATGACTTTTTAATTTCTTTGAATACTATATCATGCAGGAATGATGCTTATCCAGTACTGTGTCAGATAAAGCTAAGATGGAGTAGAAGCTTGAGGACCAGAGGAAGACTCCTCGACAATCTTGTTCCAGCCTAAATCTGAAATTTTATGAGTGCAGAACCATGTTTTGAAACTGAACAGTCAGTTTCAGCTGTGCAGAAGTAATAGTGACAAATGTTTTCAATAAACATTCGGAGAGCAGAGGTAGTGAGTTATCGACAGATGGCACTGTGAGACATATATTCACACTTAGAGAAAACAAGCTAAGTGGATCCCGTTGATGTAGGTAGATCTTTATTAACTAATTGTTCAATTCTCACATTCATCTTGGGCTTTTGAAATGTAATTATCATAGTGACTAGAAAGACATGTAGCTAGAGGTTGTTTATTGAGACAACCATGTATGTAATAGAATTCTAGAATATGTACGTTTTCTATCTAAGTTTTTTCTCAAATTCTTTCTAAACCCCTTGATTATGAGCTTAATGAATCATTGACTTAAATACTATCACTTGATTACTTAATATTACTATTACTATATTTAAGACTATGACTTAAATATCCTATATATCTAACCAGGTAGTGACTTAGTATTTTTTCTCTAAGCAAAATAGTCTTGCCTCTTTCTGTACTGTTTGTTTTCCTGTGAGGGAGGATTAAGTGCAAAGAGGTTTTTTTCTTAACTGAAAAGGTTCTACCAGTGTTTCATGAGACTATAAAATCTCAGTGGATGTGAAGGACCTCAGTTTGCTCCTGCACCAAAGGTAGTAAAAAAATGATAAGGATTTCCAATGTTTGTATTCTCAGCATGGGAACACATCTAGATGTAGAATTTACATGTCTGGTTTTTTGCACTGAATTTTTCTTCTGATCAGTTTAGTAAGAGTGCATCACCTTGGGAGTATTTCCAAGGTGGGATTTTTATTTGTTCAGTGGTTTGTGAAAACATTTGGTATTTGTTACTGTACAAGAGATATTCCTTGGTATTGTGTGGGTATAAAGTGGTGTATTAAGACACATGAGATAATATTGAGTGATGTTAATACAGATGGTGCAATTCCAAGTGATACACCTAAGCTTATCTCCCTACTTTTGCATTTCTACCACCTCTGTGAGCAATCCTGACCATCCTAACAGTGAAAAATCTCCTTCTAATGTCTAATCTGAGTCTCTTGTCTCAGTTTAAGGCCATTTCTTGATATATTCTTCAAACTGATTTCAGTGCTGCAGATTTGACAGATGGGTACATAGAGATTTTCTCATTTTTCTATTTCTCAGTATTATGTTGCAGAGTAAGATTAAATTGTAGTGCTTTCTAAAATGTTGTCTCAATAAAAAACAAACCACAGCACCTAACTTTCATGACACTTTGTTTTCTGGTCTAGACCTGCTTTGATGACAGTAGAAGATGAAGGATATGAAATTTATGTTCATGTGGCATCTCAGTTGATGGAAAAAATCTTCCTCAATATTCCTGCAGACTGGCTGAAGAGATTAGTAGGTACTGATTCATGAATTACTTGTGATAGAAACAGGCAGCAAAGTTC
Organism: Donacobius atricapilla; assembly: GCA_013397315.1. Taxonomy (NCBI): domain Eukaryota; kingdom Metazoa; phylum Chordata; class Aves; order Passeriformes; family Mimidae; genus Donacobius; species Donacobius atricapilla. Next base: position 12,165 of record WBMY01006251.1, on the reverse strand, counting down.
ACAATGGAAGCAAAATTTTTAATCATTGACATTTTAAAAAACCCTAAACAACCAATATCAAAGAATATTTCAGTGGCTGTCTGACAAACTCAGAATTTCAGGAGAGGCTGCAACAGCAGGAGGTGAGATGGTGTGAATACCTATCATATAACTAAATAGTTGTAGTTATATACCTAATTATTCAATAACTAAATGGATTCCTTCTGTGCAAAATAGAGTCTCTTAGGAGCTTTTAGAAGGAGCTGGCATGTTTTCATGATGTGGAACACTGAGCTGTGTTTCAGACAGGCTTCACTTGATACATCCTGTTTGACTTGGAGGTGTTTGATGTGATTCATAGGTGTTAACAGTTTAATAAAACAGGCTCGGCTCATTGTTTTTAAAAAGTAATTAAAAGATTAAAACTTTATATTCAGATGTTGAACTTCACTTCCAGTAATTCAATGGAGCTTCACGGAGGTAGAACTTGAATGTTAGGTGCTATTGTGAAAATCAAGTGTAAATTGAATTGGTTTGTGTTTTGCAGTGCCCTCTTCAGATATAACCTACAGCACACTAGTAGCAGATCTGTGTCATTCACTGCTGGCAGATACAGAAGCATCCTATTTGTTGGAAATCAGAAGCCACTTTGTGCTGGATGAGAACAGCTATCCTTTGCAAAAGGATTTCCATCTGCTAAATTTTCATCCTGATCTTTGACCTCTGCACTAACTGAGTAACAAAGACCATAAGGACACACAGATGGGAAGCAGAAGAAAAATGACTTAGCTGAGGGAAGCAAATCTCTTCAAAAATTATAATGAAGGCTTTTGGTTTTAACTTACAGAAAAAGCAAAGGCATCAAAAGGACTGGTATGGAATATCTGCTAATAGTATATACTGTGGTAATAATACTGATGAATTTTCATAGAGTATATTTTTATATATGTATTTTTATGTTAATAATTATATTAATAAATTCCAACAACTCCTTCAGTATCTGTTTTCCTTCTCCTCAGAGAAGTTCACTACTATTGAGAGACTGAATTTTCCTTAGACCTGGCATAATAGAGGAAGACAGACAGAATTCAGTAATATTTTAGTTATACAAGTTTTGTTTGTCTTATCCCATATGCTATCTGTAGCTTAGTGTTTTTGTTTTGCTGTTGTGGTTGCTTTCCTTCTTTTAACAGCAGAATTTTTGCCATTTACCCTCAGCAATTTTGCTGCTGGTCTTTTCTCTTGTAAAACAGAACTGTCTTGTAATCATTCCACCTCCTTCAGCTCAAGGTAAGGCTCAAGCACAAGATCAGGTGGATGTTATATAAAAGGCAGTAGATAAAAAAATTGCTCATTATGTGACAGTTAAAAACACTGTATTAGAACTCCTTATTTGATAATGTTTCTTGCTTAGAAATAGCTCTTGTTCAGGAAGAGGCAAAAAGGGCTTTTCTCATTTGCTTCACTTGGGTGACCATGAGTACAAGTACATTGGTAAGTGCATTAGAATGTGTTTCTTCACAATTTAGTTGAAATTACTGAACACACAAGCTGGAAATACAGTTACTTTAATGTATAAGAAGAGAGGACCATACTGTACATCAGGTCAGACATGTGACTTCCCACCTTAGAGGTGTTTGTTAACAGACACTGTACATTGCATGCATCTTCCTGCACAAGCTCCTAAACCAACTGTCTGAAACACTACTGACAGCTTACTTAAGATCTTCATTGGTATGACTGAAATAATAAAAGACAAAATTTACTGGGTAAAATAATTTTATTCCAGTAATACATAAACTGTATGATAACTGTGTAGTTTTTCTTCCCAGAACAAATGCAATAACTTCGATTATCAGATTGGTTTGCAGTAGTTTTGTGGAGCTGAAATTTGAGTTCAGCTCTATGGGGTTGAGTTGCTGGTATTACTCTTTTAGCAAAGACATAATGAGGTTGGGCACTTTGTCACATTCAGTTTAGTGTAATGAATTTGGGTTCATTTTGTATCCAGTGGTGTAATTAGCAAGACAGACTGAGGGTACCATGTAACATATCAGATGGTGGATCAGGGAAGGCTGTTATCTTACGATTCCTCTGTGGTATCTTCTCATTCATAACATTTCCTTTAGGTAATAACAATATTATCAAAATGGAAAGTGGTTTCATCTCCCCAGAGAAGCCTAATTTTTTTACAATTTTGAATTAATTAATGTCGTATCCTGTTTGAAAGGAAGTTGGTTTGATTTCAGCTGTAGAGGTTATGGAACGCGACTGTGCAAAATGTTTTGCTACAGTAGTCTATGTGTCTGGTTTCTGACTGTACAGGGAGAAGGGTACAGAGCTCAGGTCCCCAGTGAAGAATCAAGAAGAGAAAAATGTCCTACTTTATTTTGATTAGGAATAATTGCTCTGAATTACTTTACAGCACAGTAATTTACTTAATGAAGAAGACTGCTACTAAAACAGACACATGCCCAGGGGCCTTAAGCTGATTGGATTTTCAGTATAAGAGTGGTCATACTAGGTCACACCCAAGGCTCTTGTAATCAATGCTCTGTCTCCAGCAGAGATGTGTTTAGAGAGAAATATAAAAGGACAGGACAGGTCTTCATCTTACTGTCTCAGAGTATTCCAGTACTCCAGTACTGGAATAGCCTCCAGTCACTTGTGACTCTGTGACTTCTCTGCTTGTCCCTTAGTGTCAACACAAAGTGCTGTAGTTGGGGTCAGCTGAAAACACTGAACTGAGTTTCTGCAGGAAATGTCTGTGCTGAGGGATGTGAACAGCTGCTTCTAGGTGTGTGACCAATAAGCAGTGCCTTCGCCCTTCCTGTTCAAAACAGTCTTTAAATACAGTGCTGCTATTTTAAATAAGTTCTACACGTATTAGTCAGTATCTTTTGGGCTTTGTCTTTGTTTTGGCATGCTCCCTGGGCTTCTCTCCCCTTTGGTGAAGCCACTGTGGTGATGTGGAGTAGTGGGCAAATAGGCCTGGTGTCATCGCTGGCAATTCTTGGGTCGTTTTGGGCTCTGTCTACATGATGTGGGATCATTTGTGCCCAGAACTCATGACCAAGAAGTGGAATTTACTAGTCCAAATCATTAATACTGACAGATCGTGTTTGGCTGTTTTGTTTACTTAGCTGCATGTTAATTAAATTAACATATATTTTGATGAGAGGAAAGAGATTCCCAGCCTACCAGGGACCAAATCTTTTATTTGTGCTTGGTCAAAGAAATAATTTATTTTATTCTTCTCTACTTCAGATACAAAATCTTAGCAAAGATTTTTGTACCCTTTAGATGAGAAAGATAGTAAGGGCTTTTCCATGTTAAGGAGTGTTTTTTCTCGGTGCTGTTCATGTGCCGTGGCAGAGAGCATGCCATCGTTTAACCAGCTCCTTGGGCTTGCTGATCATCTCATTCCAGTGTTCCAGTTCTTTGCCACGTGTGTACATGAAAGGCCCAACTACGACTCGTCCCAGCAGAAGCGTTTCTGGGGAAAAAAGAAAGCAGTTAGTGATGAACACTTGTGATGCTTCTCTGAAATCCTTGCCTAAATTAGAATATTAACCTGCATTTCTCCAAGTAATGCCTGTTCTGAAAGGTATTTATAAACCAAAATATTCCTCAAGGAAATAACTCTGGACTTCAGGCTCTATAGCTTCTACCTGCTGAGGTTCAGCATTAAAAGGTACAGGGTGTTTAGTCAATGCAGGCCTGTCCTTTTTCCTGCAGTTAAACTAAAACATCTTCAAGGCACAAATAGCTGTATCTGCCCTGCCCCTTTACCCCAGGTTTACTGTGGAAGTGTGCCCTAATTTTGGGCATCAGCAAGCTCAGTAGGATTCATCTGATGCTCTGGCTTTGCGAAAAATAAATGCAGGGAGCTGTCATATGTGTGTTGCCACTGCCAAGGAGCAGATTGTTTATTCATGCCTGGACGTTTCAGCTGTGAATGGGGAAAATTATTGAGATCATATTTGCACTGCAGGGAAGGTGTTTTTCTTGTGAGCTGTGGAAATACTGAATTCTGATTTGCTTCTGTAAGCAGAACTCCTTAATGGATTCTCTGACAGTTGGTAAGAGGTGGCCTCAAGCATCAGGTTTTCTGCCAGGGAACAGGGATGTTTGCTCATCTCTTTCTTCTTTCTCACTGCTGAGAGAATTAAAATTCCTATTCCTCTTTCAGATTTGCCGAGAGAGAGTGAGTGGCCACAAAATTTTGGAGGTTGTGTGTTACACACACAAGTGTTCCCATAAGCTTGTTTTAATAGGATACTGGAATGAAAGAGGCACAGCACCTTGTACTAGCATTGACTAATCTACAGTGATTGTATTCATGTCTTCCGTGAAATTTAGCCTCTGAAAGAGAGACATAGGCTTAACTACAAATAAGCTGTTCTGCTTTTAAAGAGACAGCCTTTGAAATCCCCCAAAACCTTATATGTTTTATGATTATTGTTGAAAAGGAATTATGTCCTCTCAGGTTTAAACATGTCTCAAATATGTAAGATTTGACACCTTGACTGTAATAATTTATGTGACTGTAATAATTTATATAACTTACTTTCTCCTTTGATACTCTGGAGCACAGATAGACTCAGGCTTGCTGTATCCAGCTCTGTCTGATCTGCCTTGAAACTGAAGGTTTCATTGTACACAGGGTTGGGAGTTCCCAGAAGAGCTGCTGTCTTTTTACTTTTGATGAATTTATTATGGTTCATTAGTGAGACTTTGACATACACACCTAGGAGAAAAGGAAATTCAAGACTAAAAGCAGTTTAGGAGGTGGCTTAAGGAATTTCTTCCTTTTGGGATTCAGTATCAAGTATAACAGCAGATTGTGAAAGATTCATGGAACACACATGACAGTATGACATAAATCTGGGTACTTGTACTGAGGGTGCAGTTTTGCAGTGCACCTTCCAATTAAGTGCTGTTAAAATAAGCAGCCATATTCTTACCCTGCATCCTGATCTTATGTTTCTGTGCCTTCCCTTCATCTGAAGAGACTTTTTTGAAGGTTTAATTTGTTCAGTCAAAAAAACTTTGTAGTTGATGTGTGCATATAACTAAACCTCTTTTCTTTTTAAATGGTAGGTGTATTTTGCATTCATATTGTTTAGCTTCAAAGCCCTGCAAGAATTCACTACAGACTGAAATACAAGTTTGGTTCTTCATCTGTTTTTGGTTTGAGTGTTGAATTTTAAACAGCATTTTGAGGTAATCTCTGAGACCGGGAACACAAGTACGATGTACCAGGAGAAGTGCTAAGGGAGAAAATTGTGACTCCATGCCCTGGTCCTTTGAACAATAGCCAGGCTGTCCTAAGCTGGGATTTTTTCTCCTAACTCAGTTCCTCCCCGGACAGCTGTTCAGCATAAGCAGTTGTCCTGCAGCTGTTACCTCTGGGAATTTGACTTGAGGCAACTGTTAATGTCAATATCCCCTGAAATGCTGCCTTCTCTGGACTGGAGAGCAGCAAAAGGATGCTGCTCACTGTACTGAAACAGGAGAAGAAAGTAACCACCAATTCCCACAGGACAAACCATTTATTACGAAACAAACACCATACATAGCAGAAGTAAGCTATCAAAATCTAATTGCCTCAGGGCAAAATATGGCTTGTTTCCACTCAAATCACACCAGGATGTTTATTTGTTCCTGTCAGAGTCCCACAGTACAAGCCTGGGTGGACCGATGAGGAAGGAGCAAATTAAAACAGGAATTGTGGAGCTGACAGTGGGGAGGAAATCCCACTTACCAACAGCAGGGCTCTCCTCCTGGAGCTTCAATCCCCTTGCCCTCAGAACCACCACAGTGAGCCGGCCCAGGTAGTCATTGTAGCTCAGGGAGAACTGGATATCACCATGCTCTGAAGGAGGCTTTGGAAGCAGAACAACACCTGTCAAATATGTCTAAAAAACTCTCCTCGTGTGGTCAAGTGGGGAGAAAAATCTTCTTTCATACTAACGGTTTCTGTCACACTAAGGCGTCAGTGAATTATAATGGCTGTATTTATGCTGTTGTAACATTTGATGGAACCAATTAATCAGCCTTCCTAACCCTTGGAATCACTCTTTTCCAGGGCATTTCTATTTCCTTGCCTCTTCGACTCTTTTCTGCTCCTACTAATTGAAAATAGAAGCAAATAACAAAAGTTCTTATGTAACTGCCTCCTAATTCATGTGACTTTTTCTAAGCATCTGGGTAATCCCTTTACAAGAGCTATGGATCTGCAGGTTGGTAAGATGGGAATTTCAATTCCAAATGTTTATGAAGTACTTTTTGCTTTTGAGGTACTGGGTAGAACATAGTTCTACTTCAGCTCTATTCTTCCAATACTTGTAAGATGACAAGTTCCACAGTGCCAAGCAGCCTGGTATCACATACCTCCAAGTTTTCTTTCTCCAGATCTCTCCATATGACTAGTTTGTTATCCTCCGTTAATGCTTCATTTTTTAGTGGGAAGATAACTTGGCCTAGGAGATGATGTTTCTTCTGTTTATCAACATGATAAACCAAGAACTTTAGTGTCCTTTGGAGCAACATTTTACTGGAAACCTGTACAGGAAAAGGAAGAATATTAATAATTATAAAACATACGACACTTTTCTACTCTAGCATGACTTCACAGGAAATATTTTTCAAAGTGTGTTAAGTGTAGGGGGAGATTTCCTTTAATTATTTGAAGTCTACTTTTAAAATTTGCCTGAAGTTTTAGCTATGCAGAAGTCAAGACCCAAGCTAAACACGAGTTCATTTGAAAGCTATGAAGTTAGTTGGGGTTTTTTTACCTCGTGGATATAGTTCTGTGTGCTGTATTTACTTTCAGACACAAATGTTCAGAATCTGTTAACATTTTTTCAGTTGCCTGAAACACAAACTTTTTTTGGTTTTAAAGCTTTTGTCTTGTGCGGTGACTGAAAACCTCCTAGCATGGGAAGCCAAGCTGTAGAGCACTGTACAAACGGCAGCCCAGACACACCTCCCATGTTCTGCTATCTAGCCTACTTCCACAGCAAAGAAACTAAAAGCTGTGAAAGCATTGTATCAGTATTGGCTCCTTGTGGACTTCTAGAACTGCTGGGCTGAACTGCTTGGCTGTAATTCAAACTGGAGTTTTCATTATTCCCAGGGCAAGTTCTGGAATCCTAAACTTCGGTACAGACCAGAAGTAAGATCCACTCTGGAGCCACACTTCTGTGGCCCAGGATCTCCAGAAGCCCCAGTAAAAAATCCTGTCTCTGGTGGAAACAACTTCTATCTTGGTAGAAGCATTGCCAACATACAAACGTGTACAGTAGTTTGACAAGTTAATATTTGCAAACAAAAATCTGCCTCATCAAAAGTAAAGGTACCTGGAAAACAAAGTTTTCATCAAACTGTGGGTTAAGAGTTTTGCGTTTCGTTTTGGACTGCAGGTAGCTTCTTTCATCGGGCAGCAGGTAGATTTTCACAAATGGACTACAGGAATCAGCAGGAGGCTGCAGCTTTCTGACTTTGATCAAGGAGACCAGGAGCCTTTCTGACTCTTGCTCATATTCTATGGAGAACCAGAGGCGGCCAATGTTGCCATCAGGAAAATCTGTTTCGCTTTTGTCTTCAGGAAACTTGTACAGATCTGGGTTAATGGTCCCTACAACATAAGCTCCAGCTTCAAGAAAAGACAAAACAAGCACCTTTAGATTATCCTCAAGAACAATTGCAGGCATTTTTATAACCACTGCTGTATTTGGGTAAATCAGATTACCCTCTTTATTAACAATTGATTTTTTGTAAGGATTTCGTATTTGATTTCCTTCCCCAAATTTGGGGGAGTAATTGTAGGCTGCAGCACTTTTCTTTCTCTTATTCCTATCATTGTACCTTGTTAATTCCAGCTATTTGTTGTTGCAGTCTGCAACTGGTGAGTGCTGTTTCTGGGGACAGCAGACACTTCCTGGCCTTTACAAAATATGGGAGGAGAAATTGCTTTGTCTGCCGAATGTGTAAGGTATCAGAGCTCTGGGACCAAAATGACTACATTCTTGCCCAATTCTTACATATAAAATATATAAATGTGTGGAGCATTTATGGCTTGTACTGTGTAATGCTATCTCTGGTGTGTCCCTAGGATACATGCTTCGTAATAATAAAGCCACCCTACCCTTTAAAATAGTCCCATTTTTGCAATGCCATACCCAAAGAATGAAATGATGACCGTGGCCCAGACTGAGGGGTCATGTAGGGGTCCCTGTCTTCCTGAACCTGTTCTTCATTTGTCAGGTGCATCGAGTCTCGCCCGTGCAGTGTTGGTGGGATGATAAACGGAACGCTTCTGGATCTGCTCAAGACAACAGCACCTATTGACTCTTCTGGTTTAAATGTGGAAACCAAACTTGGTAAGAGTAGTAAGTTTACTGTTCTTATGTCACAATGTAAAAATTCTACAGACATGCAAAGGTAAAAATGAAATCAAAAGCAAATAAAATCAATTGCTTAATGCATAAAAATCCAGTGAGGCACATTAGGTCTTAATTCTTCTGCCAGATTCTTCTCCTTCCCCCTTCCCTTTAGAATTTATCTGTCAAAGGAAAGGAAGAATTAACTGCAGCTGGTTGTTTTAGAGCCCAAAACCCCTGCAATGATTAATTCTCTAAGAGAGTCTCCTTCCTGGACTGAAGTCCTATTGTTTCTGTTATTAGGCTAGAAATTACTCTGGAGCATAAGGCTGGGTTTGTCTAAATGAGAGGTAAAGCTGTTGATGCATCAATTACACTTGAATGTATTCTCTCTTTTAAATAAATCAGAAATAATCATCACTTTCATAGTTATATTATCCTTTTCCTAAAGGAGCAAAACAGAACATGACTGATGTTTTCATATAATTTAGCTATCTCCTTTATTTCTATACATGCATGTGTTTGGATCACCTGCTCATTTGAGATTTGACAAGTTGAAACAAATTACATAGCATATGCTTTAAAAACAATATGAAAATATGTACCTTGTGCTTTTTAGTTGAATTTCCGAATTTGCCTCATCCTGGAAAATGGCATTTGCATGTGTTGTTTTGACAGGATTGATGAGCTTTTCATAAGAAAAGAGGAGGTAAAATTTTTTCCAGAGGAGATACGCAGTTATTCCAAGGAGAACAAATAAAAGGATCCCTCCTATTATACCTCCAGCCACAGCAACTGCTTGTTCTGTTCAAACATAAAAGCACATAAAACATCATAGGAAGAGCAAAGTTAAATATATTTTGGGTGTAGACAGGAACATTAAAGCTAACAAAAACCATTCCAAGCTTATTTTTAAATGAAGCATGCAGCTCACATGCACGTTTTTGTTTGGTTATAGCATGGTGCAGCTCCTGAAGACATACGACAGTGGCAGTGACAGATTAGTGTTCAGAAGCACTGGCAGTTACTGCCATGTAAGAGACTACAGACATGAAAAAACCCCAAATGCCAAAGAATTGTTCAGGCTCTTGTTTTGCATTAGCATTTACTTTAGCATGGCAGAAGTGCTAGAGGTTGCATACTGAAAGAAAAAGAGAACCCAGGAGCACCTAATATGAAAGGTACTATTATTTGGATTGGTTTGTTATTCTAACTGTTCATCCATGTTGAATTGAATCTAGACCCTGGCACAAGGAACAAAGTAAAGCTATGGGTTGTTTTCTTTCTAAGGATGCATGTGTTTCCTGATCTGTGAAGTCAAAGTTAAATATCCATTAAACACAGTTTCCTGAATCGTGAGTACTCAACGTACAACAAAGTCTTGTATAATTACTGTGAACAAATGAAAATCCAAATAAAACTCTATTAATGTATTTAATATGAATATGAGAAATTCTGTCGTGGGAATTTCTCGTTAGAACAGGGTAGGCAATTGATAATGGGCTCAGTTCATTGCTTTCACATGTTTGCTGAGGATGCTGGAGTGATAGGCTGGAAAGATTATTTTGCTCTGTACCTAATCTCCAGAATTATTTCCACTCTGCAGCCATGGGAGGCAGCTCAGGGGCAGCTGAGTACTGGGTGGTGACAGTTCTCAAGGTCTCCCCTGAAACTGAAGTAGTGAAGTGACCTGGCATTTTCTCACAACTGGTATTGAATTTTTTCCTCTTTCCTGCTTTTGGGTAGACATAACTGATTATGCTTTATTCCTTTTTCCTTTTATCTGTCTGTGCTTGGTAGGTACCTTGCAGTTACCTGTCTCTATGCAATGGTACAAGTAAAATAAAGACAATACAAGCACCAAATAATCAGTAAACACTAGTGATAGGTTTGAATAATTCAAAACTAATTTCATTTAATTTAGTTTATTCATTAAAGCTATAAAGAGTATGGGAGGCGAGTTACAAATACATACATTGCTGGTCTTTTTCAGTGTTGCCCTGTTGCAGTAAGTGACATGAAATGTCCTTCAGCTACAGAACACTTAAGCAATTACCTTGTGCTATAAAATGAACCTGGCCATAGCGCCTCGAAGGCCTTAATCTGATCCTGACTCATTGTCCTGCATTTGGCAGAGTGACCGGAGCCCAGTTGGTTTTGCAGCTCCCCTGCAGGTGTGTTAGCCCTGTGCAGGAATTGGCTGTCTGCTTGCCTGAGTCACATCATCGCTGCTGTCTCCCGGCACCACCACGGAGCAGCCTCCCTGCTCAGGCTGTACCACGGCAACAGCCCTTGGCTGTCCTGGCAGCTGGTACATGCACTGAGTAGGTTCCAGCATTCAGCCAGACTGTTGGTACAACCCTTATTCTGAGCAGCAGGAAACAGGCACCTACTCGGTGTGGGTTAATATTAATACAGACACAAGTCTGATGGTGCCATGTGGGTAAATTAGTTTTCCTTGATAAGAATGCACAGTATGAGGAAATGCTTATGAGCATGGGAATTTTGTGTGTTTGTTCCTTTTGGTTTTGCAGAGCATGCTCAAATGTGTCTTCAGTCACATTTTATTGCATCTCAGAAGGCCAGATGCAGACAAAATGCTTCAGTTTAATGCCCATGAACATAATAGAAATTAATGATTTCCTTCCTGTATAAACAACTCAAATATCTATATGGCTGCTCGTTTTACTGTCTGACATAAGTATTTGAAAGGTAAATATTTCAAGCAAGCTGTACAGGTCTTTGTTTAACTTGTCCTTTTCGTTCACAAGTCTTCGATGCTCTCAGCAGCTGTCCTGTGCTCCTCTATAGCCAGTTTGTCACCACTTACCACTAAAGACAGTAAGATGAGGTGTGCATTGATTTTGGAGTAAGAGAATGAGTTCCCAGTTTAATGAGTTTGTATGTACTGTATTTGTTCACTCTAGAGTGATGTTATATATTTGACACACTCATAGCCATTGACTCAAATTCGGGGTTTTTTTAACTTTATACGGCTCTAGATATAAGGTGAAGTTTTACTCATTTCAGTAGTCATCTGTAATTTAATGAGAGTAAGGAGAATTTGTCTAATTTTTAGACCATTTTATCTGATTAGATCAGCAAACAGGACCAGTGGCTTAGGACACAACGTAACACTAGTCACAAAATGGACCACGCAGAAAGGTTGCATCCATTGTGTGCAGCAAGAAATCTAGTATCTTAAAATAATTACTTGTCATGGTGAGAAAATGATGTATCCTGCTGTGGTACAGGATCAGGGCAGCAGGAGATGGAAGAGACCTGTTGGACCACTTCATCTCCCCCACCTCAGCCGGGGTCTGTCTCCTGCTGATAGGTACCAGGTTTTACCCTGGCAGAGAGGAGGTGTTGACAGGCATCCTCTGTCTCGTCTGGGATTGCATCCCTTTTTGCTTACTGTCTGCTTATCTACTTCTAATAAGCTTCACTTAAACTTTGCAGTAAGTAACTTTTGGAATTACGAGCAGCCCGTTCTCCACCAAGAGTTTTAATCCCCATATAAAGACACAGTCCAAGCACAAGTACCCTTTAAACGAAATAAGCGGGGGCGGTGGAGGCAGGTGCCGTGCCTGTCTCCAGCGCCGGGCTCTGCTGTGAGGCGCGCCGGGCGCCGCTGCCGTTCCGGGCTGCCCCTTCCCCGGCCGGCTGCGGAGGGAGGCCGGGCAGGGGCGCGGCGAGAGCGCGGAGCTGATGCTAGAGCGAGCCTTGCCCAGCCATGGCAGGGCCACGGCCGGGGCTGCGGGAGAAGCCGGGCACCCCTGCCACCCTCCCTCCCTCC
>WBMY01006250.1:20062-61120 GCA_013397315.1 Donacobius atricapilla | reverse complement strand
AAGAGCCCAGCACAGCCCCCCAGCCCCCCAGGAGGGGAGTCGGGGGCTCCGCAGCCCCACACGGGGCTGGGATGCTCCCTGCTCCTCCTGGGAATGCCACAGCCCCAAGGTCCCACAGCTCGCACCCCTGACCACCCCGAGCACCAGTTAACCCCCGAGATTTATCCCAGCCCGTCCTGCCACCATCATCGAGCAGGAAGAGACACTAATTAGCAAGGAGCCGTTGCAGGGATGCATGAATATTAATGCCACCGTCCAAACTAATTTCCCCAATTACTGCTGTTACAGCAGCTCCATTACAATCCATAAACCCGGGCCTGATATGAAGATCTCCCTAATAAGGGAGTGAGAACAACTGCTGGAGAGCTCTACCACGCCTCAGCTGACACTAACAAGGTTAATTTTCCCCCTGTAGAAAATCACAGAAATCTGTAAATATTTTCAGAATAGAAGCAGCTTTTCCCTCCTGGTATAAATATTCTGCCGTAAAATCCACACGGAGCTTCCTCCAGCACAGCCCGAGCTCAGGGAAGTTTGTGATCTCCTGAACTCCCAAGCGTGGAGCATTGAACAGAGAGACAGAAAGAGCCATTAAACCAATGAGCTGGCTCCTGCTTTGGGATCTTTATTCCAGATTTCACATTGATACTCCCCTCTGAAGTGTCTGTGCTCAGGAATTCATCAGTCTGTGACACGGCTGAACGATTATATGACATGTTGGAGCTTAAATGCACTTTTATTATGCATAAAGCATTACATTTTTTTGTATTTATTTCCTTTTGCAATGCTTTCTTACCCCTCTGCAAACACAGCCAATACTTGGAAATGATAAAACTAAAATCTCTGCAATGACAAAGGAATTAAACCTTTTCCTGAGGAAAAAGAACCATTACGTACACTCAGATATGTGATTGAGTTATCCGGATTCAGAACAAGGGCAAGACATCACTTCTGCTCCTGGAGATGACCAGGGCTGGATGTGCAGCACAATTCCATTAACCGGCACCCAGAGATGATCACATCCCCAGCCCTGGGAGGCGTCACCCAGGGGCTCCCATCCCGGCCAGAGCAGCAAGAACTGAACTCTCAGCAAAGGAAACAAATGCAGGTGATGGCTGTGGAGATGAACCCCCAGTTCTGAGTGACCAGACACCACAAGCACCCCCCAAATCCCCCCTCAAGCCCAGCCCCTGCAAGCGCTCCCTCCACAGCTCACGCCGAGGCCAAGACTCGGCTTTCTCCTGAGCTGCAAGGGGAAGGTGGCAGGACAGGGCAAGAGCCCTTCCCGGCAGACAAATCACAGAACCCCGGAGTATTTGGGGCTGGAAGGGAGCTCTGGAGAGCCCCCAGGCCAAGCCCTGCCCAGGCAGGGCCACCTGGAGCAGGGACACAGGAACACGTCCAGGCGATTTTGGGATGTCTCCAGAGAGGGAAACTCCGCGGTTCCCTGGGCAGCGGCTCCAGGGCTCTGCCCCTCCATGGAAAGCAGCTCTTCCTCAGGCTGAGGTGGAACTCGTTGTGTTTGAGTTTACAGTCCAATGCCTGCTAAAAACCTGCTGCCAGTGATACCCCAGGCCCCTGACACGGCCAAACCTGCCCCAGGACCTGAGGGAACACACAACTCCTGCACTCACCCTGGGCCCGATGCTCCTCAGGGATCTGTCATACCCCACGGAAGCAGCAGCAGAACGTCATTAATGGCAGCACAAACACGGGCTAAGCACAAACTTGTTTTCCTGGTGCTAATGATATATACATATATATCATTATATATATATTTATATATACATAAAACTAAACGAAGCAAAAAGCCCTCTGGTGATGGTCAGTGACAGAGGAAGATGTTAAAGATCACATCAAAAATCACACAGAGGAGGCTGTGCTGGACCCGATGCAAAGCTCAGGAAGTGCTACAGGATTTACACGATTTATAGTTTTAAACACCAGCTTCTCTGGGAGCAGCGTGCAGACACAGGAGCCTCGGAGAGGTTTTTTTTCTCTGCTTCCACCTGCTGGTGAGACCATCCTCAATTCACCCGGGATCAGCACTGCGGGTGAGTTCAGCCTGGGCATGAGGAGGGCTGGGCTGGGCCCTGGATGCTCTGGACATCCCCAGACAGTGGGACATGGAGTAGCTCCTGACTTTCTCTAAGTGCAGCCCCAACGTCATGATTTCCAGTTATTGTCTGAATAATTTTTCAAAATTATAAACATTTATAAAAAAATTATTCCTTTGGTGGTGGCGTTAAATTCCTCTGGAAATGCTGAACACTGTGTTACACATTATATAAACAGAAAGTAAAACTGAAATGCAGCCTCGTGACAGCAGCATCATTTCCATGGCAATGCCAACAAAGAAGAATTTAACTAATAACAATTTTGGGGGGTGAAAAGCAGTCTCACTGTATTTCAGTGGATTTATTTTTCCAGAAGGGACACTGACCAAAAATTGGAAGAGGCTCGTGAAAATTGTTCCTCGAGATAATTGCCATTAATTTCCTTTCCTGCAGGATGAACATGGAATTAGAACCCGGTTCTGTTGCGATGTGCACTCCAGCACCTCAATCAGATGTGCACCCCCAGGTCCAATTTACCACCACTCACAGAAAGGACAGGGATGGTTTTCACAGAAACTGGAATTCTCCTTTCATCCAGCACCACGAGATCCTCTGCACCTTCCCCAGGGAATTCTATCCAAGTCCCAGGTCCCCAGGAGACAGCAGGGGAGCAGCAGGTGAAACACCGGAGGCTGCTCCCCAAACTGCCTGGACAACAGCAAACAGCCTCAGGTGGTGCCAGGGGACGCTCAGATTGGACATGAGGAAAAAGTTCTTCACCAAAGGTTTGTCAAGCCTGGCACAGCTGCCCAGGGAAGGGGTGGAGTCACCATCCCTGGAGGTGTTCCAAACTCGTGTGGATGTGGCACCTGGGATGTAGTTAATGTGGGGAGATCTTAGAGTGCTCCTCCAGCCTAAAGGATTCCATGATTTGGAAAAAGCAGGGAGGTGGGGGAAGAGGAGAGGATGAGGAGAGGAGCTGCCCAGGCCAGGGCTGAGGCACCAATTTGTTTCTCATTCTTCTTGTTCACCAAAGCTGCATCAGGGCTAATGGGCCAAAAGAGNTCCAGGGCTCTGCCCCTCCATGGAAAGCAGCTCTTCCTCAGGCTGAGGTGGAACTCGTTGTGTTTGAGTTTACAGTCCAATGCCTGCTAAAAACCTGCTGCCAGTGATACCCCAGGCCCCTGACACGGCCAAACCTGCCCCAGGACCTGAGGGAACACACAACTCCTGCACTCACCCTGGGCCCGATGCTCCTCAGGGATCTGTCATACCCCACGGAAGCAGCAGCAGAACGTCATTAATGGCAGCACAAACACGGGCTAAGCACAAACTTGTTTTCCTGGTGCTAATGATATATACATATATATCATTATATATATATTTATATATACATAAAACTANGGGTGAAAAGCAGTCTCACTGTATTTCAGTGGATTTATTTTTCCAGAAGGGACACTGACCAAAAATTGGAAGAGGCTCGTGAAAATTGTTCCTCGAGATAATTGCCATTAATTTCCTTTCCTGCAGGATGAACATGGAATTAGAACCCGGTTCTGTTGCGATGTGCACTCCAGCACCTCAATCAGATGTGCACCCCCAGGTCCAATTTACCACCACTCACAGAAAGGACAGGGATGGTTTTCACAGAAACTGGAATTCTCCTTTCATCCAGCACCACGAGATCCTCTGCACCTTCCCCAGGGAATTCTATCCAAGTCCCAGGTCCCCAGGAGACAGCAGGGGAGCAGCAGGTGAAACACCGGAGGCTGCTCCCCAAACTGCCTGGACAACAGCAAACAGCCTCAGGTGGTGCCAGGGGACGCTCAGATTGGACATGAGGAAAAAGTTCTTCACCAAAGGTTTGTCAAGCCTGGCACAGCTGCCCAGGGAAGGGGTGGAGTCACCATCCCTGGAGGTGTTCCAAACTCGTGTGGATGTGGCACCTGGGATGTAGTTAATGTGGGGAGATCTTAGAGTGCTCCTCCAGCCTAAAGGATTCCATGATTTGGAAAAAGCAGGGAGGTGGGGGAAGAGGAGAGGATGAGGAGAGGAGCTGCCCAGGCCAGGGCTGAGGCACCAATTTGTTTCTCATTCTTCTTGTTCACCAAAGCTGCATCAGGGCTAATGGGCCAAAAGAGACCTGAAGTGCTCAGGAGCAATAAACCAGGCACA
Organism: Donacobius atricapilla; assembly: GCA_013397315.1. Lineage (NCBI taxonomy): Eukaryota > Metazoa > Chordata > Aves > Passeriformes > Mimidae > Donacobius > Donacobius atricapilla. The sequence continues at coordinate 56,888 of WBMY01006250.1, read as the reverse complement.
TCCTGACCAAAACCAGCCCTGAGATTGTTCTGACCTGCCTTGCAGCTGCCTGGATCCTTTGTCACAGCTCCTTTCATGTCCTTCTCTCCCACCAAGGACCAGGCCTTTGGTTCCTGCCCCTCAAGGCCTGTTCAGCTTTTCTTTTCCTGGCTCTCTTTAAAGACAGTGCCTGTGATTCCAAGCCTTTCATACTTCTCCCCTACATATCCCTGCTCCATCTGGCACTTGCAACACCTTCCAATTTAGATTCATCTGGAGTGAATCCAGCAACAGCTTCAGAAATACTGAAGCAGATGCTTTAAACAATGTCTCTTCCACCTTCTGCACTGATGGGGAAGGAGGGAGCTGCCAGGCCCTCCTGCCCTCTTCTCCAAGGAGCATTCCCAGGTCTGCTGGAGGATGGGGCACTCGGGCTGGGGCTGGCACAGCTCCCTGGGGTCTCTGGGCACAGGCACCCACTGCCCCCGGGCAGTTCCCACCTTCCTCATCCCCAGTCCGTGGCACATCCTCCCTCCCCGACAAACAAACCCCATCTGCTCTCGCGTTCTCTGCTGCCGCCGTCTCTCTCCGTGCCCGTTGTTTCCTCCCTCCCCGCACGCACTGCCAGGTGGGAGGCAGCAGGTGGGTGCCCCACCCCGGCACAGCTCCCGTGGCTGTCACGGGGACCCTTCCCCACCTCCACATCCCTGAAGGGCAGAGCCGGGGCAGTGCCCCCCTTGAGTCCGTGCCGGGGAGGAGCAGGAGCTCGGGGCAGGGCCAGCAGGGGCTCTCACCTGCCCCGGGGATGCTCAGCCCAACCTCAGCCCCTGCTGCCTGCCTCCAGCGCCGCTGGGCTCCTCCCAGGGCTGCTGCTCAGTCCTGAGGAGCTCCTGGGCTTGCACATCCTTAACCGCCTCCGGAGCCGCTGGCACGACACTCACGCACAAACACCCAAGAATCTTTAATTATCAATGGCAACACTCACAGAGATCCAAGAATATTTAATTATCAGAGGCAGCAGTCACGGACTGCAGCTCCACGCTCGCCACTGCCTACTCAGCAGATCCACCTCGGATTTACTGAGCTGCCTCCGTCCTCCCTCTGTTTTCTTTTCATCTCCCCCATTATTGCCCATCGTTCCTGGGGAGCTCCATCAGTAATTCAAGCCAGACTCCCAGCCTGGCTCCTGGGCATAGCGAGGGTGTGCTGCAGCATTGATCTGCCTTCCTGCGTGCTGCAATAAATATCAATCAAACTCCTCACCCTTCCCGCTCTTCAATGCAGACCTACTGCCAAGGAGCCAACCTGAGCCGGAATGCTGCCGGTGCTGCTGATTCTTCACCTCCACCTAGAAACCAACCCTGACTGCCCCGCCGTGAAACGGAGGCCGGAGTTAACCTGCAGGTGGTTTCAGGCTGAGGTGCTGAGGAGGATGGAGTGCTCCCCCTTCACATGGAGCACCCTGAGGGGCTGCCCTGCCTCAGCTCGGAGCAGTTTGTGCCAGCCGGGACAGCAGGCCGGGCAGGAGCCCGGCAGGGTGGGATTTCCCAGGTAATGAGGCCCCTGCAGGTCTCCCCAGGGCTGTGCCCCTCTGGGATGGCCCTGCAGCGCCGTGGGAGCCCTGCCCGAGCGGGGCCTCGTCACACAGCTCGGGGCTTTCATGGCTGCCAGCACTGAGGAGCATTTGCTCCCTCTGAAAGGACCCCAAAGAAAGCTGGAGAGTAAAATACAGGGGAAAATGAGCAGCAGCCAAAGGCTGCAGGGAGACTGCCTCGCTCACCCCTCCACCCCCAGGCTCGGTCCCTCTGCTGCCAGGACAGATTCAGCTGCCAGGGAGATGCTCTGGAGCACCAGGAGGTCAAACCCAGCATCCACCCACACCTGAGCATCCTCACAGCTCGTGACAAGCCCATTACAACCTCTGGAGCAATTCTCATTAAGTTAATCATCGTTTATGCCAGGCTTTGAGTGGCCACAGGACCAGGGGGCAGCAGCTGTGGGAGCCAGCCCAGGCCAGGCTGCCCCCTGGCACTGCCCCCTTGTCCTCACAAGTGCCCTGTGACAGTGGCAAGGGGCCCTGGGCAGATGCCAGCCCCTGACACCTGGCAGGAGCCTGGGGCTGAGCCCAAACGCAGGGCAGAGCCAAACCTCCCGGCCAAGGACACCTGGGGAATTTATTCCTGCTCATCTGCCAGAGCCACCCATCTGCCACCTGCCCTCGCCAGGAACCGGAGCTGGAGCAGCAAACAAAGGGAGGTGGCACCTGCAACAAGCCTGGCAGAGCCCAGAGGGCACAGGACCGTGGCACAGAGGCACCCAGCACTGCCAGAGAGCGCGGCAGGATCCGTCCCTCCCTGGGCAGCCCCAGGCACAGAGCCTGATCCCATCCGAGCCCAGAAAAGCTGCAGCAGGAACCTGTGCAAGAGTGGCAGCGAGCCCTCGCGCATTCAAATGCTGAGTTAGGCTTTGGGAAAGAGAAAATCACCATTCCAGTAGAGCCCAAGCCAAAGCTGCTGTAAAGCCCCTCCTTCACGGGGGTTCTGCTGCAGAGTGCCTTACGTGTAATTAAATGATATGGATAATAAAAGCCAGGAATCAAAGGGAAGGCAAAATAAAGGTTTGAAGGTAAAAGATGTTTTCAGATCTGATTTCAAAATGATGGTGCATAAACGGAAAAGCAAATTTAACAATATCGCTGCACTCTATCATTAGGAGAAAATGAGAGCGATTTACTTATCACAAAACTGCATTTTTTAAACAAAACCGCCACTTAAAACGGAACGTATCTTTGATAGAAAGACCATCAAAGCTGGGCTCCCGGCAGGCAGGCAGACTGAGGGGAGGTTTCAGGCAGGCTGTGCTGCTCTCCAGGCTCTCCGTGTCCCAGGGCGGGGGGCACGGGGGGAGCTGCAGCCCCGAACCCAGCAAGGGCACCCAGGGCAGGCGGATCCACCTGGATCTTGGCCAAAGGTCTGAGATCCTCCCGGGGAAAGCCAGCCCGGAGCAGGCTCAGGGCTCCCCGGAACGCTCAGCCTCGGGAAGCGGCCCTGGAAGTGCTGAGCTGAGGCTCACTGCGAAGGTTTATGGGTTCAATATAAAGAAAACGCGAGTCAGCTTTTGCTGCCCACGAACACCTCGGCTTTGTTCCGCATCGTGCCCGCGATCTGCAGCTCCCCGCCACGTCCTGGCTCGGGGGAAATACACGAACTGCTCACGTTAGGCAGCCTTTTCCTGCTCATCCCTCGGCAGCCCTGGGGGTCAGCACTCTCTGCCCCCTCAGCTCTCCCTGCAGGGTGAGAAATCTGCTGCACTTGCAAGCACATCACTTGCTCCTGTGCAAACAAAGGAACACAGGAAGTTTGCAAGGTGACCTGCCAAAAATCTCCGTCTGGTGCCGACTCTGCCCGCTCCATAAGCTCCATAAGCCAATAAATCTCTGTTATTAGTGTCTCAGTCTCCCCCCAAACCCAGCCAGGTGTGAGGTTCCCCACAAGCTGCACCAGGCACCAGCCTCACACTCAGTCACTGCCAGCCCAGCTTTAGATTAAACAGAAAATTCTAAATAATTCCAACACATAAAAATCATGTTACTGAATTCATTCTGTCCATGTGGTGGCTGAATTGTCCTTTCGAAACTCCCTGTTACTGCTGCAGTACCAGAAACGCAACCAATGCCCCGCGTCCTCCTGCACCTGGAGGAACCAGGAGCACAGAAATCCCACTGAAGGTCGTGTCCAGCCGAGGCCCGTGGCAGGGTTTGGGACAAGGTGATCTCCAAGGTCCCTTTCAACCCAAACCACTCTGGCATTCGGTGACACAAGTCACAAATATCAGGGATTAGTTACTCTGCCCAAGTGAATTACAGAAACCCAGCAGCTCCCACGCTCTGCTGTGGCTGGGGCAAAGCCAGGCAGGAGCAGAAATGCAATTTTCAAAGTTAACAGCACACAGAGCCCAGGGTGCCACTGTCCTGCTACTCCTGGGGGAAAATCAGGGACCAATGAGCAGTTTTTTGGTCTGTGAATAAAAACATGGACTTGATAGGGATGAGGAAGATCTCCCAGATCCCTGTCAGCAGTGCTGTGTGCACCACTAGACCACGACAGCCAGTGCCCCGTCCATGGCTTTGGGATCCCCCGAGGGATGGGGACCCCACCACCTCCCTGAGCAGCTCTGCAGGGCTGGGCAGCCCTTCCAGGGAAAAAACTGCTCCTGATATTCAACTTCAACGTGCCCTGCCCAGCCTGAGGCCGTTCCCTCTCCCCCTGTCCCTGTCCCCTGCGAGCAGAGCCCGACCTGGGGCTGTCCCCTCCTGGCAGGGAGCTGAGCAGAGCCAGAAGTTCCCCGGAGCCTCCCCTGGTGCAGGCACACGTCCCCAGGAGCAGGGGATGCTCAGACAGCCCCAGGCTGCTGCAGAACAGCCAGCAGGGCCAGGCAGAGCCTGAGCTGCTCCCCAAAGCCGGCGCTGCACTCCAGCAGCCCCCAGGGACAGCAGCAGTGCTGGAACACACCAGCTCCAAAGGGTGTCAGAGCACCAAGAGCTTTTTGATTTATATTTAATTGCTAAACTCAAAGAAAGCCCAAAAGCAACGCGAGGTGAGGAGATGAGAGATTCAGCTCGGAGGACTCTGAGAAATGCCAAGGATTTTCCCCCAGCTGAGTCCTTCAGACAACACTTCAAATGTGGGACTGAAACCTTCAAGTGGAAGGAGCTCTGGGCAAGGTGTGCAGCCTTCACAGCTGGGGAGGAGGCAGGATCGGGGCGAAGTTTTCAAAGCACACCAGGATGAGAAGAGAAAATAAAATGAAAAAGAAATGAGAAGCAGAGCAGAGGCACAGGAAGGTTTGTCCCAGTCTGGCTGTGGAACTCAGGCTGGACATCAGGAGGAATTTCTTCCCTGAAAGAGTGGCACAGGCTGCCCAGGGAGGTGGGGGAGTCACCAACCCTGGAGGCTTCAAACAGTCCGCAGATGCTCTGGGAGCTGCCTTAGAGGACATGGGATATCATTCAAAGGTTGGCTTGATGTCCTTGGAGGTGTTTTCCAACCCTAATTATCCCGTGATGCCCCCTCCCTCCCCTCCTCCCTGCTCTGCTGCACATACACTCAGAAGGAAAAACTCATCTGAAATGTTGGGATCTTATTCTAGTCAAATTTTACAGTAAAAATTTAACTGCATCAATTCTTGCAGCCTATTTTTTTATTTTTCTGCTAATGATGCTTTTCCTCTGGAACTCGGACAACAAAACAGTTCTGCTGTTAAGCAAAGCTCCTCATTTACAGGTCTCAAAGCACTGAAGGAATTCATCAGAGTATTTCTCAACATCAAAAACGGGTTTTGAACCAACTCCCACGAAGCCCAAACAAGCAGGGTCAAACAGAAGCAGTAATGCGGGCAGGAGAGCCACGAGAGCAGGAAAAGTGAGCAGCTTGGAGGGCACCATGCCCAGAAGGTGCCACGGTCAGATCCTGGCCAAGGCCGGGCTGGATGGGGCCTGGCACAGGCTGGGATGGTGGCGGGGGGCACTGGGGCAGCAGCGAAGGGAAGGAGCTTCCCTCGTGCCGTGGAGACGGGAGAAACTCCGGGAGAAAGAAAGACGCTGCATTCCATTAAAATATATTTCCTAAAAATGTATTTCCCTGCAAGCTCAGGGGCTCTTGCTGAGAATATCAACAGCAGAAAGCGTTGCTGTGAGAGCAGCCCAGTGCTGGGGTGGAGAGGGAACTGGGACCACAGAAACCCTGACAAACCTGCCCCAACCCTGCTGGAGCTGCGGCACAGACAAACAGGACGTACCACCTTTGTCTGAGGGAGAAGCAGCTTTATGGTGCCTTCAGGCAGTACATATTAAAATTTAATTCTCATAAATATCTTTTACAGCTTGCAGCACTAATTACATTGAATTCATTTAGTTCTCAGACCGTTAAATAAAGTTTTTCATTGATTTACAGATTATGGGTTGATATATCACAGCAAAGCTCCTTCCTGGTTTATTATGCCCCTTCAAGCCTTTTTAAAAATATTATTCAGTCCAAAATCAATAGTTACACTTGCAAAGGAAAAAATAGCAACGTGGAAAGGCTCCCAAAGGGAAGCTTTAACCCCGGGGTGAATCTCACCCAGAGCAAGAAAACGTCCCAGTCATGAAAAATGGGACATATGGATATGGAAATACCTGACCAAAACATCCCCAATTTGCACCCTCTCCTCGTTTCATTCCCCACAATAATTTTTTTCCCAATACAAAGATGATGAATCACTCCAAGGCTTTTGCATTTCCAAATCAGAACACACCCGAGGCTTCAGGTCGCTGGATTTGTCCCCATTCTGAAGGGGTTTTATGCAGTTCTCAGCTAAGAGAGGATTGGTTTGGAGAAGCATGACATTTCCCAGAGAAAGGGGGAAATCTCTCCAACATGGTAATCGTGGGGGAAAGAATGCATCTCCCAGCTCAGGCCTCAGCAAGAGCAGCTCTCAGCTCGGAGCAGTGCAGGAGCTGTGAGTCATCAGCCGGCTCCGAGATGCTCAAGAATGACTAATTTGAATTTTAAAAGTGAAAATAAAAGGTTACACGCTTGGGGATGCGGGCCACAGGCAGCTCTGAGGAGATGTGGCGGATGAGAGGGAACGGGAGGAAAGGATTCCTGCCGGAGATGCCAGGGAGGGCATTTCTCCTGGCTGGGGGTGCCCCCCTGAGCTCCAGCCCCGCTCCCACACCCACCCACGGGTGCTCTCATCCTGCTGCAGTCCCACGGCAGCCAAGAACAGATGGGTGAGAAAATCACAGCACTTGGCACTGATGCTTCCATGGATTCATCCCTGGAGAGGGCCAGTGGCTGCAGATGGAGGGGCAGCACACAGGGAAGGGGATATTGGGCAGGAATTCCCTGCTCTCAGGCATCTCCCCCACCCCTTCCCCTGCTGTGCCATCCTTCCACCTCCAAATAATAACACAAATGTTCTCCACAGCTTTAAAAATGTGATTAAGGAAAGGCAGCTCAAACACTGAAGTTTCAGACCGTATAACTTTCCTGCCATGAGAGTATTTAAATTGCATTTTGCTGCCTATGATGGATCTGTCACCCCAGGAGCAGCGGAGCTCCTGAGCTGGGCTCTGGGAATATTAAAGAAGCTCTGCCACAGGTTCATATATTTCAATCTCCTCCATCTCGCTGGGCAGGCATTGCCAGGGCTGGCAGCTAAGTGGGTAAAAAATTAGCTATTTATTTATTCCCTCCCCCTGCGTGCTCCCAGGAGGAGTATCACAGTCACAGGGACTGGGGCTGAATCTAATACCAGCCCCTCTGATTGTGTTAACTGGCTTTTCCTGGGAGAAACGTGGGAGGTTCTGCACTGACACTTTTATTAGTTAACCCCTGCTCGTGTCCTCACCTCCTCGTGCTGCCCGGGGATCCAGCACGCCGTGGGCAGCGCTGCCACGGCTGCAGAGAGCCAGCCCTGCTGGGCCCCTGGGCGAGGAGTGCCCCACTGCTCTGGGATGGCAGGGACCCTAAATCCGCCCAGAGCCACCCCTGCCACGGCAGGGACACCTCCCGTCATCCCAAACTGCTCCCAGCCCCAGGGGCCAGCCTGGCCTCGTGTCATTTCACACACACACACACTCACTCTGGTGAGAAGGCATGGACTGTTTATCACAAAATCTGACTCCATTTTATAGTATTTCTACAAAGGCCAGGGACTGGGGGAGAAGGCTGACACCTCTCCCCATCCCGTTGGTCAAGACAACTGTCCATCAGCTGTCCATAGCTCTAAAACAACAATGTAAACTACCTTGAACTAACAAAAACATTGCTGCTATTTATAACACCCGTGTGTGAGAAACAACCTAAGAACCATGAACTGTGAGGGACAAGGAGGCTGAAAAATCAGGGAGACACTTGGGCACTGCCAGGGATCCAGGGCAGCCACAGCGGCTCTGGGAAGTCCATCCCAGCACATTCCCACCCTCCCAGGGACCAATTCCTGCCCCATCTCCCATCCCTCCCTGCCCTCTGGCAGTGGGGAGCCCTTCCCTGTGCCTCCATGCCTCGTCCCAGCCCCTCTCCTGTTTACCAGCCCAGAGCAAGGCAGATGCTGCTCCTCCTTCCCTTCTTCTTGCACCAAGGTTGGACCTGATCTTGGAGGTCTTTTCCAACCTTAATGATTCTGTGGCTCCACAAAAACCTGGTCAGTGCATTCTCGTTAATGAGCTCATTTGGGCTCACTGACCCCTGGCTGCACTTTGCAGCTTGAACATAGAATGTTACTATAAATAAGGATGGAACTGATTTTCCTTACCGGGGGACCACGTTCCCACCTAGCAGGATTATTATTCACTCAGCTCAGCCCGGCCTGACGAGGAGCTGTCATTACATCTCGCATGATAATGAAGGCTGTTCTTTACCTGAACCCACTCCGGAAAGAGCAGCCTCAAAAATGGCACTTTTCCATCTAAGCAGCGTTCTGCTAGAAAATGTGTCCTCCAAACCCCTGTACCAACAGCTCACTCCAAATCAAATCAGTTCCTTCCCACTGTACTCCACGCCCAGGGCATTAATTTGGGGTGAAGGTGACAGCACACCATGGCCCTGCCCCGGCCCCAGGGCAGCTCAGCATTCCCTGTCAGAATTCCCACTCCTTCCAGACTCCTCCTGCAGAGCCCCCGGCAGCCAGGGCTGCTCTCAGCTATGCCTGGGTGCTGGTGCCACCTGCAGAGCTGGCACTGCGGGGCTTGCCCAGGTGAAGGGAGAGGGCACAGCCCGGACGGAGAGGCAGTGATGCCTCAGGTTTTACCTTCCATGTATTTCAGGCTCTGCGCTGCCCAGGGTGCAGCTCTGAGCTCACACTCAGCGTCACTCAGCTCTGCACACAGCAGGGACACAAAACAAATCCTTCTCCTGCTGCACACCAAGGACAACTTTCAGCCCAAAAGCACAACCAAGGCTGGGCTGGAGGGAGGAACAAGAAGGATGGGACCTCACAGCCTGCAGCTGGAATTGGACAATTAAACCCCAAGGTGCAAATGGAGCAAAACTTATCCAAGTGTGAGACCTGGTGAGCGTTTGTCCATTTTGGGACCATTTTGTGACCATTTTGGGTCCGCCTTGGGTGCAGCCCTGGCCAGGCTCTTGTCCTGCCCCAGGTGTATCCCAGAGGCCTTTCAATAAATCCCTGCTTTATTCTCCAGCTCTGTGCAGTCTCTGCTCCAGCTCAGCCTGCCCAGGGCATCACCAGCATCCTGTCCCTGTCCCCCCAGGCTGAGCAGCCCCCGGCTCACAGCTCCCCACAGCAGCAGGAATCAGGGCCCTCCTCAGCTGAGGCTGCCCAAGCCCCAAGAACAGGCACATTTAAGTCATTTCTCTGTGCTCCTGTCCATGACTGGACCCTCCCGAAGCAGCAGGTGCCTGCTGGGGAGCAGAGGAGCTGCCCCAGCAGGGCAGTGCTGGATCCTGGCTCTGGGCGCCCTCTCCAGCACTGACAAACACCTTGTCAGGGACAAATCAGCCCTGGCTCCTCGGCCACGTGCACTGCTGGGGGACCAGCAAGGCTGGCAAGGACCCTGAGGCCACCTGCCACCCCAGCCTGGCCACTGAAGGCCACCTCAACCTCCCAGGACCTGTTCCGGGAGCAGCCCAGGGATGACCGGAGAGGAAGGGCAGTGCAGGAATGTGTGGGTTCAGAAATCATCTCCAACGCTCTGGAAAGGGCAACGTGGATGTCTGATGCACGAGGAGCAGCAGAGAGATCCCGTCAGCTGCACTGCCCGCATTTATCCCTGAAAATATCAGTGTGGAGGAAAACCTGGCAGGTAACCACACTCAGCCACAGTGCACAACTGGAATCACCAGGCCTGACACCTCAGCAGCATCCTCCAGGGAAGGGGTTTAGAGCCTCACCATCTAGCAGAGGCTTTGAAACCTTCTCCTGAGTCATCTCCCTCTGAAGTTCCCTCTCCCTGTCACTGTGGTGAGCATTTCAAAGCAGACGTCACGCTTTCAATTCAATTATTCTCTTTTTCTCCCCTCTGTTTTTCCCGGGAATGTCAGTTTTCTCCTCAGAATGGTTTATTTTATGGTTTCAGATAAGCTTTTAGGGCTATTATAGGGCTGCTAGTCTGGAGCAGGCTCATCACACCCTCCCCAGTGTTTGATGCTGCCCTACTTTGAGGCTGTCTTACACAGACTATATTAAGCACACACATGCAAAAATGTTCTCTGTGATGTCTGGGTGCCTTGGAAAGAAACAAGTGGTGAAACAATTCCAAACAGGGCACACATTTCAGACTGACAAAATTATCCCCATCAGCTGGGGCAAGAAACCTCAAATTATCTCATTGATTAAAATCACATCCTTCCTCCTGCTGATCAAACGGATAATGCACCTTATTTATTTGAAAACAACCAACTCTGCTAAGTAGTACCTGCTGAAATTGAGCTCTCAAGATGAAATTAATGCCATTTGCTGTTTGAAGCAGGAGGAAGGTGCATGTGAAACACCCTCACACAGGGGATGCAGAAGGAACACTGAACCTGGGACTCATAAATCCTTCCTGACACCAGCAAGCTCAACAGAAAGCTCTTGGTAAATTCCTTTAAATTGAAGGAATTTAAAAATACAAAGCAAAACTTCAGTGGTCTCCAGGTACCAAAGAGGCTCCTAAATATCCGAACCCCCCGGAGCAGCTGTGGCTGCCCCTGGATCCCTGGCAGTGCCCAAGGCCAGGCTGGGCAGGACTTGGAGCAGCCTGGGACAGTGGGAGGTGAGACAGGCGATCTTTGAGGTGCCTCCCAACCCAAACCATCCTGGGATCCCACAGTTCTTCCCTTGGCAGAGCAGCCCAGAGGATGGAAACCACCTTCACCCTCAGGAGAGGCAAGAATTCCCCAGCCTGGTGGAGCTACACAAGATCTGAGCCTCCCTCCCCAGCTCAGGGGTAGCAACAGAGATTTTGCCGCTCAAGAAGCCAAGAACACAAAGTTTCTGACTGCAGCAATTCAGTCTTTCAGCTTAGTGGAGGAAATGGGCAAAAAAAGCAAAACCAAGGACTGGTAGCTATAAAATTCTGTAGAGCAAATGTCAAAGAGTAATTAAAAAGAAGGGAGGATTTCTATGGACCTGAATGAATAATGAGGAAGGGAGCTACTGTTGAAGTGACACTGCTTAATAATCTCATTGTTAAAACAGAGAAAAGTTGCGTTCGGGGGAATTATTTTTTAATTATTTTGAATTGGTAGCTGGGAAATGAAAGGAAAATGAGTGCTTGTGCTGTTAAATGCCACTAATGTACAAGGCTCCTGAACAAAAAGGCTTCTCAATGAAAGGACTGGCAATGCAGTGCCATCACTTATCAGCTGAAATGCATTTTGTGCTGCTGTTCTGTGCGGGAACACCGCTGCTGATGAACTGGGAAGGAAGAGCCAGATCCAGGAACCGCTGGGCTCTCCCCTCCTACAGGACCAGGTCCCAGGGCTTTGTGAAGTGCTCCCAACAGAGCTGGGTGTCTCACCTGGACCATCCCATGCACCCCCTGCCCAGCAATATGGGCTGGAGAGAACAAACGGGGTGGGAAACGGAAGAATTTTGTCGTGTCTGCAGCGTGGTGTTTTCAGAGCAGCAATCAGGCCCAGCAGCGAGCCCCAGCAGCCAGAGCGGCTTTTCCTGCAGAAAAGCCCAAATCCCACTTGGAGCAAGAGCCGTCCATCCTGCCAGTCCCCGGGAGAGGTGGTGAGGCCGTGTCCTGGCGCCGGCAGGGTGGCAGCCAGAGCTGGCACTGCCACCTCTCTGGAGAAGGCGTTTCACTGCCAGGACAGCGCCAGGGGAGGCAGGAGCAGCACCAATCCCCGCGGGCAGCCCCTCCCCTGGGAGCCGGGGCTGGGATGAGATGCCCGTGCCAGGCAGGGGCTCCCACCCAAGGGGGGAACATCGCCCTGCCAGAGCCAGCAGAGGCAGACGCGCTGCCACGTCCTGGCTCTCTGCCGCCCCTTGGCTCCAGAGCACCGGGGAGGGGCTGGGCTGTGCCCCCAGCCCACCCAGCACCCCGGGGACCCCAGGGAGAGACGGGCAGGGTCTGCCTGCTGGGAGAGCTGGGGTTTGCACACACCCCACTGAGAGCCACCGTGAATTCGGCCCGTGCAGGCTGTGCCCAGATGGAGCCCTGGGGCCGGGCAGCTCCGGGTGGGCTTTCCCAGTGCACATCCCATCCAAACACGCTCGATTTGGTTCACGCCGCGGGGCCAAAGGTGGGCTGGAACTCCAGGAGCACCAGGAAAACATCTCAGGGCTAGTGACGGCAGCACGGAGCTGCTCCCCCCCAGCCCCGCTCCCAAATTTGCTTTTTCTCAGCAAATTGAGCATCTGAAAGCCAAGGCTGAGCCTCTCCTCCCTGCCAGATGCACTTCTCACCCCTGCACTAAATTATAGATGTTAAACAATTCCGAGAGAGGAGTGTTAATTATTAATAGGAATTACCTGAACTGATTCGCAATCACACAATATCATTTTCTATTACATTGCAGCAGGGCTGCAGGAATTCCGTTAAACCCAAAATGAGGATCATCAACTGCCATGAAGACACACGTAAGCGGAACACATCATGTCTGTGCTGACGGCAATGACTTCCATCGCCCCTTTCCATGAGTTCCCAGGTGGAAGGGGCTGGGGTGACTTGGCCTGTCCCCACTCTGGGCTCTGCTGTGGCGGGGCCAGACCCCATCACCGGCTCCCCCCAAACCCCCTCTGTGACCAGCACCATTCCTGCAGTGCAGCTCCCATCCCCTCTGTCCCCACACGGGATCCCTTCCCTGCCCCATTAAAACCGGCGCTTTGGGTTCCTTCCTCCTGATTAACGAAAGGGAGAGGAAAAACCTCTCTGCAGTGCCTTTCCAAATGCTTTTCTCACCAGAGGCTTTCCAACAGGTGCCCAACACAACTCTCTCGTTCCCTGCATGGGTATTTCTGCTCTGAGACTGTAACAGAGCATGTTACTAAACACTAAAATAGTCATTTATTTCTAAACTTTCTGCAGGAAAGTAAACATTAGATGTAAACAGGTTTTTTTTCCATCACCTTGAAGTGGGAAGAGACACAAACAAGGCCTTTTTCTACTGAGCAGGCCACATAAATCACACCCAGGTGGTACAGCAGAAATATCCAGATGGTTCTTCTTTTTTGGTAAGATGCTTTTTTTTCCCCTGCTGCTTGTGATTCTCAGTTTTGAGCGTTATTTTAATTTTTGAAGGGCTCTTTCAACACAAATTAGAACAAGACAAAGTTAATAGATTAAAGCCGAAATAAAGTGAAAACACTCCCCCAAAATGCAGTGGCAGAAACCTCCAGTCTGGCTACAGCAGGCAGCTTTTCAATAAATAAACGTTATTATTGCTGATAAAGACGTGGTGGTATCTCCAGCTCAGCCAGTCCCTGTGACTTCAGAGACTCTGAGAGAATCAGTGAAAGCCCCAGCTCCTGCCAGAGGAGTCCTTGTCCTCAGGGAGCATCCCCGAGGATCCAGGTGAGACCTCCTCCCTCCAGGTGCTGCACCCATGGGCGGGACCAGCCCCAAAGTCCTGCCCCAGAACCTTTCAGTGTTCGCACTCAGCTTCTCCTCCCTCCATCAGCCCTTGAGCAATTTTTTTCCCTCTCCTGTGTAGGAAGAAGAGTTCTACAATATCCTGAGGCAGCTGGGTGGGAGCTGCATGTCCTGCTGCAGCCCTGCTCCGCGGGATGTCCTGTGCAGGCAGGGAGAAGGGTGCAGGACAAGGATTTGTGCTGCCCTGGAGCTTTTTCCTCCTGCTCACTGCTGCCTCTCCCTCCTCTGTCAGCCCCTTGCCTCCCAGGCCAGAGCCATGCCCTGTAAACACATGTAAATCCCCCGATTCTTACTTTTTTTTGTGCCCTTGGATAGTTAACGATCATTTGGGATAATGGTTTGATGAAGATCTCTGCATATCCTTCAGTCTGACCAAACCTGGCGCAATCCAGGGAAACTGGAGGGGACACTCAAAACCAGGGCGCTGAAGGAAAATGGAAAACGAGAGGAGCCAAGAACAGGTCACAGCCCCACCGAGGAGCACTTGGAAGGCAAAAAGCCAAAGGAGAGATGACAAATCAGTGAATAAATAAATAAAGGCTGCTGAGTTGCCCTCGCAGGGGACAGACAGCCAGGTTTGCTGGAGCAGCTGGTTCTGGATGTGCGACTCTTGCTCTGCTAAGCCTGGCAGGTTGTTCATGGAAATGAAGATTGAACCCCCACGGAGAGGTCAGGGCTGAACACGCCACGTCCAGAGCTCCCCAGGGGGAAGGGACTGCCACTAAAGTGAATTAAATCCCTCATGACAGAGGCAATAAAGCAGCAGAGACCCAGGGAGGGACAAGGGCTCAGGGGCAGAGGCACAGCCTGGGAAGGCACGAGGAGGACCCACAAGGAGGGACAGCAGAAGGGAGTGCAAAACATCAAAAATTTAGAGAGATGTAGCTGAGAGACAGAACCCCCTGAACCTATTCTGTGTTTCACCCTAAAACCCTACGGACTTGGAATTCCTGGGAGAGCAGGCACTGCCCACAAGATGGGAGATTCATTTACAGATTTGAGATCTCCATATTCTACAGAAACCCAGCATCTTCTCCCACAGTGCACTAAACCCAGTAACTTTTAAAATCCCTTAGAAAACCATCACTTTCTGCTACAGAAAGTTTCAGTCAGGTCAGGCCTTAGTGATCATCTAACCTTGAGAAGCTCCATCTCTTTTTTTGGATGGACTGTAATAACTTCTGAGTGACATATCTGATCCACTCAGAAATGTCTGGGAATTAAGCAGGCATCAGTAGGCAGAGTCCAATTGATTTTGGAGAAAGCCAGGAAAGAGCAGAGTAAATGAGGCACATATTACTCTCTTTATCTGGTTAGCAGATTAATTTCCTCCAGCATCTCTGTAATCATTTATAAATAGCTGATGGCAGCTTTGGAAAGTAAAAAGAAAAGAAAAATCAGTTCGAATTGACATCTTAAAGCCTCACTGCCCATGGAGAGAAACGTAATGGGATCACAGCATGGGCTGAGGGTGATCTCATGGAATAATTTCAGTGGGGAAAGATCTCCAAGATCATCCAGCCCAACCTTTGCAGCGAATCCCCCAATTCCTTTGGGCTCCCTGGGGCACCTCTCTGGGAGCCCAGGCCCTCCCTGGGACCCTCGAACTGCTGCTGGGAGAGCTGTGAGCACAATCCGGAGCAAATGGGAGGTGTCTGCTTCTCTTTCCCCAGCACAGTTTGCCTTTCCCTGCTCTGACAGGGACCTTGTCGGGGCAGTTTTAGTCCTCAGCAAAAAGAAACAACTCTGAAACAAATCCTCTCCGCTGCCTGATGTGAATTAACCCCTGAGACAAAGCCTCTCTTTATGCACCATGAAAGAGAAAATGCTTCCTGCAGAGATTGATGAAGCACCAGGAGCCTTCCCACTCCCCACTGCTGAAAAACCATCCGGCACTCAGAGCTGCATCGTTCGTCTTGACTCCGAGATGCTTTCCTGCCAGAGCAATGAGTTTTTCCACAGGGGCACCCACGTGCATGGAAATTCTCTATTCACAGCGATATTGCAGCAGAGATCCGGGGCCACACCCGTAAAACCAGTTCCACTTTTTGAGATCCTTGGTCACAACTGCACCTTCCCAGAGCCCACTTCCCACCTAATTAACGCGTTGTTTATTTGTTATTTACCCTCATGAATCCACATTCCCTGAGCAACCTGGAGCTCATCTCACGGGCTTTACTGGCAGAAGTCTCTCTCCCAGAACCCAGATGTCTCTTAAATACCAAGAATGATCTACTAATGGCTTTATGGGGTTAATTAACTGTTTCTTTTTCGAGATAACAGAATTTGCAATGAGGAACATTATCTTTAGTGCTACCTCTGCAAATGGAGGCTACAGGATAATTGGTACTGCCTGCTATTGCCCATTATGCACAAAATTAAGGCAGGGAATTTACACACAGTGATTACCACTGGTGTTTTATTACCTCCCATTCTGCTAACGGATTGCAGTTCACACAATGGGTGTACAAGGAAACTGCTTTCTGTCTTTCCCCGAACTGAGAATTCTGCTGCAGTGCCTCCTCTTTATCCCTGAGGGTTTCTCTGCTGATAAGGAGCCCACGCCTCTCCCAAACCTGGGGAGGGCATGAACTGCACGCGGCATCATCCTAAAGCCTCAAGGAACATCCAACAGGATACAAAGTGATGCTCTATCAGGTTGGGAGAGTCCAGAGGCTACGAAATGCCTCCGACTTCATTTAACCTAAAACCCTCGGAAGGGCCTGGGATGCTCGGGGCTGGAGATGCTGACGAGCAAATCAGGTCACAAACCCCCGAAACAACCGGCAGGAAACCAACCACAAGCGTGTTTTGTTGCCGAGAGCAGCGGGAAGTGCACGAGCACCTGGATTTCACTGGAGGAAGGGACTCGGTGCTGGGGGTGCAGCTGCTCCCCGCATTCACTGCTCTGTGCTCAAACCCCAGGCGGATCTCACCAGCTCCCCCTTTATCCTCACCAAGCGCGTGTGCGGGACATTGCTCCAGCCTGGAAAACTGCCACAAACCATTCCTGAGCAAACCCGAGGCAGATGTGGCAGTTGTTGTACGCCCCCTTCACTGAGAGCTTTCTGCGTTCTGCTCATCTCTGTCCCCCCGTGACAAAGATGGCAACGAAGCTACAAAATAGGCTGAGCGCATTGTAACTAAAGCTAAAGGGTCCCAAATTAAATATGAGCAGTGTACAATTTAATCCGTTTTCCTTTTTCCTACAACTCATAAAAAAAAAAAAAATCTTAAATTGTGCTTCTGCAGTTTAAGACATCAGCAAATTCTCTAATTGCTTTCCAGAACCATTGTTATTTTATGAAGGGACTCTCCATCCTCCATGTCCTACAGCCAGAAAATTAAATTACCCTTTGCAGGCAACGTGCACAGGAACATTTCTGAAGAGACACCGGGATCTTGGGCAGGAATTGTTCCCTGGGAGGGTGGGCAGGCCCTGGCACGGGGTGCCAGAGCAGCTGTGGCTGCCCCTGGATCCCTGGCAGTGCCCAAGGCCAGGCTGGGCATTGGGCTTGGAGCCCCTGGGATAGTGGGAGGTGTCCCTGCCATGGCAGGGGTGGGATGGGTGGGATTTAATTCCAACCTGGTTGTGCTCCCCTCTGCTTTTTGATCATTGTTTCTTTCCCTTCTTAGACACCAGAAACTTCCCCAAAGTCCTTTTTGTTGTCAATCTCCCACCAAAGCCTGCCTTGACCATCCCTCATCCTCAGCAGAGCCCTCCCTCTGCCACGGTGCAGAATTAACTCGCGGTGACAACTCCCTCTTCCACAAACTTCTGCCCTCCTTTGAGCCTGCCTAACAAACAACAGCTAAAGAGGGCCTCAATTAATACCTTGGTCTTATGAATTTACTGCACCCTTCTCAGTGCCAGTATTTGCACACCCTTCCCATGAACGTAACAACTGTCAATTCGTTGAGATCAGCATTATTTTGAACAGAAGTTTAGGGAAAGAGGCATAAACTCAAGTGCGTCATTGCAAAGCTCGGCAGAAAATTCCTTGATCAGATCCTTATAAATCCTCATCTGTGCTGCCATAGATTCATTTGGGGTTTGTGCTAATTCGCTGCAGAGTCCTGTAATCCCTTGTCATAAATATGAAGGATTTCACCCAGCCTATTAACCTGCGGAATTACAGATTGCCAGGGAGTAAATCATCCCCCTTTTCCAGTCATACCAACAAAAGGTTGAGAAAAATTACTCATTCATTTGTATAATCCTTTAATTCTTGTAGATGTTCCTCTGGAAATTGATTTAAATTGATGAGTCACAGGGCACGACTGGTGTAAATTTTTCAAGCTGAAGACGTTGCCTTCGATGGAGTGATCTCAGCATCCAGCCCCGTGCCTACCACAGCTCATCCCCCTGCCAGGTCTGACACGCTGGAGATTCAGGATCCAGCTCCTGGGGCTGGCAGAGCAAATGGGATTTAGTTAGATGGAGCCTGACCTGCCCTGACACTTATTTTTCTGTTGCTCAGATGGATGAGAAGGGCAAGGCAGAGGCAGAAATTCACCTTCTGCAGGTGTCAGTGGCTCTGCGCTGGCCTCAGGGACGCTCTGTGCCTGTCACACATCGCAGGGACAACGTGCAGCCCTGAGATCCCACAGAGCCCCCCGTGGGGAAGCCCCAGGACCCCCGGCCACCACACTGAGCACCTCATCCAGCTGCAGGCTGGCCCCAGGAGCGAGCCCCTGCGAGGACTCGGCCTTAGCCGCAGGAGGAAAGCACTGCCCAACTCTTCACATCCTCTGCTCTGTCAAAATAGTCCCAAGAGATTTTATCCTGCTCTGGGTTATTGCTGGTCTGCTGCTTCCCAAGAGGTATTTGCCTGATATAATTCAAACAAGGATAAACAAAACTAACCGCCTGACTCGATCATAATGACTCTTTTCCTTGTTTTGTGACTAGAGAGGATCTAAATTCCAGAAATGATGATGAAGAGCTACTGGCTTAGCCTGAAAATTCTCTCTCACAGAACCAGAAGACTGTTCCAAATAATTTAGTTGTCAGTAGCACATGAAGTTACCACCCTCTGCTGCTGGGAGTGGACTCACAGCCTCTGCAGCGGTGCCAACACACCAATGCCCACACTCAGCTCTAAAAATGGCTCAAAAGTGCCACAAGTCTCATCTGGCCAAGTTTGACATTTGGTGTGGCTCTATCCATGGAACACAAGCAGAGCCCACGAATTCCAGGGGCTGGCCAGGATGTCCCCGTGCCCCTGGGGACAGTGGCCAGCAGGAAAAGGAGACAAATGCAGCCCCCACAGGCCAGGAGACAATCAGGTCACTTCTGACAGAGACATGCCGGCACTGCCAAGCAGGAGGATTTAGAATTCCCATTATTACCACCGAGTTTTTATTCCAGACGTTGCTGGAATATTCGACCCCTGGCACTCAGAGTTTGCACACCACAGCTGCCTGTGGCACCTCCAGGCACTGACCACGATTTTCTGGCTAAAACCCCAGGAGCCTCTAAGTCCAGAAATTTCCCTGAGCGTGCAAAACACTTCTCTCAAGCTGTGAACTTCCCATCAGCCGGATATACAGCCTGTGATTACCCCCAGCAATAACTGCCTTCTGCAAGGGAATCTCTTCTAATTTTAGTTTGTCCCTGTGCTGAAAACCAATTCATTATCAGGTGGACAGGAGCAGTGAAATTCCAATTAAATGTGCAATAAATTTCATTTTATTCCCTCAGCACAAGTGTAGCAGAAGGAGCTGCCACAAGGCCTGAGAGCCAGAGCAAGATGAGCTTCAAGGTGGAAGGTCTCTACCCGACCTGGAAATGCCATCAGTAAATCAAACATCTCAGCAGATCAGGTCTGCTCTGCTCTCCCTGGAGCCACAAGCGATGAAATCCCACAGTTTTCAAGGGGCTCCTCAAAGTCCTGGGGGCTGAGCCAGGCAAGTCCTGCTCCAGCTCAGCCAGCGTGACCACGGGTTTTGGAATCCCCGAGCAGAGCCCCGGGGTCATTTCCTCTGGAAAAGCCCTCCCAGCCCGTGGTGTGCCCGCTGCCCACCTTGTCCGCAGCCCAGAGCCCTGAGTGCCACCTCCAGCCCTTCCCGGACAGTGCCAAGCCCCCAGGCAGGTGCCCAGCCTGAGCAGCCTCCCCGTGAGCTCCGTGCAGGGACCGTGGTGAGGAGGCGCTCGCTGTCAGACAAGGCACAGACACAAATACAGGACAGCAGCCCCGCTGGAACATGAGAATGTTGCATATAGGTAGTAAAAGAAACTTATCCTGGAAGTAGTTAGGCTAAGGGCTCGGATCAGTGAGGTAGGCCTGAAAAGAAGCAGGTCGCCGAGACCCACCGAGGAATGTGCTGGGAAGGGAAAACAATAGTCAAAAGAATTAGCTAAGCATGAGGAACATGTAGAAATTGTAAGCTGTCCTTAGTGATAAGGTGTAACTAAACCTGGTGGTGGGAGTCAAATAAACTATTCTTTTAAGTTAGATAAGCATACAAAATTTATGGTAGGGGGGGGGATGATTACTGGATGTTATCTATAAGATGAATGTAGCTACCTGTAAACTGAGAATGTGTAGTTCTGCACGTAGACTAAGTTGTAAAAAGTATAAAAGCTGACCAGAAAATGAGGGTCTTTGGAATCCTGACTTGGGACGCTAGTCCTCAGGTTCCCGGGCCCTGAATAAAGCACCGCATAAACTGACACTCTGTTGGTTTGTGTCCTTGTCTCTACTCACGGGCAACAAGAGGACCCGACGTGAAAGCCACCGGCAGCCTCAGCAGGAGGATGTTTAACGAGGATCCCAGGGTATACGTGTCCCTTCTCCTCCCCTGACACAGCTCGGAGTGATTCCTGCAGTTTCTCAGGAGCATTTTGCCCACAGCTGGTGGCGCACAGCCCTCCTCGTGCCCCTGGGCACAGCTGGAGCTGCAGCCACTGCTGGCAGCCCAGGAGGAGGGGGAGAGATCCTTCCAGAGGAACCTGGGCACGAAGGAGCAGCGTTTGCACGGGAGCCAGGAGAGGCTGGGGGAGCCCCGGGGCAGCTCTGCAGCCCCCAGACCCTGCCCTGGGGGAAACCTGCCGGGAACGCGCGTGTGTGTGTGTGTATGTGTGTGTGTGTGTGAGCAATCCTGCCCAAAACTCAGCCTGACCCACGTCACCTGTGCTCCCACCAGCGCCTGGCTGCACACACTGACCGAAACCCTGGAAGAGGCGACGCAGGCATTGCCAGCGCCAGGCCCAGCAGAGCCAGGGCTCCCACCCAGGAGCTCCGAGGAGGAATATTTCAGGCAGCCCAACGCCCTGTGCATATGAATCCCCGCGGAGAGCGGGAGCCCTGAGAATGAGCGGAGCTGACACTCGGATTTGTGACACGGCGGAGCTCGGGACGCGTTACACAACAGCTCCTGTCAGCTCTGCTGGGCCGTCACTGCCCCGGTGCAGCTCCCACAGCCCGGGGAGCCGCCAGCCGAGCATCCCCAGCCCTCGCTGCCCCTCAGGGGGCAGCCAGCCCTGCCAGCTCTCCCAAGTGACAAGAACCAGTCCGGTCATGTGCTGATCTTTGCACACACAGCTCCTGGGCAGCCCCTGCGGCAAGCAGCCGGAGCACGCTCCCCCCCCAGCACTCCTGGTTTCCCAGGCTCCGGTTCCGTGGGGAAAGAAGGGATCATGGAGTATGCAGTGCTGGAGTCAGTTAGAGTGTTAGTCACTCTGGAAAGAGACGAGTCACTTTTCCGTAACGTGACTCTAAAATCAATAAAGTTCTTCTCAAAAATTATCTTTCCAAACCGGATAGTCTGAATGAGGTCTGCTCTGAGGTCTGCGGAATGCACTCCCCGAGCGCTTTGTGCATCTGATACCGCGACTCTTAGATGTAACTCCAGCACAATATGGAAATTATCAACTTCCCGACTGAAACTAAAATCGCTTGCCTTAAATCCTGCTCGCAAAATCCTGGCAGCATCACAGCTAAATTGCTCCACGTGTTAGAACTGCTCCAGGATCCAAAGCCGGCTGGTAGGACCCAGCACCCATCCCGAGCAGAGACAGCACTTCCCCTCGGGGAGAATCAGATGTGTCCAGTGAGGCTGGAAGAGAGACTCCAGTGCTGGACAGAGCTCCTGAATTTGGTTTATCATCAGCAACAGCCGAGCCTTTCCTCAGAGCTGCCCCCAGAGCAGAGGGCCCCCAGTCGGTCTCCTGCCACCGGGGAATTGCTTCTGCAGGCAGCACGGCCCCATTTAGCACTCAGCCTGCAGGAAGGATAATGCAAACAGACTTCATTGCTACAACTGACTGACTGGGAGCACGCAATTCTCAATAAATCTAATATTTCCAAGTGCTCTTCCTGCCAAAGCAGCACTTTGGATTTGTGTCGGTTACAGAAGTGAGCAATAATGCATTTTAGATCTAATAGTCTCTCCAGCAGAGGCACCTTGGAGTGCTTTGCCAACACTAAAGAACTACAGTGCAGGGTAGGAGGCACTCAGGGACAGATTGCCTTCCCCAAACTGAGACGGTGCAGCTCCCTCAGCCTGAGGGAACAATTCCAACGCCCACCTTCCCCACACATCAAACCCCACAGCATTCAGAGGGAAACTGTGCAGAGAGCTTGAACTCCTGGAGCTGAGACTCCAGCAAACACACCCACTCCTCAGAGAGCAGCCCAGGAGCCTTGAATGACTCCTGGGATTGTGTGAGAGATTACAGCAAAAGCCAGGGCTTTAAGAGCCTCTCTGGCTCTCTTGGTTTGCCGTGGAAATGTGAAGTCACCAGCTCTAGAGCTGTGAACGTTTCCATGCTCCATCCGCAGCAGTCAGGCTGAGCAGGGCAACAAAAGCAACAAAAGCAACAAGAGCTGCCAGGCTTCAGAGGCCTCCCGGAGGGAGGATGGCAGTGATGCGCAGGAGCGAGCAGCACTGGGGGACAGGCAGACACCTGTCCCAGCCTGAATTCCAGCCCAGTTTGGGCTGTCCTGCCCCGAGCGCACGGAATGGCTCCTCTAAGCTGGGCAGCTGCGCTGCCAGGCCGGCCTGGGGCTGCCAGGGCCTGCGATGAGACCCCCAGCGCAGGGAGGGAGCGCGGGAAGGAGCCCAGTCCCACCTGGGCTGAGCGGCTCCCCGGCCCTCGGGATCCCGGGGTGATGCACTGGGTGAATCCGCGGCTGTTGCCTCCAGCGCTCGACAGCGGGGAGAGTTATGTGACACTTCATCATCAGCACGGATTCCACAGAGCCAGGAACTCGGCAGGGCCAGAAAATAATCCCCCATTCATCAGGAGAGCTCCAGGAGCCAGAGCAGCCGCGAAGAGCACAATGATTTTTGATGTTCATTGACTCTCACGCAGCTCCTCAGTTCAAAGGAAGAATGGCTCCTTATTCTTTTTGATTTCTGGATCACAAACATCCTTCCTCACAAACTGTGCCGGCAAGAGCTGCAGTTTTGCTTTGCCCCTTGCTCCACCTGACTTCCCCCTCATTTTTAAGTATAACGGATCTTTTTTTTTCTCCATCTATAAAAATAATATTGGCAGCAACATCTGACCAGAGCTCTTGGCTGCTTTTCCTCACAGATTGCTGGGACTCCAGGGTACTTGTGCTCCTGCCAGAGCTGAGTCCCAGCAGCTCCTGGGCTGCAGGACCAACACCTCAAACACGGATGTCAAACGCTGTCACATCTTTATTTCTGGCACACCAGAGATCTCATTTCTATTGCTGTCTCCAAAACTTTCAGAGGCTTTAAAGCCAACAAAGCAATGATAACCTGCATGGATGATCAGTATTCTCTTAATGAAAGGCATTCCCAGATTTAAGCCATCAAGGATGCAAAAATAAGTGTGCTCACACCACAGGAGTTCTGATAACTAAATTTATTTCTTTTGCCTCTACACTTAACTTCGGGAATGTACTGCTGCCACTAATGACTGCAAGAGAGAAGGAAACAGTTTTAATCTGAACGATTATGCTCCCTCTGTTGCCTGGAGAAATGGATTTAAGAAGTTTACAGGAACTGCTGGATTGTTTGTTCAGGCTCCAAGCCAGAGGAGTGCTGGGAGCCACGCTGGCCCCTCCTTTGGTGTGTGAGGGATGCCACCACAGCTGTTGTGGCTGCATTAAACGGCAGGGAAAACCTTGCTGGCTTTTTGGGACGAGACAGATACCTCTCTGAAATTCCAAGCTCCACTGATGGGTGCGGGGGGCATTAAAACTTCTCAATTAAAGGGTGTATCCTGCTTTTCTTCCCTGTCGTTCCACAGAAATACGAGATACAGGGGAGGCTGTGCCTGGTGCCAGAGGAGCTTGGTAAATACAGGCCTGAGAGAGTGGTGGAGCTTTGATCACTGCTTCCCTTATCAGCCCCCGGCTGGAATTACAGCCTAAGCTCCTTACCGGGAGCTTTTCACTGCCCTGCATTCTGCAAGAGCTGCCTCAGGTCTTAGAGAAAGGTTTAATCTTCAGACCACTGAGAAAGGCAGGGCCCCTGTCCCTCTCCCTCGCTTCGGAGGGTGGAATCCTGGAGAATAAAGCAAGTGCACTTTGCTGAGGCATGATCCTGGCCGCGGGGGCAGACAGCCTCCCTGGGGCGAGCTGCAGGCAGCGCTCACCCCCTGCTCCTGCCCCACGCCGCAGCAATGCTGCCAGTAATTAACGCAACTGCACTCATTAGAACTGGGCACACTCATCCCCTCCGCAGTTCAGGGGTGGGCAGAGCCCTCCCCAGCCCCCAGTGAGGTGGCACAGCCAGCAGGGCTCAGCCCCAGCCTGTGCTGGACATCCTGAGCCCCTCACGGCCTGTCCGTGCCGCTGGGTTCACATTTTACGTTAAATAACTGCACTGCTGCTGAGACCAGAGCTGAGGGGAGACCTGTGCTGCACATCCTGAGCCCCTCACAGCCTGTCTGCACTGCTGGGTTCACATTTTACATTAAATAACCGCACTGCTGGTGCCAGAGCTGAGGGGAGACCTGTGCTGCACATCCTGAGCCCCTCACAGCCTGTCTGCACTGCTGGGTTCACATTTTACATTAAATAACCCCACTGCTGGGCCCAGAGCTGAGGGGAGACCTGTGCTGCACATCCTGAGCCCCTGCAGCCTGTCCATGCTGCTGGATTCATGTTTTACATTAAATAACTGCACTGCTGGTGCCAGAGCTGAGGGGAGACCTGCGCTGCACATCCTGAGCCCCTCTCAGCCTGCCAGCTCTGCTGGGTTCACATTTTACATCAAATAACCCCACTGCTGGGACCAGAGCTGAGGGGAGGCTCGTTGTGCAGCCCAGACAGGGAAGTTTGCAGCCAGTTCCACTAATTAGATAATACATTACAATGAGGGCACTATTTCACTCCTGACACTTTATTTTCCCTCTCCACAGCCACATTTCCCTCAGTGCCCAGCATCACTCAGCACGGTGAAGGGCAATTTGATGCCACGGAAATCAGGAGTGAGAGAGAGGCACATAAAGCACGAAGAGGCGCATTAGGAGAAGGGAGAGCCTATTTCTTAATATTTCCTTCCTTCTTATCTTGCCAATGACATTAGATTGGGCAGGCAGAGGGCTCCATAAAACATCTAATAAACAATTAGGAGCACAGCAGCCTGTCTCAGCCATTTGTCTGGAGTTCTGTGCTAGGTGGCTCCAGCAATGTGTGGGACGTGTCTGTGGAACTGTCCCAGGCTGCTCCCAGCCCCAGTGCCCAGCCTGGCCTTGGGCACTGCCAGGGATCCAGGGCCACCCATAGCTGCTCTGGCACCCTGTGCCAGGGCCTGCCCACCTCACTCAGCAATTCCTTCCCAATATCCTAATTAATTCTGACTTACAAAACCTATGTTAGGAGCTGAACAGTGAGCTCAATCCATTTATTTATTTAACTGGATTCTTCAGGCTCCATGTACACAGGACTCACTCAAATGAACAATTACATAAGGAAAATAAATGCAGACAAACTGCCCACACGTGATAAAGAACCTCTTGAAATTACCTGGGAAGAGCCTTGACTGCAACAGTGCCTGAGAAATACTTTTAAAGACAAAATTATATCTAAAATTAATATTTTTCTGATTTCTAGTCCCACAGTGGTGTTTCTGAACAGGCCAGAGAAGCACCTCAAGACAAGGGATGGACACCACAGTGCCCAGCACTGGTGATGCTCACACCCTGAGCCCATGCTGACCCAGGCAATCTCCATCCCTGGTGAAAATGTAACAGCAGCAGGGAGGCAGAGCCACGGGACACAGCACCGAGCTCTGGAGCAAGGGAGCTGCCACCAGCTCAAAGAAAGGGCACAACAGTTGCACTCTCAGAATGTAACGACACTGTGAGAGAGTTGGGTGTGCTGCCAAGGCTGGGAGTTCGATGAAGTTTGGGTTATGTGCAGGACAGGTGAGTGCTGGGTCAGACTTTATCCCCAAGGGGATGGCCCCGAGAGCGAGCTGTGCCTCTGGAACCAGCACAGGGCTCTGCCAGACTGAGTCAGGGGAGGAGACACATCCCCAGCTGCCCCAGCTCCACACTGCCACAAGGACAGGAACCCGAATTTATACCCACACACCGCTGTCCATCCCAGCCAACCTTCATGTGCTCCCCTGCTAACTGCTCCAAGTGCCGGCCCTGCAAACCCCCAGCCCCACTCAGGAGCTGCTCCCGCGGCGTGAGCCAGGGGGGACTTTCTGCAGGGTCTCTCAGTGACTGAGTACACAAAAGCAGCTGAAATCCAATTATGATCCACTTGGATCCCCGCCAACCTGCAGATGAAGTTGCCAAATTACTTTCCATTAACTTTTATGTTCCCCACAGCCATCCAGCGCTCAGCCCTTTGCCAGTAAGTGTTTAATTGCCAGCCTTCCCTTCCCAGCTCTCTCGGGGTGATCTGGTGGCCCTGCACCCCTTGTGTCCCCTGGGAGCTGCCATACAGCACCTAATGGGAACGGCTTGACTCAAAATTCCACCTCAGCCTAAAAATAACCCTTCCCTCAGCTCTCACAGTCCCAAAGGGAGCAGCTCCGTACCACAACGTGCCCCAGAAATGCTGGATTGCCTGTAAACTCACGGGCAAAGCTATAGAGCCATTGGAAAAACCTGTTCTCCAGACACCATCCTTGGAAGGTTTTGGGGCTGAAACGGATAAATCCCTGAGCAATCTGGAACATGGACCCCCCAGACCTCCCCACCTGAGTTATTCAGTGATTACAGCAGCTCCTCCTTGCAGCTCCCCTCGGTTCTTGCATCCCGCACCCCCCATTTAGGAAGGATCAGTGCATGCTTTCTCTTATGGGATGTCCAGCTTGGTGCACTTTTATCACTGCAGTGAGATCCAGCCGAGAAAAAAAAAAAGAAAAAAGAAAAAAAAAAAGGCAAGAAAGATGCAGGAGAGTGGTGAAAAATGTGAGAGGCTTCCAGCCCAGCCACTAAGGAAATTTAAGTGGTCTGATGTCAAATCATCACCATTTCCGTAAGCAGGAGGCTGTCAGCTGATGGATGAGGATGCACAAGCATCTCTATTCCGCAGGCAGGAGAGGGACTAAGGCTAAAATATCACCGTGCTTGGCGTGACAGTCTCACTTAAAGTCACCGGGTTTGTCAGTATTTTCCTCTGGAGGCCTGTGCCACAGAAATTCGGTTATTCAGCCTGGGAAATTGCCTTTCAGCCATTCTGCTGGGCTGATTAATTAGGCTTCTTTAGCGAAAACATCGGAGAGACAAAGATCTAACACCTGATTTATTCACTCTGGGCAGAGTGGCCCACCCCTGTGTTGGTACTTGTGCTTAAGAACTCTCCACACGAGGAAGAGGAGGGCAGGGCCATGAACACTGAAATGAAGGGAATCCTGCTGCTGGGCACTGCAGAAATGCGGGCAAGAGAAAGGCTTCACCGTGTAATTTCTGTCCCATTAAAATCAGCTTTTTCTCCCCGGGGGTCACTTCAATCCCAGCATTAGTCGCACATTTCCAACGCACAAAAAAACCGCCCATTGAAACCCCACACTTCCATTAGCACATCCTCATTTACCTGGGAATTTTCGGCCCGGTACTTTTCCTGCCCGCAGGGGCAGAGGCTCGTGGTGCAGATAATACCGGGAATCTATAAATACCACTTTGAAATATCCTCTTTGATAACATCAGGCCAGATTTCAGAAGTTATTTACTCCGAATAACTCCACAAATAATCCTGCCAACTGCTCCAGCATTTCTTCTACGCCAGTGGAAGAGGCAGGGGCAGATGTGGGGGGGTCACAGGGGCCCGTGGGCAGCCCTTTTCCACCCGAGGCCAGCCTGTGTCGTTGTTCAACACACACACAGACTTTGGTGAGAAGGCATGAACTGTTTATTACAAAATCTGACTATTTTATAGTATTTCTACCAAGGCCAGGGACTGGGGGAGAAGGTTGACACCTCTCCCCATCCCGTTGGCCAAGGCAACTGTCCCTCAGCTGTCCATAGCTCTAATACAGGAATGAACACAGCCTTGAGACTACAATAACATTGGCCACTGTCTCCAGACCAGAGTGTCAGAAAAACCCAAACCGTGAAACAGAAGAGAAGGCTGAAAAAATCCGGGCGACATGAATCCTTGCTCCAAATCCCTGCTCAGACTCATCCCAGGACTCACCAGCAGCCCCTCCCGGGAGGCACCGCAGGCACCCAAACCTCCGCGGGCTGCTGCTCCCAAATCCCAGCTCCTGCAGGAGCACAGCTCCCCCCTAACCACGGCACTGCCGCCGGTAATTACCGGGACAGTTTCTCCGCTGCTTTGATGTTGCTTTTCTTGTCAAAAGAGCAGAGGGCGGAGTTGGGTCCCTGTTGTTTGTGCTTGAGAAAGGCTCATTATAATGTGCTTAGGGATGTAGATGTTTTAAGGGTCTTTTCAAGTTTTTTTTTCCCCTATTTTTCAGATTAATTTACTTGAAGGATCATCAGGGGACCAGCCCACATGAGCATTTCATGCTGTGTCGTTTGGTTTTGAACCAAAAGCAGGACTTTCAGCGAAACTGAGTGGGTTTTTATGCTGAGCCACATTAAGAGATGCAGGAGGCCAGGGCTGGATCCCAAGTCAACCATGGCTCTGCAATTATTATGTAACTATGTACCAATTATTCTTGGAACCACGGAATATCCTGAGCTGGAAGGGACCCACAAGGATGGTCCAGTGCAGCCCCTGGCCCTGCACAGAGCCCCCAGATTCCCCCTGGACATCCCTGTCCAAGTGTTCCTGGAGCTCTGGGGCCGTGCCCATTCCTGGGCAGTGCCAACACCTCTGGGGTTGGAACCTTTCCTGCTCTGCACCCCGAGCCTGCCCTGGCCCAGCTCCAGCCCTGCCCTGGGTGCTGTCCCTGTCCCAGAGCAGAGCTGCAGCCCTGACAAATCTCCCCTCACTCTCCTCTCTCCAGCCAGGTGCCTCAGCCACCCCTCACCTGGCCCCTCCAGACCCATCCCCACCTCCATGCCTTCCTTTGCTACTCCCCAATGGCTTTAATGTATTTTTTTTTTCAACAAAACTGCCCTCAGGCCTGGGGTTGGACGCCCCCAGTGCAGGGCAGAGTGGACAGAGTCCCTCCCCGGGTGCTGTTCCTAATCCCCCCCAGGACAGGGATGCCCCCGTGGCTGCCAGGGCACTGCTGGCTCCTGTTCCACTTGGCAGCAACAGGAGCCCCGGGTCCTTGCCTTGCACACACGGGGGGCTGAGGAGACCCTTTTCTCAGAGCCCCAGCCTGGCCGGAGGAGTTCTCTGGGACACAGCGGCAGGGAAAGCCGAGCTGAACCGAGCCCCAGGAATTTCCCGGGCGCAGGAGCGTGGGGTGGCTGCTCCCGGGGCTGAGCAGAGGATCCCCCATCTGCAGGCAGGGCTGGGGCAGGGCCAGGGCTGCCCAGCTGCTGAGACCCGGAGCACAGCTGCACACACAGCACCCCGGCTGTGCTCCGGGAGCCGGGAAGGCCCTCCTGGATAAATAAACACCGCACTAAGGACAACACTGACCTATATTCGCTCCTCGTGGAGCCGCTCCAGAGCCTCTCCAAGCGCCGCAGCAGAGGGAAAAGCGCCGTGCAGAACCAGCCCTCCAAGGTGGAGAGCGCCAGGAGCTGCTGCAGGCTCAGGAGCTGATTTGCAAGAATTCACAGGAAGGTTTAACAGCTCTTTTATCTTTGGCTCCCTTCTGGTGTTATTTCAACATTGATTTGCATAGTCAATATAAAACTCTTTACATCTAAACTGCCTGCAAGGATGACACCATCAATCCTCGGCTCTATTCACAAAATTTATTATTTGTTTCAATTTAAGAGAGATCATTGCCGGATTACACAGTTGCTGATGAGGATTTATATTTACATTTACAGCAAGCAGGCTACATGTCTTCGTTTTTTTGTTTTTTTTTCCTTAAGTCATCTCCACCACTGTGAAAGAGGGAACCAAAATAAAATCAGCGTGTACACTCTCCTGAATGCCTGCAGATCCTGTTCTGCCTCATCTTCCCTTCAGACAATATTGCAAATTAGTCAGTATCTGTATCACAGCAGAGCACGAGCTCGATCATGAGGCAGAATTAAAGGGTATTACTGAGACAGCCTTAATCTTACGTGGCTGTGAAATCGAGTGCTCAGATGTGATGGAAAACTGGGACGCAAACGGCCCCCAGTTGTGCCTCCGTGACATGGCATCAGACACCCGAAACCCACCCCGGCCAGGAAGCAGGAGCAGCTACAGCCAGCCACGGATTCACCCCCACACAGCTGCCAGGGCATGGAAAACACGGCTGGAGAGATTAAGGGGCAAAGGAACCCAGTCCCAGGAGAGATGGCACTTATCCAGCCCCACCTGTTGAGCAGCATCGAGCCTGTGATGCAGCAGATTTCACCAAGCAAGTCTTCTAACACAGATCTCATGGGATTTGGGAAAAAAAACCCCTCACAAAATAACAGGGATGCATCACCAAACCAGCTGAACTCTGGTTTCTCACATAACTGAGGAAAGAAAATAACTGAGCTGTGATAATACTCTGCAGCACCCACAGAAGTTCATAAAAGTTACAGCTTCTCTGAAATAAAAGGAGTTTGAGTGTGAAACGACCTGAACAGAAGCTGAGCGATGAGTTCTGCCTTGGAAAAAGAAAACAAAATTGTTTTCCAGGACAACAGCAGGAGGAAAGCTCCATCCCCACTGCTCCCCGTGGGCAGGTGGAGCTCCTTGGAGCGCTGGTGGGATCACACCAGGAGCCTCCTGCCTGCCTGCACCTGCCAGCACCTGCACTGCCCCGCTCCCACAGCAGGAACAGGCTACAGCATCCATCCCAAGAACCCCCAAGTGAGAACCGAGCTTAGGTGAACGAATGTGCAAAGCAGAAAATGTGCAAACACAGCTAAAATCACTAAAGCTGCACAGAAACTGCTCCCAGAGCTCCCAGCTCCAGCCTGGATCCACCTGAGCCTGACATGGGGCCCGTGGGGAGCAAGGTCCAGTTCATTTCTCTGAATTCGCACCTCCAGAAATAACAGATCCTCTAAGAACTGATCCATGACCTAACAATCACTACATGATTAACAGAGATGAAAGCAGCTCTCTCTCATCAAACCTGCTCAAAGCAGCATGAGCCCTGGCCTCTGACTGAAGGTCTTGGAGAAGTGAGTCATGCTCCAAAGTGTCCTCATTCACCTGGTTTGTCCTTTTCCCCCCTGTATTTTCTTTTCCGGCTACCTGCAATTATTAGAAGTGTCTTATGAAGGAACAGCCCTGGCACGGGGTGCCCAGAGCAGCTGTGGCTGCCCCTGGATCCCTGGCAGTGCCCAAGTGGGGCTGGGAGCAGCCTGGGACAGTGGGAGGTGTCCCTGCCATGGCAGGGGTGGCACTGGGTGGGCTTCATGTCCAGCCCAACCCCTTCTGTGCCTCAGAACCACGAGAAGGGGTGTTTATCCCAAAAAGTGCAACCCTCCAGCTCCCAGAGATCAGCTCCCCTGTCCCTGTTGTGTTACTGGAGCAGACAGGCAGGGAAGGAGCCCAAGCCCGGCAGAGGATTCTGACATTTCCTGGTTTCACCTGTGTTTACATCAAACCTTCAGCCTGGTATCAACTCGCTGCTCCAGGCGAGGAGAAACCCAACCCTACAAGCATCTCCCCCTCGTACCTGCTCCAGGACTGCTCAGATCCTCGGCAGTGATACAGATCCAGCTGAGGAACATCTGACCTCTTACTCACTCCCAGACAGATTTGCCCAAGGCAGCTTTGGTGCAGAGTCACAGCAAGCTACTAATGCAAAGATAAGGACCATAATACTCAGTCAGGCAGAGGAAATTTCCAGCCACCGAGGTCCAATCCCCTCCTTTTTGCAATCTGAAGTCTGAGCGCGCATCCTGCTCAGTGCCAAGCCTGTGCTGCTGTCACTGGAGCCACCTGAACCTCCCAGCCACATCTTCTGAACAGTACAGCCCACGGCATTATTAATGCACGGACAACACAAACAAGGCCTGCCTCCCCTTTATTGCTCCATTTGCTGTTCTGTGGCCACTCACTGCCCGCTGCCCCAGGTGTGCCTTTCAGCTGAGGTGCCCCAGAGCCCCGGGCAGGCTGTGCCCAGCAGCACGTCCTGCTGATGGCCTGTCCCAGCTGATGCTCCTGTGGGCTGCCAGGGGCTCCCAGTGCCCTCGGGGCGGCACCCGCTGCTCAGAGATGGGTCAGACACAGAAGCTGCAGGCTCAGGCAGCCTTTGTGCAGCCAGGCTGGGCAGGGGCCACAGGCACACAGCCTGGGCAGCTGCCGGGGGGGCAGATGTGGCTCCCCCAGCGCTGCAGCTGCAGGTGGTGATTGTTCCCCGAGCACAAAGCCCCCCAAAAGGGCACAGACTACGTGAGCAGGGCCTCGGCTGCCAGCCCAGGGCCGTGCCAGGAGCCCGTGGCACCGGCAGGGCATTCCATGTTCCCTGGGCAGACACGGATACAGAGGGCAGGGAGGGATGGGAGACTGGGCAGGAATTGTTCCTTGGCACAGGGTGCCAGAGCAGCTGTAGCTGCCCCTGGATCCCTGGCAGTGCCCAAGGCCAGGCTGGACACTGGGGCTGGAGCAGCCTGGGACAGGGGGAGGTGTCCCTGCCATGGCAGGGGTGGAAATGGAGGGGATTTGAGGTCCCTTCCCAACCCAAACCATTCCATGATTCCATGACTGTGGCAATGAATTTTGACAGGATCATGAAGCAGACTTCCCCCAGAATCTCCAACTCCCCACGGATGTTCCAGCACAGCTGCTTCCCCCGAGCTTCCCAAGCCTCCAGCAGCTGCCCTGGGCTCCCGAGGGTCACACATGGAGAAGGAGCAGCCCTGCAAAGCTGGGATGTGTGCCCAGCCCTGCTCCAGGGAAAGCAGCATCCCTGCTTTGCATATCTGCTAAACCAGATTAAATACTGCTTAGTCACTTCCAGCAGCCATGGGAGAAGTGACCCAGAAATCAGCTGGGAAGCATGACATGTATTCATCATTGCTTCTGCTGCCAGACATGGGTGAAGCAGCCACCAGTGAAGGGAAAAAAAAAAAATTAATTTCTTCCTCCATTGCTTTCCTTCACCTCCTAACATGAGTTTCTTTCATGTTTTAAGATAACAGAACTTGTTTTGCAAAATTAAACACACACACACACATAACAGCAGTTCTTCTCTTGTGGTCCTGGAGTCAGCAAAACCATCCAGGACTTGCCCACATGGCAAAAGCTCAAATCCTAATTCAGTCAATTAAGAAATGAAACCGCCTCAGTTCAGCCTTTTATATAAGCACTCACTCAGGATAAGGCTGGATCAGGCTTAATCCACTTCCAGAGTAAGCTAAACTCAACCAAACCTCAGTTCTCCTGCACAAAGAGCCAGTGCAGCCCAATAATCTGACCCAGGATTAATTATTACCTTTAGACTGTGTTTTAGTCCAAGCCATCCCCTGGAACAGGCCACAGCCATGCCCAAGAATATGCAACAGTGAAAGGTTATTTTATTTTAATGCAAGGAGTCACAAACTCAGCCACGACCCAAAAAACCCCCTTGGAGCATCCAAGTCAGCTCATTTTAACATTTCTTCACTCAGTTATATTTCCAGACAGAAAGACCCAGTAGGAGCATATTTCATATGAGCAGCATCTTGTGATGATTTATGTTAATTGATATTTAATGGGGTAATTTTAGCCTGGTGCCATTAGCTTTGAAACCTGAGAGATTAGAAAGATCTTACAGTGGAACTTCCCGTGTACAGAGAAAATTGTGAAGGCTGAAGTCTCTAGAAAACATTCAGCCAGATCTTCTGCAAAGTGCAAGAACGGAGATCCTCAAGGGGAAACATTTTGGGAATTCCTCCTCCTTGCCCTGGACTGATGGGGTGGGGGGAAAGTGGCAAACCTGGCAAAGGGAGGGGGCACCTCTGGGCACAGAAATGGAAAGCCCAGGGGTGCAGGGAGTGAGCTCATCACATCCCAGCACAGGATCTGCCCTGAGGAGCCAGAACCACAGAGACCTGAGAAATAAACCCACCTGCCAACACCGCAATCGCATTTTTAGCTCTCTGCTCCCTCGGAGCAAGACAAATCAGTAAATCAGATGTTACAGGTCCTTCCAGCCCGCGAGACCTTCCCACACAGCCGAGCAACCCCTGCACACTGAGTCCCTTCAAATTATTGTGGGATTTTTAACAATCCCCTGCTGATAATTACTCCACTTTCACACCGTCTTGAAACCTAGCTGAGATGGGTAGCCACATCTTTCAGTGCCAACTCAAAGCCAGCCTGAGGCCCATTTTCCTGCTGTGCAGGTGCTCCGGGGCTGGAGCAGCCATCCAAAGGGGTTTTGCTCCTTCCTCCAGGAAAAGCAAGGCCACTGGAACCTTCTCCTCCATATTTCCCCCTTCTCTGTGTCAGGATCACCTCAGTCTTTTGTACTGCATAATGACAAACCCTTCCCGCTCTAAGAAGGCTGGTTATTTAAAACACTTTTAAGTATATTCCTTTGATTTGTACATTAATATTCTCCAGGCAGGGAAAAAAAAAATAGGACAGAGAGAGGACTCGCTGTAGTGCAGGCTGACCTCATTGTTTACTGCTCATTATTTGCCCCTGGGTGCAATGCCGGGCACACAGACCCCGTCCCCCTGGGGGCACCTGGCCAGCCCAGGTGAGCTGGCAGGGTGTTGCCCTGGTTTTTCAGCCTGAGATGTTTTCATTTCTAAAACTCCATTCTCATGGAACTTTCTGTAAACAAAAGGGATGTTTTTGCGAATTCTATCTTGTTTTCATTCTTCTTTGGAGGTGGAGACCATTTGCTGTCTCTCTGTGCTGGCCAACGTGATGGAATGGGTGTTACTGCTAACACCAATCGGTTTAGCTCTAGAGACCCAGGATATAAAGAGGTCAAATGGTTCATAAACTCAGTTTCAGCCTCCTGACAAACTCTGGACCTGTGTGGTCTGATTTGGTGTCCAGCAGCGACAGCAGGGCTCTCCCGACAGGACACATTTCTCCAGCTTGGTTCCACTGCCAACATCTCCCAACCTCCTCGGCACTGCCCACCTGAGCCCACCAGAATTCCCGGGGATGCAATCCCAGCCCCCCAGCAAAGGCAGGGCAGACAGTGGCAGCGGGGCACAGGAGCAGGGAGCCAGCCCTGGCAGCACCGGCTCTGCCTGGACACCTGCCCTGCCTGGGGGAACAGACCTGCAGCGATACCGGGGTCATTCTCTGCGGAGGAAAACAGAGCTGAAGTGTTCCTTAGGGCAGCCCAGCCAAAAGCCGGGCTGGCACAGGGCCGGGCACCCTGCAGGTCCAGCCACGGCCCAGTCCCTGCACCCAGTGCTGCCAAAGGAAATACCTTCTGTTCTGGGGAGCAGCAAGGCACCACCATGCCTTAAACACAGGGGCCTCCCAGCAAAATCTGNGCCCCGGGACACCCCCAAGAGCGCCCCGGGATACCCCCCAAGAGCGCCCCGGGATACCCCCCAAGAGCGCCCCGGGATACCCCCCAAGAGCGCCCCGGGATAGGCCCCTCCAGGACCACCCCAGCTCATTTTTTATCCCCTCGGAAGGCTTCGTGACCTGCCCAGCACAGCACCCCCAAACAGCCCCTCAGAACAAACGTTCGCTCTGGGTCACAACAATTCCGTTCTGTTTTTGCTCGACCAGCACAGATTTATCTGAGTTTTATCACGTCATTCACGGAAAACAAAGATACTGTCATGAAACGCAGATTTGAAGGAGAAAGGCATTCTGTGGGAGAGGGAGGAATCCACGACATGACAGCACTCCCAACTCAATGCCCTCCTTGTAGGGAAACACTCAGTGCATCATTGCTGATCAGTTGTACTTTCAAGTCACTTTCTTATTTATGGGTGAGTGAGAAAACACTTGAGCTANCAGGTGAGCTGGCAGGGTGTTGCCCTGGTTTTTCAGCCTGAGATGTTTTCATTTCTAAAACTCCATTCTCATGGAACTTTCTGTAAACAAAAGGGATGTTTTTGCGAATTCTATCTTGTTTTCATTCTTCTTTGGAGGTGGAGACCATTTGCTGTCTCTCTGTGCTGGCCAACGTGATGGAATGGGTGTTACTGCTAACACCAATCTGTTTAGCTCTAGAGACCCAGGATATAAAGAGGTCAAATGGTTCATAAACTCAGTTTCAGCCTCCTGACAAACTCTGGACCTGTGTGGTCTGATTTGGTGTCCAGCAGCGACAGCAGGGCTCTCCCGACAGGACACATTTCTCCAGCTTGGTTCCACTGCCAACATCTCCCAACCTCCTCGGCACTGCCCACCTGAGCCCACCAGAATTCCCGGGGATGCAATCCCAGCCCCCCAGCAAAGGCAGGGCAGACAGTGGCAGCGGGGCACAGGAGCAGGGAGCCAGCCCTGGCAGCACCGGCTCTGCCTGGACACCTGCCCTGCCTGGGGGAACAGACCTGCAGCGATACCGGGGTCATTCTCTGCGGAGGAAAACAGAGCTGAAGTGTTCCTTAGGGCAGCCCAGCCAAAAGCCGGGCTGGCACAGGGCCGGGCACCCTGCAGGTCCAGCCACGGCCCAGTCCCTGCACCCAGTGCTGCCAAAGGAAATACCTTCTGTTCTGGGGAGCAGCAAGGCACCACCATGCCTTAAACACAGGGGCCTCCCAGCAAAATCTGGGGCCAGTTCACTGTGAGGACAGAGAGGCCCAAAGGAGACCCAGCCCTGCCCTCCCCTGCTGGCTGTCCTTGAGCATGAACCCACCCACCCACCCCACTCCTCAGCCTGGACAGGCAGTAGCTGAGCTGAGGATCCAGCTTGGATCCTTCCCTTGGAGAGGTGGGA
>WBMY01006250.1:1147-17699 GCA_013397315.1 Donacobius atricapilla | reverse complement strand
TCCGTCTGAGGGGTAGTTTGGTCAGGGAACAGCCACGGGTGCTCAAGAAATCCATTTTTTACTCGTTATCCCAGCACGTGGCCTGGCACCCAGGGGTGCCAACGTGCTGGGAACACCTGCGGGAGCTGCTGTCACTGCCCGCTGCTCCTCCATGGAAAAAAAATCTGCTCCAGAGATGCTGGGAGCACGCCAGGGAAACCAGGGCCAGGATCTCAAACCTGGGGGAAGGAAAGGGAAAGAGAAGGGGAAAAGAGGTAGGGGAAAAGAGGTAGGGGAAAAGAGGTAGGGGAAAAGAGAAGGAAAGGAAAGGAAAGGAAAGGAAAGGAAAGGAAAGGAAAGGAGAGGAAAGGAAAGGAAAGGAAAGGAAAGGAAAGGAAAGGAAAGGAAAGGAAAGGAAAGGAAAGGAAAAGGGGTCCCAGGGGAGCACATCCAGCTGGGGAAGGATGCTTGTGGCTCTGCAGGGATTCCCTCTCTGGAAGTTCCTCCCAGCGATTCCCTTCATCTGCTCTGCCTCTGGATTCCGTCTGCGGCAGGAGATAACGCCTCTTGCCCGATCCCTTTGTTTTTCCTGCTTGCACGGGAATTCCTCAGAGCAGGGACGGGCCCGTTGTGTCCCTAACAAAGCCTTGAGCAGTGGGGTGGGCTTGGGGTTTTCCAGCCCAACCAAACCCCCCAAACAGCGCCCACCAACCCCAACCCCGCTGGCACCACACCAGAACAAACAGCCCTCACACGCTGCTGCTCCCCCTCCCTGCACTCCTGGAAAATGCCTCAAGAATTATTGTTGTGGTTCCTTCTGAACCTCAATAAAACCCCAAACCTGATAATGTTGCAATCATACATAATCACTCATTTATATATATATATACTTAAACATATTTTATGTGTGCCCTGCACTTAGTTTTGCCCCCAAATGCTCTTAGGGGATTCGCACGGTTATTTTAATAGTCCTAATTTTAAATTCATTGAAATGCATTTATGCACCTTTCGACTGAACTCATTCAGGCATTTACACCACAGTAATGAATTGTAGGACAGCGCCGTAGATGCAGAAAGAAATTCTTTCCTTCTGTAGAGTTTATATTTCCAAATTCAATCTTGGGTTCATTGGCATGCAAAGAGTCCAGGGACCTTTGTTAAACGACGACATTTAGCGATAAATGTTTGAGAAGATGCGCATTGAGAAAGTCTCTCCTATGTGAATGTCAGGAAATTAGAAATATTCTAATGAATTCCATTTTTTCACATCTTTCATCAAAGCCTTTGTAAAAAAGGTCACTATTTTCGCTTGTTATTTTAAAAAGCCTCCTGCAATTTGCCTTCCTGCCATAATTAGAGGGAAAGTTCCCACAGCACCACACCACAACAGTCCGAGGGGACTCTTCTTCCTCCTGATTGTCAACAAATTTCAGCATCCAAAGGCAAAAATGATGAATTTCAGAGGCATAATGAGGCCGATGGTCACAGCCAACATTACATAAAGTATTTACATTTCATGCTTTCTCTGAACTGGGTGCTCCTTCAAGTCTGGCAGCCTGAATATGCTGAGATGAATTATTATTTTATTGACACTTTCAAACTACTCCTCTCTCTCTTTTTTTTTTTATTTTTTTTTCCTTTGGACAAAAGTGTTCGAAAGCCCTTTGCTGGATCTGACCCACATCTCGGAGAGGTTCCACTGCTCGCTGCAGTGACTCCCAGCTGCAGGAGCTCGCCCACAGCCAAGTTTTTCATCTCCCCATTGCTCACGCAGGTCCCATCGCAGGGCCGAGAGGCCGGGAGCTGCTGCATCGCGGGGGCCTTGGGTGGCTCCGGGCAGCGCTGCTTTAATGCAGCATCACCAGCAGCCCCAGCGCAGGGCTGTCCCCAGCCTGGCTGCTCCTGCTGGGAGCATCCCAGATGGAGATTGGGGGTTTGCTACGAGCAAAATCCACCTCCAGCCCTGCTCAGAGCAGCCCCTGGACCGCCGGCAGTGCCCGGCTGGACAGGGCTTGGAGCAGCCTGGGGCAGGGGGAGGTGTCCCTGCCATGGCAGGGTGGCTCTGCATGGGATTTAAGGTCCCTCCCAACCCATTCCGTGGTCCTGAGGTCTCTTTCCCTGACACTTCCAAAAGGCTCCAGCCCTGCCGGGCTCCTGCAGCAGCGCTCTGAGGCCTCATGGAGGGTTTCTTGTGATTACCGAGAAATCAGGCCCTGAAAAATAACTCCCAGGCATTCCATCTGCATTTAAAAGTCAAGTTCAATCTTCCCTTATTACAGCTGCAAAACCCCTCGCTATCTAATTCAGATAAAATAACAAAGCTGCACTTCCAATGATTGGAACTAAATGCAGTTAACCTTAAAAAGTCACTTTTACAAACAGAGCAGATTTATCTGGATTTGAATTTTAGTTCTTGTGCAAAGGCTTAAGAACAGGTTCCTCCCCATTATTCAATTTAACAATAATAATAAAAACCTCCATGACAACTGTAACAAAAAGCCTCTGATAACGCCTGAAACCTTTTTGATAATGAAACATACCGTTTCCCAGGCTGAAGCATAATTCCCCAGGGAACATTTTAAAAAAAGATATAGAAGAACTGTCGTCTCCCAGTTGTTAATGTACAGAACCACGCGTGAGAACAGCACACGAGGGGAAAAAATCCACTTTGAGAAAGGCTAAAGAAAAAAATCATGGGTGGGAGAGACAACTTAATTGCATTAGGGCAATTAGAGTCATTAACATGGGAAAAGCAGGAAGGGTTCCCAGGCTGGGCTCCAGTCTTTCTCATCAGTTCCTCATCCCCTGCATGCCAGGGAGGAATTCATGCTCCAGGTTTTGTTATCAATTCCCCATCCCCTCCATGCCAGGGAGGAATTCATGCTCCACGTTTTCTTATCAATTCCCCATCCCCTCCATGCCAGGAAGGAATTCATGCTCCAGGTTTTGTTATCAATTCCTCACCACCTCCATGCCAGGGAGGAATTCATGCTCCAGGTTTTCTCATCAGTTCCTCACCACCTCCATGCCAGGGAGGAATTCATGCGATGGCAGACTCTGGGAAGAGGAACAAGCACTCGGGGTGCCCAAACAACCAGCCAGTAATTCCCTGGGTTAGGGAATAAACACAGGGGAGGGTTGGGAAGTGCCAAACCCGCCACGGGATGGGTGCACAGGGAGATCAGGGATGGCCTCCAGCACAGGGAATTATCCTTCCACGCTTCACACAGCACACAAGCGTCACTCTTTACTATGCGAAGTTTTATTCATCAGCTTTTTGTATCAATGAGTGCTTTTACATAGAGAGCGGGAGATCTCTTTACCTTTAACGTGTCTCCTTTCACTTCTCAATGTGCCAAAATGAATGGAAAATTTTTAAGTTGCCTATAAAATACATGGGTCACAAGCTTAGGTTCTTTCCTGGACTGGAGAAAGGCATGGGGAATGTCCTGAGCATCTCAGAGCACATTTTACTGCTGTAGCCATTGTATTTGTGTGACTTTTAACATCCCAGCTCCTGTAGCCAGGAGTTACCGCGAGAACCTCCACTCCCATTAAAACAACTGTTCAACCATGGGTTTGTGTTTTGGGGTTTGAGGCAGCTCTGTGTCTGCAAGGTTTTCAGAAATTTGTATTTTTAAGTATTTTTCTGTCGCGCTAGGGGAGCTTTTTTAACAAAAAAAAAAGGCTGTTCATGAAGTCCAAAGAGTGTGATTACATCTTAAATCAAGCACATGGTCCCACTCCTCCTTTTACCTGGATCTATTTGTGGCTTTTGGACCTCGGAGGTGCTGCTGGTCACAGTCACCCGCCAGGCTGTGATCTCCCATCCCCACCATCACCTTCCTGTCAACAAGGTGTGAATTTAAAATCCCGTTTGGAGAGACTGAATGATGAAGTGCAAAGTGGAGGGGAAAAAAAATCAACTCATTAACCTGAGAAATCCATTCTAACACAAAGACAAATCAGTAATTACCGGGCTGTGCTTGTGTCTGCTCCCGGGATCCATCCCCGCCATGCCCGGGATCCGCCGGGCTGGGGCTTGGCTCAGCAGTCCCAGCACAAGGCTTTGTGCAGGGCTCTCCTGCTGCCACGCGGAGATCAGGATTGTCAGGCACTCAGCAGAGATCTCACTGATCCCTTTGTCCTGCCAGGGAAAGGCTCGGATCCTCAGGCAGCCGCGGGATTCTGAGCTCTGCCCGGCTCCTCCGGCTCCTGCCTGGGCCAGCCCCGGCACAGAGATTCTGTTCTGCCAGGCACAAACCGGATTCCACCTTGGACATTCCCAGATCCCGCTGGCATTCTGTTCTGCCAGGCACAAACCAGATTCCACCCCGGACATTCCCAGATCCCGCTGCCATTCTGTTCTGCCAGGCACAAACCAGATTCCACCCCGGACATTCCCAGATCCCGCTGGCATTCTGTTCTGCCAGGCACAAACCAGACTGCACCCCGGACATTCCCAGATCCCGCTGGCATTCTGTTCTGCCAGGCACAAACCAGATTCCACCCCGGACATTCCCAGACCCTGCTGGCATTCTGTTCTGCCAGGCACAAACCGGACTGCACCCCGGACATCCCCAGACCCCCTTCCCTCGATGCTGCTGGCAGCAGCACGTCCACCAGAGCAAACCCAAGAGCCCCCGAGTGCCAGAATCCTCCCCATGCCCTGGGGTGCCCCAGCCAGGGGTGGGACTGGGAACTCAGCA
Source organism: Donacobius atricapilla (assembly GCA_013397315.1). Taxonomy (NCBI): domain Eukaryota; kingdom Metazoa; phylum Chordata; class Aves; order Passeriformes; family Mimidae; genus Donacobius; species Donacobius atricapilla. The sequence goes on along the minus strand of WBMY01006250.1, from coordinate 13,011 downwards.
AGGCTGGCAGCCAGAGATCAAGCCCTGTGGCACGTGGACAGCATTCTATCCTGTTGGCACTGCCAGAAGCCCAACAGAATTTCTCCTCCCGGAGCTCCGGGAGGAAACGTGGGGCTGGTTATTTCCAGGTGGATTTTGTGTGTGTCCCCGGAAGAGCCCGAGCCAGACCCCAAGGTAATGGCCCTGCCATTGTGCTGACAAACCCACTCCAGGCAAACCCCAGCTCTTTATGCACTGTCACTGCAGTAATTTGTGTATTTTTACAGTTATATGGGCAGGGAGAAGCCCGGGTTGAGGTCAAACCCTTCCTGGTCATCTTTGCCAGGACAAATCCTCAGCACAGTCCTCACTGCGAAGGATTTATACATCACACACGAGTTCTGCTGAGTTACACACCCATTTCTATGACAGGCTGTACTTTATAGATCAAAAAACCCCCAAACAATGTCTTCCAAATATATCTGTTATATCTGTGACGCCTGAAATGAGGATGAGCAGCATGGCTTTAAAATAAAACGGGAAGGGCTTTGTGGGTTTGGCATCTGCCAAAGGATTCAGGTTCAATAGCACAGACACCGCTTTGCCAACTGTGAAGGAAAACAGATTCCAGTTGTACCACATTTTGCTTGATTTATGTGAGCACTGGGAGAAGGATAAGGGGGGAAAAATAACCTGCAAAGCAAAAAAAAAAAAAAAGATTTTTACCTTGTTTTGCTGTTCTGACTGTGAACCTGCCAAGTTTGAGAGGCTGCAGGAGCCCCCTCACAGCAGGCTGAGCCAGCCCCTGCTCCTGGGGATGTGCCACACATCCCTGGGCACTGGGAGGTCGCTGGGCTGTCCCTGGGTACCAGCAGGGCCCGTGGGGCTGCTGGGGCTCACTGGGAAAGCTCAGGGACGGAGAACAAGGAGTGGGATAAAAATCAGCTAAAAATCTCATCTCTGCTTCCCTGGGCTTACACCAAGCACTCTCCTGCTGCCGGCAGGAGCCAGGTCATGTACTGCTTTTTGAGACCAGGTGTTGTCTGCCCCAGGCCTGGCAGATTTCCTAGGACACAAGATTTTGCAAGAATAAGCAGGTCCCAGAGCAGCCCTGGCTTTGTCGTTGTTCCCCACCACCCCCCAGGAGAAGCAGCACCCAGCCCTGCAGCAGCAGCCCCTCACGGCACCAAACAAGTCTGGGGAAGTTCTCTGTCCAAATTAGGAATAAAAATAACTTTGCTAAAGGGGCCAAGAGGTTGCAGTCCCTGTGCTCCCCCCTGCAGCTCGCAGCCCTCCATCCCCAGCACAGCCTGAGCCCATTAGAGCCAATTCCATCTCTCCCAGGGCTGCCTCTCCCTGCCAGGCCATTTGCTCCCTGCTTTCTATTTTTAAAATTGCTCCAGCTCCTGAGAGTGTTTTGTTCAGCGCAGCGACAGGCTGTCACTTACCCGAGCATGCCCCGTCCCTGTGCTCAGCATCCCAGGGAATTCTCCCAGCACTTGGGCACTTCCAGGCGCCCTGCAGGGCAGGAGGGAGCTCTGCAGTGCAGCACTGCGTCCTGGGATCCTGGAATGGGTGCGGTGGGAAGGGACCTTAAATCCCACCCAGCGCCACCCCTGCCATGGTGACACCTCCCACTGTCCCAGGCTGCTCCAACCCCAGTGTCCAGCCTGGCCTTGGGCATTCCAGGGATCCAGGGGCAGCCACAGCTGCTCTGGGAAGAGGGAGAACCACACACAGCACCCACGTCCATTGCTAAAACATTCACTGGGAGGAAGCAGCTAAGGGCAAACCGAAGCAGTATTTATCAAGGAAGCGCTGCTGCAGTCCGTCCCATCCTCGCTGCACGTTGGTGCCACAGATCCACGAGGCTGCCCCGGGAAGCGCTGGCATTTTTAATGAACCGCTACAGCTGCTTCCCGGTGGGGAGCAGGGATGGCAGCCCTCAGCTCCTCCTGCAGCCTGTCCCTGCGGACACACGGCTGCCCTGGTGGGGGCCAGAGCAGCCCCAGATCGCTCCAAAGGCCGGGCTTCATCCTGGAGGTGCCTCCCAACCCTAATGATTCCATGATTCCAAGGAACGGCGCCGCTCCGGTTCTGCACACGGCGCTGAGCAGAGTTCGGAGCCAGGCTCAGCTCCTGGCTCCTGCTGATCAGGAAAGAGCCAGTACATGTAAATCTGAGGCTGAGGGCTGCAGCAGAGGGGCACAGCCAGCCCCAGCCCCGGGCTGTGCCCCCATGCCCACGCCTGTCAGAGCAGAGCCACGGGAGAGCAGCTGAGGGGGCATCACCAGCGTCTCACTGCCAGATGGAGCAGCACAAGCTTGGCTGGGCTCGAGCAGGACATTTTACAGACCCATTCCTCGGTGCTTTTGTGCTCAGAGTTATTTTATTCTCTTCTGAAACGCAAGGAGAGTCTTCCCGAGGAAATAAGCCCAGGGTGGGAGGCTTTTTTTAACAACAATTCGATTCCCCAGCAAAATACATTTTTCATAGGTGGGAAAAAATTGTATTTGGGATTTATTTCATTCCTTCATGGATGTAACGCTCTTCACAGTTTACCATGTCACTGAAATATTCCTGAAGAAGGAAAGTGGCTTTTCCAGGGACTCCATTACCTCTGCTCTGCTCCTGTTTCACACTGAGGTGTTGGAGATCCTGGTGTGTTGGAGAAGGACTCGTGCAGCTGCCCTGGGATCCTCCATGGGGCTGGAAAACCCCAGGCCATTCCTCATTTCCACATTTCCACTTTAGCCAACCAAGAGCAAAGGAGCTGTCACTCCCTCAGGGCTGCTGCCCCCCGGGCACTGCAGGCAGATGGAAAATTCATCTTTTCGTGTCAGCTTCCAAAATCCTGGGAAGTCCAAAATCCCTTCACCTGGGACACGAGCATTCTGCTGCAGGAGATGAAACAGGCCATGAGATGCCAGTTCAGGGGATCCCTGAGGCAGGAAAAGCCCAGCCCAGCAAGTCCAAGCTGTGCAGGTGCCCACCTTGTCCCCAGCCCAGAGCTCTGAGTGCCACGTCCGGGAATTCCTTGGGCACTCCAGGGATGGGCATTGCAAACCTCCCTGGCAGCCCCTTCCAGTTGTCCATTCCAGTTGTCCATTCCCGTTGTCCATTCCAGTTGCCCAAGGTTTGCTGGGGAACCAAAACATCTTTTCCTCCTTTGGAAATCTTCCACTGCAGCCATAGCAGACACACCTCAAAAAGATAATTTCCTTTTGCATCATCATCCATCGAATGGGTTGGGATGAATGGGACCTTAAGGATCATCGAGTTACTCGGAGATTTTCTGTACTGCTGTCAGATAGAAAAACTACAAACCCACAAAAAGTTGTTTAATTAATTTTTATTGTCAATATAATTTCTGTGCATTCAAGCCCTGCCACAAAATTACCTGCTTTAAAAATCACTAAACCATCTCTATTAGTGCTGGGTTTTATTCCTGCAAAAAATAACAACTTCCTGCCAAATTTGAGCTGACAGTTTGCCTTTATTTTTGTAGTTATTCCTGCCATTTTTTATTAAATGGAACTTGGCCTTGATCCTCTCCATTAGGACTGGGTTTTGATGGGATCCACATGGGAAACAGCTCCGGGCACTCAGTCCTGTCTGTGCTGGGGGAGATGCTGTCTGCACTCCCAGGAGCTGCCATTAAATCCCAGGGTTCAATTCCAGCCATCCATTAGATTTACCTGGATTTTATCATTTCAGCCCCAAGCTGGCGGTAGCAAGAGGTGTTTCTAAGGCAGCAAATGCTGTCCAGGACAGCAGGACACGCACGGGGACAAGGGCCCTGCCCTGACACCTGCAGCCAGGCAAGCCAGGCTGGCTCTGGCCATGAAACATTGACTTCTACCATTGGCTGATCTGTGGTTCTCTCAAGATAGCCAAAAATAAATCGGCATTTTGAAAGTTCTGATGGATCACAAGAGGTATTTATAAATTTGTTTTGGAAGCAGGTTGGTGTGATGTTGGTGGCCCCATAAACAGGGGAGCACAGAGGGGTCCTGGAGCCCCCCCAGGCTGATCTGAGCTCCCACACCAGGGACCCCAGGGGTTGCTGACTGCCAAGAGAACCTGCTGCACTTCCGAGCTCAAATCCTGCATTTGCAGAGGGGAAGAACTGCTGTCCCTCTGCTCCTTCCCTGCCTCCCGAGGCCAGCCCTGCCGAGGGGCAGACTGCTGCTGCTCTGTGCCACCAGGGCTGCCCAGAGCCCTCAGCCCGCCCTGGCTCTGCGGAGACCACACACATGGCATCGTGAGGCTCAGTTTAATGACACAAAACAAATCCCCATTCTGCTGAATGCATCATTACTGGTATTAAAATATTTATAAAATAAGAAATTTATCAGGAAATGAACGGTGGGTGTATGGGCTTGCTTTGCTGTACACAAATCCTAAAATGGCAGGAGAGAAAACAAACTTGCGAAGAACCAAACCTGGGCATTTCCACCTGAGGCAACGCAGGGACACAGATCCCTCTGTCCTTGTCATCAAAGATACTGAATAAGGAGAACTGGGATTTTATTATTTTCTTCATTTGGAAAATCTTTGGTTCTTTAAGGAAGGGTTATTGTAGGAGCAAACTTCTTGTGGGATTTCTGTTGGATTGGTTTTGAACACAAGTAGTCCAGGCTGGAAATGCACCACTGGGATGAGACAGAATTTAAAATAACCTCTGGTGTCCAGAGCACTGGAAATGGGGGCTGTGTCCCCAGCCCTGGCTCAGCCAGAGCTGGAGTTCCACAAGTCCCACCACAGTGCATTCATCTCCAAACCTCTGCTTCTCAGATCGGACTTCCAGTATCAAAGGGAGAGCAAAAGTCCTGCCGCAGGAACGTCCCCATTGCATTCGTGTTGCACTCAAGCATCAAAGCCTGCTGTGAGAACAGAGCCAGAACAAACCAGGAGAACTTCCAGCAAAGAGGATAAAAGCTGGGTATTAAGAGGAAAAATAACCAGTCTTTCTTGAAGGCCGTAGAACATTCCTAACAAAGTTTGCAGGGGAGCTCCAGCACCTGCTAGGACCAGCCTGGCTGCGCAGGTGCCATCCAACGGGCAGGAATTGCTCCCTGGGAGGGTGGGCAGCCCTGGCACGGGGTGCCCAGAGCAGCTGGGGCTGCCCCTGCATCCCTGCAGTGCCCAGGAGGCCGAGGGGACGTCCCAGGACTAAAGATGCCTGAAAGTGTCCAAGGGCCTGAGGCAGCTCCCTGCCCGGCCTGCTGCCGTCCCACCGACCCAGCCACTGCTGCAGCCCCCAAAGGACACGCCGGGAGATTGTGCTGGGACAGGGCTGTGTGTCCATCCCGTGCAACTTCCTATTTCCCGCCCTGTTCCTCATCCTGGGAAAGCTGGGACCGGGGCCTCGGCGCAGGACAGGAGCGAGAGGCTGCTGTAAAGCCCCTGCAGGGACCAGCAGCCACTGTCACACTGCTGCAGCTGGCATTGGGGTCAGGGAGCTGGGAAGGGAACACCCCCTGGCCCTGCTGGCACCCCCCTGGCCATGCTGGCACCCACCTGGCGCTGCTGGCACCCCCCTGGCCAGGGCTGCACAGGCTCCGCTGCTGGGACAGGAGAGCTGTTCCTGCAGAGCATTCTCCTCCCAGCACCTCTCAGCCAGTCTCTCCGTGTTCTTCCCTGGTCTCCATCACACTTTTGGCCTCTCCTCCCTCCCCTCTCTTCCCACACAGGAGCAGCCAAGCGCAAACGCAGCCTGTTGCTGGTGCTGCTGAAGCCTCCGAGGTGGCTCAGTATGCCTAAACCACTTCTTTTCTCTATTTATCACCCGTGATTGATTGCTCTGAGCCCTAACACCATCTTAGAGTGAGACAGGCAGGATCAAAAACCCAAACAGGAGGTGACAGGGACACAGAGGTGCTCCATCCCCTCCTCACCCAGCACAGCCCAGCACAGCTCTCCCCCTCCCTGCCCAAGCCCTGGGCAAAACCTCGAAGAAACAGCTCCCATTTACAGCAGAAGTATCTACAACAGGAATATTTTTGTCTATCTATCTATATAAACACCCACATACACCACCATGCTCCGAGGCATTAAGCAGGACCATCACCAGGGTGAAATCCCGCGACCTGTGAGTGCTCCAAACCCTCCCCTCCACCCCCACAGCTCAGGCCATCCTTCTCCCAAGAACCCAGCCCAAAATAGAGCTGCTGGATGTGCCCTGAATGTGCAAACACTGGAGCTGCACCAGCTCAGGCAGCGCAGGGCATTGGGAAGGGGAGGTCTCCAGGCTTCCTCCTCTCCCCAGCATCAATCAGAGGCCAGGCAGCCCAAGGGCTTCACTGCTCCCGAGGCACAGGGAGGTGATCTCCAGCCAGGAGCACGTCCCGGGGCTCTGGGAACATCTGCCAAGCTCATTTAGAAGCATTGGGCAGGGAGGCACCGGCCAGCAGCACCGGCAGCTCCGGGATAAGAGAGAGCCCAGCACTCACACAGCATCTTAATGCTCTCCAGATCCCAAATGACACAGCAGAAGTGTCCTCAGCAGCACAGGCCCAGCCCCGGGGGCCTGGGGCCGCCCTCTGTCACCCAGGGGCGCTCTGCCCCCACAGAAGGGGTGGGATCCCTGCGGGAGGCTCAGGTGTGCCCGGGGCGCCCCATCCTGCCCCTGACACCAGCTCTGCAAAAAGGCTTTGCTCCAGAGCACAGCCCTTGGAGCTGGGCACCCCTGGGCACCCCTGAGCTGCCGGAGAACAGGGCACACACAGCCCTTGGAGCTGGGCACCCACCCTGCACCCCCTGAGCTGCCGGAGAACAGGGCACACACAGCCCATGGAGCTGGGCACCCACCCTGCACCCCCGGAGCTGCCAGAGAACAGGGCACACACNGAACAGGGCACACACAGCCCTTGGAGCTGGGCACCCACCCTGAACCCCCTGAGCTGCCAGGGAACAGGGCACACACCTCCCATGGAGCTGGGCACCCCTGGGCACCCCCTGAGCTGCCAGAGAACAGGGCACACACAGCCCATGGAGCTGGGCACCCACCCTGCACCCCCGGAGCTGCCAGAGAACAGGGCACACACAGCCCATGGTGGCCCTGGGGACATCAAAGAGCTCCAGCCCTGACACCAAGAACCGTCGGAATCTCCGCTCCTGGTGCAGCAGCTGGGGCTGGAGGGCTCTGCAAGCTCCGAGGGCGGGCTCACTCCAGCCCCGGGAAGCACCAGGGAGTGCCCAGGAGGGAGCTGGGGCAGGGAACCACCTTTCCCTGGCCCAGAACAGGAGCAGGCTTTTGCGCCATCAGATTGGTGAGGGCTCGATGTAGCCCTGGTTTTTTCAGCCTGAGATGTTTTGGTTTCTAAAACTCTGTTCTCACAGAACTTTCTGTAAACAAAAGATGTTTTTGCTAACTTTATCTCATTTTCATTCCTCTTTGGAGGTGGAGACAATTTGATGTCTCTGTGCTGGCCAATGTGATTGAATGGGTGTTACTGCTAACACCAATCAGTTTGGCTCTAGCGACCTGGTAATTTTGAATAAATATTCTTTTTAGCCTTCTGACAATTCTAGAGTCGTGTGGTCTGATTCTGTGTCCTACAGCCACAGCTCAGAACAACTGCACTGCCTCCAGCAGCAGGGCTTGGGAGCACCCCGTGAATCATCAGGAACGAGCGAAGCTCTGGAAATCCTTGTTCTCCTTTAGATTTCTCTCTGCCTGGGTACCCTCTCCCCACGCTAACGACCTGGCTGGATTGGATTCCACGCTCTCCAAACAGCCTTAATTACATGCTTCGTATCTCCCAATATTATGATAAAATTCATCATAGTCCAGCGTCTGGGACAGTCAGCATTGTCACTCATTGAGATTAATTTGAATACAACTATAAATAGAAATAATAACATCTGATCTTATGGAACAGAGTATTGTGCTGGATGGTTTTTATGCCTCCAAGCAAAAGTTATTTAATAGAATAAAATATGGAACAGAGTACATGTTGTTTTTGTAGTATTACTGTTATGAGATTCCAAAGCAGATCAATAATTCTTTCATAAAAATTAATGCCTTGAAATGATCCCTCCATTTGTCATCCCAGAGAGGTCACCTTATTTTGTCTCAAAGACAAAACTGGGAACTGCACAAGTGGACCTGCTGAAAATCTGCTCTCCCTGTTCCTGCACCCCTTGTGCCGGCCCCAATTACCCCTGAATGCTCTGCCCATCATCCCTCCCTGCCCTCTCCATGGATGAGCATTCCCCTCCTGGCAGAACCACTCTCCTTCCAAATGACCCTTTGCAGTCCCTTCTGCCTCCAGAGAGACACTTGAAAACAGATTAAGAGCCAAGATTATTGCTCAAATTGAATTTCGCCTTGTCAAGAAAATGAATTTTACCTCCGAAACACAGCGTTCCAGAAAAACACATTCGCAGCACCTCCAGCCTCTCATTAGTGGCTCCCCGTGTGGAATTCTTGAAGGGAGGATTTTCCTGGCCTTTTATTTACAGGGGGAAAATCTGATTCCACATCTCTCTGGTGCAGCCTCCCAGGTGGAGCACAGCACTTCAGTCCTGCGTGGCTCAGGGTGCTGACACTCATCCGGGCCTCACTAACAACAAGGACAAATACTGAGGGGCTCCTGGAATGAAAGCTCATCAAGGAACACAAATCCCCCTTTTTTGAGAAGAGGCGAAGAATTAAACATTGCTGTTTCCTATTTTCAGCTCTGTGTTCCATTCTCTGTGTGAGAAACTGAAAAATGTGGAGTTTCCTGAAATATCTTTTCTGAAATGAATCATTACTCCACTGCCTAAAAAGTGTTGTCCTGTTTGAAGGGAGGAGAGGAAAATGCAACAATCAGGTCAGGAGTTCACAGTGAATTAGCATCCAGAGAAAAATCCTGCAGAAATGTGGGAGTTTTCTTCCCGAGCCCCAGTGAGAGCCCAGGTAAATTCCATCAATTAAATGTCCCCAGCATCTCCTCAGGGCAGGGGGGGCAAGAGGGGCTCAACACATGGATTTGGAATGGAAATTATCCCCCGTGGAATGGGCCTACATCCCACATTCCTGCAAGGAAACCTGAACTAAGAGAGGGAGGAACAACCAGTTTGCAGACATTTTCCTGGGAATTAAAAGGAGCTTCTAGAAACTGCTCAGCTCAGCAGTGTGGGATTCATCAGAAACCCAACACTTCCAAGGGATGGATCTGTTGGCACCACGGGATCACACGTGGCTCTGTGCATTCTCACACAGCCCTGCCCTTCCTCCCTGTGCCCCAGCAGCATTCCTGGCAGGAGCAGGCTGCAGTGCTCCCCTCAATCCCTGGAGCAGCTGAGCCCCATCCCATCCCAATCCCATCCCAATCCCATCCCGACAGCCTCCCCCAGAGAGCCTGGGGCAAGCGTGTGCACTTGGCAAGAAAAGAGCAGCATCCAACTCTGAGCTGCACTTTTAAGCTCCCTTCCTTTCCAAATAATCTCATTTTTGTGATTACTGTGTCTGCAGCAGGAGGCAGGACTGCAACTGTCATCTTCCTCCTTCGGCAGGAAGGAAAGGCAGCCAACACCCCCGGGGAGATCAGGGATGTTCCAGTTTCCACTCCCAGTCTCCCTGCACTCCCTTAGCCCACTTGGCTGCAAAGCTCCCTGGAGGGGCTCAGGAACAGCCCCCTCTGGGCCACAAGAGCCACCCCTGATAAAACCCCACAAGGATTTAGACAAGAACAAAATTATTCTTGATTGACTCTTTCAAATTGCATCCACCGAGGGCACAGACCTGAAGCAGTAATTTGTTTGCCATTAGAGCCTGTCATGAGAAGTCTGCAGTTCTAAGGGAGCACAAAAATAAGTTTTCCAGCATTAAAAAATAAATCAGGGTGCTGATATCTCCCATATTGCGTGGTTCTACTCCCAGAAAATATGAAACAGCCTGGCAATGGTTTTACCATGAGTTCCATTTGTAGGGAATGCTACGACCCTGCAATGGAACAGCGTTTTCTCCAAAGCAAAACCAGCAGCCTAAAAACACCCTGCCTGAACTCCCCGGCGCATTCGGAAGCAGCTTCCCTAATTATTTTGGTGTTATTTTTAGGAGAGATATTTAATTTATGACCGGGCTGCTGTTCACTGCTGTGCGCCGATAGAATTGTGTTGTAAAGGAGCCCCTGCCTTTGACACACTTGAATTTTGGGGCAGGGAATATTGCCCAGCTGCAGCAGCCCGAGGCTGAGCCCTCCTGGAGCACTGATCCCAGAGCTGCAGCACCGGCAGGCACCCGGCCCTCCTGGCAGTCCCTGCGCCCACCCACACGTCCTGTGGGACCCGGCAGGAGCAGGGACCACCCCAGCTCCCTCAGGGGGAGAACGGGAGAGGCAGGGTGCCAGCTTCCCTGGGCTCCAGCAGCACTCTGTGCATGCCCCACACTCCTGGAGGAGCGCTCCCATCCCGACTATTCCCAGCCTCTTTCACCCAAGCAGCGATCCAGGGATAGTGAGGGGAGAGCAACAGAGGCAGGGGAGGGACTCTGATCACCCAGCAAAACCCCCAAGTGCCATGGACATCCCTCCCATCCCTTTTTCACGCCACGAAAGCTCCCACAAAGCTTCCAGCAGCACTTGCATGGATGAAGTGCAGGCAGAGGAGCCCGGCGCTGCCTCTCCCTGCTGATCCACCTGTTGGCTTTAGCTGCTGGTGCTCGGGGCCCTGCGAGCTGCAGGCAGAGATAACACAGCCTCCCATGCAGAGAGGAAGATGAACAGCCTGGATGGCTCTGGCCCCTCCTGGGGAGGAAGTGCCTGAAGCGCCAGGAGCTGGCTGAGGAAGCCCTGCTGAGCTCTGGATGGGTTATATATATCCGCAGAGATGTATTTACGCAGATTTTCTCCCTACATTAAGGCACAGCACAAACACTTCTCCTCCAAGATCTCGCCAGAGAAGCAGAAACGCCGGTAAGGGTTCTTTGCAGGGGCCTGCACAGAGCTTTCACCCAGCAGACGGGAGGGAAAAGCCAGTTTGGGCATTAAAGCAAGCCTGCAAGAGCCATCCCCCCACCCTCACCTACTGCCCCGGGCAGTAAAACCCACGGGGACCCCGGGGACAGAAGCTGGCTGCCACACTCAGGAACTTCACAGACTTCTCAGGTTAAGGAGATTTTTTGTGATCGGTACTTGGTTTTCTTCTTTCCACTACCTTAGAGCTACTCATCCACCCACACGCAATGACACTAAGTTGTTGAACAAGTCCAGTTCTCCTCCTAAAATAGTTCTTTTCTATTTCTCTTTGGCTGAACGTGTTCTGAAGGGTGTTTTGAAGGAGGAGAGGACAATAGGGAACAGCTTTATGGCATGGAAGATCTGCTTCCAGGCGGCTCATCCAAGCTGCAAAATAGATATTCAGTAAAATCCCTCAGCACGGGCCAGTTCCTGCTTTCTGGATGATCTGGTTCAATTGCAATTTTGAGCAGATGCCTAGTCACAATACATTATTTAGTTTATCCAAATACCTCCACATGCAGAAACGGCACGGATATCTCATTTTCTGCAAACTCCACTGCGCAGCGTTATCACCAGAGGCTTTGCAGCTCTCGTGGCATCATCCAAAAGGCTCCTGGTGCCTCGGTTTCCCTTCTGGACCGGCTGTGGGTGGGGAGAGCCGCAGCCTGGCTGCGGGGGAGAACGGGAGTGGAAGAGCCGCCCCCTCCCACCCTCCTGCCAGGGCTGGTGGCAGCTGCTGAACCTGTACCTGAGCACAACTTCAGCGTCGCTCACCTTTCCCCGAGCGGCTGGGCGGGCAGAACGGGAGCTGGTCTGCTCGGCAGCCCGGGCAGCGGGAGCGGGAGGGCACCGAGCGGGGCCGGGCACGGAGGGATGCTGGGCACCGAGTGATGCTGGGCACCGAGCGGGGCCGGGCACGGAGGGGTGACGGGG
>WBMY01006249.1:322938-408450 GCA_013397315.1 Donacobius atricapilla | reverse complement strand
TAGAGAAATAGAAATCCTTCCCAAGGGAAAAAAATCACTTGTTTGTCTTACATTGGTCCTCACACCACTTGACAAGAGAGCTATCAAGACCCACAATAAGAAAGAATCCTTTTCATTCTCAGAATTATCACCAAAAGGCAATCCTCGTCAAATAATTTCAAATCAACAATTGTCATGAGAAATTGCCTCCCTCAATGAAGCAATGATTTTATATTANATCATATAAATGTATATAATAAATATTAAAATATTATCATGTATTATTACTGATAATGATAATGATAATATTCCTTTTCCCAGGGATCTCCGCTCAGGAAAGGAAGAGGGATGCCAGTACCCTGACCATACTCATGCTGCATCGCCAGGGCATCCAGCAATCCTGGATTTACAGGACAAGTGGGTTATACCTGACACGTGCAGGTGAGCTGAAACATGCACACAGTGTAGCAGCAGACTTATGGGAGTGCTAGTGGCATTGTCTTCCCTTCCACTGGTTATGCTTCATTTCCTCCATGCACACAGCCTCAGCAAGCCTTTGTAAGAATTTTTCTGTAGCCATGATTCAAGAAAGCCATACCCTGAAGGTGTAGTTCTCCACCAGTGTGCCTGAACACTGTTTCACACTGGAAACCAGAAGCCTGTCTTGTCACTGCCATGACCTGGCTGGCAGCTAGTGAGGGTCATGGCATCTTATCTTCCCTCCTCATCCCAGAACAGAATCCAGGAACAGAAAGCATTCCGCTTCACCAGCTCTTTCCTGGCTGACCCCTGGCACTGTGAACCTCCCATTCAGCATCCTGTGGTTGCACAACTTGACCTTCAAATATCTGCTGGGCTTAGTCAGGAGGATAACTCTGCCCCACGCACCTCCAGCTGGCTTTCCCACAGCATGCTGACACCCACCTGCTTTCTACATTTCATAGCTGAAAACAAGAAGGCATAAACACCACCCTCAGAAATCCCTACTTATAATAGCCAGCCCTCTTGTAAGATGTTATGGGGCAAAATGCAGAGCAGACTATGAAAAAGTGGGTTCACATGCCTCAGGATAGATAAGAGACATCTCACAATAGATCCTCCTCACTATTGCTGACATTCCTAAATATTAAAATACATTCTTTAACAACTGCTGCCTTTACTCATCTTGCATAGCAAATGCATTCTCTTTACTTGTGGGTTTATGCACACAACCACTAAACAAAGAGCAGCAAGCAGATATCTGGCGCTTAGTGCCCTCCGTCATAAAATTTTCCAAGTTAACAGACAGAAAATACTGTTTCCACAGAACTAATCATAATAGGTCAAAAGAAAACATCCTCTGAGCAACTGTAATTTCTAAGGAAACCTTTCTTACTCTGTGAAAGTAGAAATTATTCATCGTGACAAATCTGGAAGAACTATCAAAGGCTTCACTCCCACTTGTCACTTATAACTGACTTCCAGCTTCCAAAATTATTAATAATTTACCTGACATCTCCTTGGAAGTACATTTCCAAAAAAGATAAACTTATTTCCAGCCTTTAGGGGATGGTATATATTAGGAATTCAACACAATTTTTCATTAGTACTCATTTGCCCTGATATCAAAGAAATTGTACTATTACAAGGACCTAATAAAGGACTTAAACACACAGAGGGCTTTGATGGGAATAGTCATATGCTTAAGACAAATGTATTCCTAGGTACTATTTACAGATAAGAGCACATCTTCTCAGGCCCATCTCCCCAGCTTGTTGAAAGACAACATAACATAGCCATATAGTGCAGCAATATCCCAGTTGCAGATACTTGAAAAGAGAAAAAGCACCCCACCTATTACGTAGGATCAGATTTATTAAAAAAAAATATCCAGTAGCTGCCCAGAGAGGAATAGTCCCGACAAAGAGGAAATATGAGAAATAAAATAAGCAGAGTAAAACTGAGACTTTCAAAAGAGTTATACAACTTGCGTGACACAAGTGGAAATCTCATACTGTTGGGAAAATTAACCAAGTGTTGCCCTCCATAGATGTACAAATGGGAGAGGGATCCTCTGACTAAGAAGCCAATAAAACTAATGAGGTGCTAGAAAGCAGACAGGATACAAAAAGAGTGCTGGTCTGTGGCAGCCTCCCTCATCAGGTATGAATGTCTTTGAGGTTTTGAATCACAACTGTGGTAACAAGCTGCTGAATTTCCTCCCCTAACCCTCCCAGTAATTTTGTCATTTAAGTACAAATGCTCTGGAAGTTAGTTGTAACAGCAAACTGCTGAGTGCCTTTTGTCAGCAGAGGATGCCAGTGGGAGAGGAACTGTGACTTATAGCTATGTTTTCATGCAGCTAAGGAGGCACAGAAATGAGCTAGGCAAACAATGCTCAGACTGCTTTTTTATTCCATACCAGGAGCTCATTTACCTTATCTGAACTTTATAGCACAAGTGAGTCCATTGCTCATTTTTAACCTTGCTGATTATAACAGATTAAGGACTCTGTGTTGCAGTGCTCTGTCTGAAATGTTTTCTATGAAAGGGAAGACTAAATTTGGATTAATCTTTATTCCTCAGATACAGTCCACCAGTCATTTTTTTGTTCCTAAGGGGCCCTGTTATTACAGTGCAAGTACCAGGAAGTGCTGGTCCACTATTNGGTTCAGTTGATGAGGTGTTAGGTAATAGGCTGGACTAGATGATCTTAAAGGTCTTTTCCAACCTAGCTCATCCTGGTAAGAAAGTCACTCAGACTCTGTAAAGCATCATTTTAAATAGTTTGGGGTTTTTTTTCTTTATTATTAAAGTTAATAAAGAGAGGACATTTACTATAGAGGTTTTCAAAATTATCTACCTCTCTACATCAATAAATACTCAGTGTAGGCACTTATGATTGCTTTGCTATGTGTTAAAAAGTGAGCACAAGCCTGTAACTCAAGTAAGGCAGAATGTATCATACGATCTTTTCTTACCACCCACAAATTCACATCCTCTTGGACTGCCTTGACTTTTCCCATGGCCACATGTTGAAAGACTCTTATCTTCAATACTTAAGGAAGAAGACTTTTTTCCTACTCCATTTCTCCTCATCCATGTATGAAAAACTTTCACATCATTTCAGCATTACTTCTGGCTCTGTCCCACTGTCCTATAGGAGAGGAGGAACAGGGAGAAGTAGGGCTCAAGTTCAGATGTAACTACTTCATGGACTGTGAATGCAGAGAAGAAAGAGGAGCCTAAGGGCTTAAGAAGCTCAGCTGAACAGGTTTAGGTTGTGGCAGCTCAAGAAAATGCTGCCTCTTTCTGCCCACCTCAGCATCATGCTGAAAACTTTAGCAGGTGCAGATGGAAAGAGTCACAGAATTCCCAGTTTTTCATTCAAAAATCTGGTGTTTAGCTGAAATCATAAAGCCTTATCGGCTTTGACATACTTTCAAGTGCTACCGGAGGTTGTACAGAGCACTGCAATACATCAGAAAGTCCTCCTGGGAATAAGATAGGACAATTTTAAATTTTTTTTCACTAATTTCTTCCAGGTTTAATAGTCATCTATCCCAGCAGATGTTAAGTGCCTCTAGTTGAAGGGTCAGGAAGACGATTACAAAACCTGCAAGGCTTTCTTTGGAGTCTCTGTCTCCTTTGCCTTATGATGGTGAGCACATGAACCAAAGAAATGCTTTTTCTTCTCTTTCTGTTTTTGGTTACCCTTTATTTCCATGAGCTGAGGGAAATCTCTGAGGACTTTTTAGTCCCATTTTGTAGCCAAAAGGATGTAATCACAATTTTATTTCTGAGTAGAGCTATTTTAGAGCATTAATCTTCTGAACCCTATAAGAGGTGTGTAACAGACAGTTTACACACATCGGGGCATAACAGCACAGGGCAGATCTATTCTAGCTTTCTAAGAAAGAGGCTTGTTTCTCTATAATTTATCATAATCTGTTGCCTGAATGCTGGCAAGCAATAAGGCAAGCTCTGACATATGGCAGTCTTTTATGTTGTAATATCTGAACATTATTAAAGAAACGAAAAGGAGGGCAAGAAGGAAACTCCTAAAGGATGGTGTGTTTGGTTCTCCTTTTGAAAACATCCTCTGGCAGCAACACAAGAAAAGGCTGCGTCTGGATCACCACCTTCAGACCCTGACTTATACATCATAGCTGAAAAAGTCAAAAGGAGGAAGGAAGAGTCAAGCTTTATCAGAGTCAGTTCCAGAAAGACTTCACATACCCTATTTCCAGAAATACTTGAAACAGTCAAAAAAGCCCAAATTGGACTATGGAAAAAAATCTGTAAACAGTCATACAACCAGAAACAAGTTGTGTTTACTGTTTTCCTGGTGTATCTAGGGAAACTGTACCTGTAAGGTGGTTCGGCTAAAGCCAGTTGACCTGCACTGCTGTGGAACTCCAGATGTTGTGGGATCAGAGAGACAGTCAGAAGGCAGACCTGACTTTATCCAGCCTCTGCTAGGCTCCCTGGGATTTGGAAATGGCCTGTGGCTGTACAGATAAAACTAAAACAATAAATTCTCTCACTAAAAATGAATACTGAACATGTTTCACTGCCCAGACTGGACACTTGCCATGTGTGCAAATAATAACTGGGAAAGTCTCTACCTGACAACCAGGCAGCAAATTAGAGATGCTAACCTAAGGGAGACAGAACCACAGAATGGATCAGGATGGAAGAGACCACAGTGAGGGCTCTGGTCCAACCTGCCTGCTTAAGCAGGGGCATCCTAGAGCACATGGCATGGGACTGTGTCCAGACAGTTCTTGAATATCTCCAGCGAAGAAGACTTCACACCCACTCTGGACAATCTGGTTTTCAGTGCATGGTCACCCAACAAGGTAAGGAAGTTCTCCCTCATGTTCAAGTGAAATTTCCTGTGCATAAGTTTCTGGCTGCTGTTTCTTGTCCTGTTGCGTGGCACCACCAAGAAGAGCCTGGCTCCATCCTCTTGAAATCCTCCCTTCAGACACGTATGGACATTGATGAGGTCCCCTCTCAATGTCCTCCATTGCTAATGAAGGGTGTTTTATGGTGGACTACTTTATGGGTATGTGACAACCCATGCTAAAAGGAAAGAGACTTGAGACAGAAAAATACACAGAGCTCAGAATTACAGTTCAGAAAAAAAACAACAAAGTCAAAAAAACCCACTCTGCATGCTCTGACAAATAGCAGAAACCAGACTCTGTGAAAACAGAAGGAATAGTAACAACTGATGGCAGTGCTTGCAGGAACTTGACAATGTCATCATGATGAGAGTGACACAGACAAAGATGACAGCAGAAATACAAGAAAAAAGTGGAAAATCTTTCTTAATGCTCAAAAAAAAGTCTCACCTGATAGGGATAGATATAGATTGATATAGGTAGATTTAGATTATATAGATGATGTAGATAAACAGAGATAGAGACAGATAGATAGAGATAGAGATGATAGAGATAGATAGAGATAGAGATGGTAGAGACAGAGACACAGATACAGAGAGATACAGCATAGAATAGTACCAGGAAATGACCAGAGGAAAAGCAAGTACTAAAAGAGGAGTTAAATAAGATATTTTTTTCCAGAAATTGCAGCCAAGCAAATGATACCATAGGGTTTGTATTCATCCATGATCACTGTAGGAAATAAATTTATAAAATCTATCAGATAGTATAGACCACAAACCTTAAAATATATAAAGACTTTTTTTTCAAAGTGTTTCAACTAAAGCAATTAATGTTCTAATATTTAATTTTTTTTCTTTATAGGAAATTGTTTTATGAATCAAAGAGGGGAGAGGAGGTGCCCATGAAAATACAGTGATCCTTTTGTGCAATACCCTTTAAGGTATACCCTTTCTTTAGACTGTATCTGAGCAGCTAAAAAGTTTCCCTGGAAATTATAAACAATATTCCAGAGTAGATAGGAAAGTATATGTAAACTATGAGAGGTATATAAAAATATGACTGTCTGTGCTGCTTTCAGAGGACATGTGCCTCTCTGATCTCATGTCATGTTAAAGAAATAAAAATCTGTAGGAATAAATGTACCATGAGTAATGCTGGGCTCATTGCCCACATTCTGTGGATCAGAAACCATTGCTTGAGCAGCATTGCTCAGATGAGGATCTGAAGTGGTATATAAGATATGAGAGTGATGTAACTGCTCTGTGAAATAAATGCATCAAAAGCATATATATTCCCACCATACAAAAGTGTAAACTCATGCATCTAATAAATTATAATTAAAAATACATTCTATTTTTCACCCGATTGTGAATTAAAACCAGTATATTGTACAAGACAGTTGGCAGAATTCTTTTAAGAAAAGCTAAGCTGTTTCTCATTAGAAAAAATGTCAATTAACACATCTCTATAGTATTTGAACACAGTGAGGTAGTGAAAAATAGGGCTATGTGAGGAACATGTAAGATTTAAAATAAAATTTGTGTTGTCATGAGATTCTTATAAGGAAATAGGAACAGTTTCATTCTGCCTGAGCGCTTGACTGAAGAGGGAACAACTTGAGAGGACCCTAAAACTTGTAAAGAAAACTGATTTTAATACAAAAGCTATTCAAAGCTCACATTAAGGAGACAAGACAGGACATGCCCTGTGCCAGAGAGCTGCACACCTAATGATTTAGGAGGGGTTAAAATAGCTGTCCTCAGTGTACTGTAATTACATAATTGTTATAAAATTGGAGGCTAAATTAACCACTACATATAGCGATATTTTCACATTCCACCATCTAGAATTCAAGGAAACAGCAAAGATAGAGCTATTACTTCCCCAGGTGAGGAGGCCTAGGCTAACTGGGTCTTGGATGTGATCAGTAAATGATGGTATGATCAGTAGGAAGTAATAAATTTTCATCCCAAACATTACTACGGCAATATTAAAGCTAGTAGTCAGTCTAATGACACATTAATTGGGATAACATATTTTCCCTAGGTACTTCTTTCCCCTCTTCCCATGTCCCAGATTATTACAGAGCATTTATTCAAGCCTGTCTTTTTCCATAAACAGCAAAGGATGGGACATGTATGGGCCATCAGCTGTAAGACTTGGAAATTAAACGTTTGGAAGTGCTAATAAGCTCTCGAGCTCTCTAGCTGTGCCCCTAACCCTAGAGCCAGTGCTGTAACAGGAGAGAAACAGATGCTTCTCTTCCTGTTCTCCCTCCAGCTCTCCATGTGGCAATAAGAAACTTGGATACATTCTCCCACCAAGAGCAGCAAGGTCATCCAAGAGATGAGTGTGGGTGTGAACCATGCTCTGTTTGCCTCTACTCAGTGTCCAGCAATGACGTGTGCTGTTTGTGCTGTAACTGGAAGGATGCTACAGAGAAGTTGTATCTAGCTCTAGGTCTGATTTCAGCCAAAGGAAGCTGCGGAGAGCACACTCTTAGTACAGATCTGACATGGTTCAATGGATAGCAGGAATATTCTTCAACATTACAGGTATACATGACAGAGAAAGAAACTAAACCAAGCAAACCAAACAAAAAACAAACAAACAAACAAACAAACAACCCAAAAACCCCCAAACAAAACAAACAAACAAAACCCCCAAACAAACAAAAAAACCAACCAACCAAAAAAAAAAAAACCAACCCTTGAAGTGAAGGATAGACCTTTCACTACCAAATGTTTTCTAATCTTGCATTCATTCATCATGCATACATTGCAAAATCTGCAATGTAAAAAGGAGAAGTCAATTAAAAGCAAAGTCAAGTCTCCTCAAAAGAGACCAAAAGTCACCTATGGCTATATCTTCAGCTATTCTCACCAAATTTCAGAGGAACTAATGAAAAATGACTACCCATGATAAAAAGTCTGAGCAGTGAATGTATCTTAGAGTCTGGCAGGTCCTCAGCTATCTGGAGACATGATGTACCTAGTTAATGCAATGTACTCTTCATTGGAAACAGTGAACACACTTCAAAAATTGGAACCAGCTGTCATAACCAAAAAGCAGGATAGACCCTGTACTGCCCTGAAAGTATGTAAACACCTACGAGCCCATATTGAGTAGTTCACATCAGAACTTCCAGTGACAGCAGCATTTGCAGTATGAGTGTCCATAGTGAATCCATAATCATAGACAGAGCCAACAACAAGGGAGGATTATCTTTCAGCTGGTCTTCGGTAGAGTATGAAAAGAAACTTTGATCCCTTTGAAACCACTTTTTTAAAAAGGAGTAGGATTAAATACTAGCACGTCCTTGTTTTGCCTTCCTACACTGTAATTCATACAGAGTAAAGCAGAATTGAGCACCAACCTCAAAGGACTTTGAAATTATTTCCTTTAGAATACAATGTATCCCAGAGATAGTTTCAAAACATTGCTCTTTGAACTTTTAAAAAAGTTTTCTAAAGCCAGTTCTTGGAAACTGATAAACCAGAGAACCCCAGAGCCTACATCTGCTGTCTGTACAAATTAGAAATTACCCAATCACTGAAACTGAGATCAGAGCAGCAGAGGTGAAAAAAGGCCTGTGTTGTCCACTCTCCCTCTCTTCTTCCCATAAATCAAACCTATATTGAGCACAAGGGCATGCATATAAAGCCAAACAAACTTCTACATAATGACTTTTCAAGGAAAAACTATGAGTTTCCAATTAAATACGTTTTCACTTGTTTATTTTTTCACACTATGTGCATGATTATTTTGCTCATTTTTTGGTATGGCTTACTCATAACTCTGTATTTGCCTAATAGTATGCAAGTTTGAAAAACAGCGTGCTAAAACACAGCCAGATGTTTTCAGAGGCAGCCTGTTTTTAAATAATTCCAGGGGATAAAGGTGGCAGAACTTCTTCCTGTGGTGGGAGAAAAGAGATGGTAGTAGTTTTGACAAGAGCCCAAATCTAAAAGATGGAAGGACATTCCAGGAAATATCATGGAAAGATGAAAATTATGAGAGCCCTCTACTGTCAATTGATTTTGAAATACCAAAAAAACCATGTGAGACTAGGGAAAATAGAGGAGGTCTTTCCCTGGCATTTTCTTGGCTGATCAGGTGGATTGTGCTGGGAGGACTTGCACAATTAGTTTCACTTTACCAACTCTTCCTGAAATCCCTTCATGTACACATAATCACATAGCACAAATCACAACTGTGTGTGTGACCAGACTTACAGAGCTCCCCTTCCCGCTGTTGGTCAGGCCAATCCACACACTATTTCTCATTAGGCTTATCAAGTTATTATAGTGGCTATTGCAGCTTTTCTCTTCAGCTACTTTCCTTTTTCTCCAAGATTTTCGGGACTTAGAATAACTCCTGCATTTTTGTTTTGCCACATTAACTAAGCTTCTGTGGCTTCATGCCACTATCCACTGCCTTCAGCTCTACAGAATTTAAGCAAAAGATGTCTAAAGAAGGCAGCCAGAAGCATAAATCATAAACCACATTACATTTCATATAGTAGAGTTAAATTATTTCACTGCTACCAGGAGCACTGTTATTATTTTACACAAGAAAAGCAGCAAGGATGCAAAGTAAAGCCATTAGTTTCCCTTAAAAATTTTGATATTTACAGAAAACTCATTATTGAGCAACTCACTCATTCACACCTTAAATTCAATTGTCTAGAAATTTTTCCTTTTTATATGCCTTTGGCTGTGGTGTCCTTGAAACCCATTAAAGCCATTTTTATCACTTCTTGGTTTTTATATTGAGTTTTTCATGACACACTAAAAAATGGGGGTTTTGTGTGATGCACAGAAAGGATGTTCCTTACTCTGTCTAAATCAACAGGCTGTTGCAGGTCTATATTCAGCTGGTAGCACAAACCCATCCCTTTTGAAGCTATTCCTTCTTCTATCCACCTGGTATGGCAGCTTGCTGAATAGATGAGGTGCAGTAGTGGCATTCAGCAGTGAAGATCATACTATGAAGAGACAGAATTTGGGATGATAATGTGATGGGAATGAAATTGGGATGATATTGTGGTAGGAATCAATGCTCACTGGAAGAGATGAAAATTGTGGTTAGAGCTCCTGAGGCATGGGAAGAGAAGGCTGTTAGAGGATAGAAAAGAAATAAGCTATACTGCACTACATACCTGTCTGTATTTTCGTAGTATTGGAGCAAGTCTTAATACTGTTATATAGTGTAATATTGAGAGAAGAAATAATAGATTTCATACTTCATGAAGACAAAATTGAAGTATTAGAGTGATTTGAAATGGTGTGGTTTCAATTATGGTTCCATATGAATTCATAATGGTTTTATGAACCATTAGTAAAGCGTGAAGTGGAAATGCACCATATTGCCAATCTGCCCTTCAAATCCTGTCAGCAGAAACCCCACCAGCCTTTAGTTTAAACTCAGTGAACTAAATTCACACTCATTCAACTGCTATGGAAATCTTCTGAGTTTTGACAGTATTGGCGTGCCTTCTCTTTTCCTCATTTCACAGTGTTCCAGCATAATCGTCAATTCAGTCAATTGCACTTGTACTGACAGAAAACAGTTAAAAAGCACTGTAAGCAGAAAAGCCTGCAGTTCGCTTTTGAGTTCAACAGAAATCCTTCACATTGTTTTTTGGTTTCTCTGCGGTGAACATCATGCATTAAATATGCAGTTATTAACTACACTTTAAATAAATAAGTGCCATGGATGAAGGGTTGCTTTTTGTTCTTCTTGCTTACTTTCTTCAGGCATAGACATTTGTTCCCACTTGCAACAAGAATAACTTGAAAACTTTTGCCAAATGTTCTCAAATGCATTCCCGCTTTTCCCCAACCGCATATAGTAGACCCCCATCCCCAGCTGGTCTACATCAGATGAGTTTCACTGAAGTATATTAATTCTATAATAAATTAACGAGAGAAGTTAAAAATAGCACATAAAATTTTGGAAGCAGTTTCCCAGTTTTCCATAGTATTTAATCTGCTAGGAACTGTATTTGTCAATATAACCTGTTACTTCAACCTACTGTGTTAGACTTCCGAGTCCTTTTGTGACCTTACCTCAGGGACATTTTCACTTTCTGATAAACCCTGCTGCAAACTAAATTAGTCTTAATATAACATTTTAACACACTCTTGAAAAACTTATTAATAAATTTTCTTCCATTTTGAAAAGTCCATCAGACAAGACTTATTATATCCAGAATCTGCTATTGCAAATGAAGAAACTTTGTGTTAAATTCAGGAAACTTAAGTAGGCTCCTTTGCGTGTACCAGCCTCTCTGCCAACCAACAAAGCTGAAGCTCCTGTGAAGATGACTGCTACCAGGCAGAAGCTGAGTAATCTGAAGGGATTTTTGAAAAATTTGAAGAATGCAATCCTCCTCAAAGAATAAGAGAAATATTTGAGATTATTTGAGTATGAAAAAAAATAGAGACAAGCCACTCTAAAAGTAGAAACCATTGTCTTGCTCAACTGTTCTTGTGAGTTTTCCTGGTTAACACACTCACACACATCACCATGGACCCCAAGAGGACAGAAGCAAGACCAATAGCATGAAATACCTGAGCAATGCCCAGTAGTTACTGAAAAGGACTGCCAGCTTCTCAACTACTTTCAAAAACTCTGTCAGGTTCAAAGCCTGCTACAGCTTTGTCTACATTAAAATTTGAAAAAAAAAAACTTCCTCTTAGCCTAAAAACTCAGCGAAAATGAAAAAAAATCAAATTTTTCCAAATTAACAGAACATGCATTATTTAAAGGGACTTGTTGCAACTCCCTGTATTTTTTTTTCTTCTTCCTGCAGCTGTAACAGAAATCCATAACGCACGCTTTTGTAGACTGTGTGCCATTTCTCATGTAATGCTAGTGCATCTCAACTGCATGATTATAGAATCAGAATCTGGACCTTTGTGTGAAACTGGTCTCTTTCTGAGAGATCAGCTTTGAAAGAAGTCTCATGCAAACAAGTTTTCCATAAACATCAGAAGAAAAGCCACAAGTAGTAAAATACAGAAGAAATATGTTTTACAGAGGTGCCTTTTACATGACATAGCATCATGCCGTGTGAGTCATTGCTGTGTGATGCATTCAAGTAGAATAGTAGAATTAGACATTCATACAAATAATAAGAACATCCAAAGCTCTTTTTAAAAAGGTTAAAGATACATATTATTCTTACCTTAGATCACAAACTAATGAAACAGCCAGGAGGAGGAAGAACTTTCTGAAAGGAAGGTTAGCTATCTGTCTGACCTTGCATATATCTTTCTCAGATGTTGGCTCTGCTAGGACTGGATAGTGAAGTGAATGAGCAATTCTTTCCAGCTCAGAGATGAACACAGGGTTCCAACTGTTATCTCTGGTGTTCTCAGGTATTTTCCAGAGGCCCCTTGCATATGCATTACATACCATTACTCATTGCACCACAACGGCCCTGTGGCTCCTGAAGACCTCGTGCTTCCAAGGGCTTCTTTTGCCATCAACTGACCCTGAAGACTCCAGTGAGGGGTCCCCAACACACAGCTGCAGCAGTTGTGAGTTCATTCTGCAAGAGCTCAGCCCATTTCTCCTCCGAGATCTCGGAGGGGAGCACTCAGCGGAGCAGTGTCTGCAGCCCTGCTCAGACAGAACTGAGCTGTGCAGCCACCCAGAAGAGCTTCCCAAGATCCAATGGACACCACTGCAGAGCAGCAGTACGCCAGAACAATCATATGCAAAGGGCCATGTCCATCTTGAGGAAATGGACCCAAACCAAAGCCCATTTGCAAGCCACATGTGCAAATGACCCATTCCTTTACCCTAGATAGAATCCAAGACTCAGCTGTAAGCACCTCTAATAGTGGAAGTAAGCACCTCTAATAGTTCAAATTGGGATCTGGGTCAAAGATTATGGGCACAATTTATGTTTAACATTTAGTCATATTTTGCTCACTGTAACACAGTGTGAAGGCCAATGCTACTCCTCTTTCTAATTGCTTGGCATCACACTGTTGGATGGAAAACAATGTTCCTACATAGTCTGGTTTCCAAAATATATTTTTTCTTTTTTAAATATCAGAACAACTGAGCTATAGGTAAGAGAATGCTTTCATTAAACAAACAATCAAAACGTCAAATTCTTATATCCTCGTGGAATAAGAGGCTGGAAGCCTGAAAGATGCAGTCACTTGTAACTTAAGCTACTAACACTCCAGAGAGTACTGACAGTTTTCCAGCAAGGGAAGCACTAGGCCTCTTCTGCACATGACTAGGCTGTATCCTCCAGAGGAGCTCAAGCTGCAAATGCCAACATGATTTTCCCAGAAACAAACTGTGCTTTGTAGCAGCATTCATTCCAGACTGCAGGAGGGACAACACCAGAAGGCCAAAGGAAAATCAGCATAAGGACCAAGTGATTTATAGCACTAATTGAAAGCAGTGTTATTACAAAATGAGGAAAATGTCTCCTCTTTCAGCACTTTAATCACTTGGGGCAATGTAGATGCCAAAGGCTCACACCTTTGTATGCAGACCTAAAATTACAAGACATAAAGCAGAGGAAAGAAACTAAAAACTCATCTGTGCTAAATGAGAAATAGTTACAAAATCAAGCAAAATCTCTCACTAGTCAATTTGAAGGACCAGGTTAGGGAACAAAGTGAACTCATTCTCAGTTTATACAGAGAACTTCTGAAGATTTTCACCCTGCTGTGGTGGTCTCTCTCCCGCTGGCACAAGCAAGTAGCAGTGCAATAGTATCAACAGGAACAATGAGATCAGTAAATATTTTGATTTCTACTTCACCATCTGCTTTTTTTCTGTTGAGCCTCTCCTGATAGTTGGAGAATCATTATCTACAAAGTTCTTAGTTTTCTGGGGTTTGATTTATTTTGTCTTTTTACTTGTTTTCAGTGCCAATTCAGTAACTGCAAAGCTGCCTTATGAAATAGCTCCTAGAAACACGCCTTCTAAAAAAGAAACTGAGCGGGTTCCTCATGTGTTGCCTCTTGCCCTCCTGAATGGAAATGCACCTACTTTCTACACCAAGTTAATTATTTGAGGCTGAATGGACTCAAAGTAGATCTCTTTGCCTACCTGAGACTTAGGTAAACAAGAAAGCAATTTACTGCTAATGGTCAAAATGGGTGATAAATAAACTGGGGCAGGGGATGGAGGACTAATAAAAAGTCACCAGTCCAGGATTTGCAATGATACAGAATCCACAGACTCACATCTGAAAAACTGGACAGATCATATGAAAAAGGAAGATTATTGGTATATTAATTCATGTTCTTCACAAGGAAAAAAAAAACAAAAAAACAAAACCCAAAACAAACAAACAAACACCACCACCACCATTCCCATCCCCCTTTTCTCCCCTCTCATCCTCCCCCGAACCCCACTTTATTTTCTAATTACTTCCTTTGGTAATGGAAAGATCACTCTCAGCTTTTATGCATGCTGCCACTCAGACTTCTGGCTGAAACTAAAAACACAGATGAGTATCAGATCTCATCCTTGGAAATACCACTTTGTGTTTCCACGTCTTTTCTGCACTTGATACTTAAAACATACAAATCAAGGATTGCCATATCAGAACAGACTTCTGATCCATCTATCCAGTAAAAACTTGTGGGATAGCCTATCTGAAGAAGGAATGTCTTGTTTACTCCAGACAGTGGCTGAACTATATTCTGAAGTCCAGGTACTTATCCAAAACTAATTCAATGTTCCCACTATATAAACATGTCTAATCTCTTGATGCCTGCCAAATTTTGTTCCAACAGCTCATACCATAATCACCTAAAGAACTTCACCATAAATTTAAATGTTTCAGGTCCTGATGAGTTGTCCAGACCCACCTTCTGATGCAAATGCCTATGAATAGCTATAAAACATGATTTAGAATACTAACATACAACAGCATTGTCAAGCCTGGTAAAGAGTCAATCGATAAAGCATTAATTCTCAATCAAATGAATGTCTCTTAATGAAATGGACTGTCAATGGCATGCAGGAAGAACAAGCCTTGATTTGCACTTTGCTTCCAACAGAAAATGTGTTACTACAGTTACAAATGTGTTTTAAAGATCTGGTGTCACTACTGGAAAATTAGGTTATAAGAACTAGGGAGCTACTCAGCCTGGATTCCAAACCTCAATTCTGGTAATATTATTGTATGAGTATATTCTAACTAATAATCATGTCTGTATAAGAGAGAATAGAGCCAACCTCCTCTGACTTGTTAGTTCAACTCCTGTCCAAACAAATTAAGAGAGAAAGTTAGTTATTCATTATATGGAATGGAATGGAGTATTTTGGTTGGGAGGACCTACAACAATCATCCTCTACAACTGCCTGACCATAAGTCAAAGCATGTTGTTGAGGGCATTGTCCAAATTCCTCTTAAACACTGACAGGCTTGGGGTATTGACCACCTCTCTAGGAAGCCTAATAACTGCTCCCCTAGTTCCTTAGGAAGCTCTCTCTGACAATGGGATTTAAATGATGGGAAAGAAATAAGACCCCTCTCAAACTAACATTGTTTTGAAAAGAAATAATGATCCAGGCTTTCCTGTAGACCTTTCCTATCTATAACACACGTTTTAAAGGGCAAAAGACATGAAAGCAAGTCTCTGAGGTGCAGATACAACGTCAAAGTGCTGCCAAATATTTGTGGAGTCGAGATTCTTCAAGAAACACAGCGTGAGCAAGTACAGTACCCTGGCTAGTTGACTCCAGCTGATCTTATTTGCATTTACTAGCAAAAATACTGTTTGCTTTTTGGGTTTTTTTAGAGAGGGTTTTTCATTTTGCCTTCCCCTAAAACGTAGAGTTTTTTGAAGATGTCCATCCCTTTCAGTTTGCATCTCAGGAGCATTTTCTCAGAAGAGGTGATTTGGTGCCAAGAAAACAAAATATTTAGTTTGTGCTTCTGCTTGCAGACAAAGCAAAGAGACCAGCAGCCTGTCAAACACTGCATCCCTCCCCTCCTCTGGCAGAGCAGCAGCACACAGTACAGAGCAGTTCTTGGGTGAAGGGGCACCCATCCTCCCTGGAGCTGCCAGTCCTTAATCTGCTCAGGTATTCAAGTTTTCTCCACCTATTTTGCATGTTCAACCTCTCCTTAGCAAGTTGTCCAAATGAAATACAGAACCCTGTAACTTAAGCCCACAGCACGCACGTTGTACAGATTTTCTCAGAAACTACTAACAAAACTCAAAGAGCTGTGGAAAAGAGGTGAAAAATACCAGTATCCACTTAAAAATAAGTAGATAATGGCTACACTTTCCTGTAAGGAAAGCTTAAAATTACATTACTGCATTTATCTGAAGACTGGGGGCCCACACCTCTCATGGGAGACATCCTTGACAGCCAAAGTGGGCAGGCTTTACTGGGAAAAGTCTCCCAGTCATGACAGACAAGTAAATATATTCAAAAGTAAAAAAGAAAAATCTTTTATCAGGCAGTTATAAAAAGATCCTTTAACTACGTTTTCCCAAGGCTCCCTTCAGGGCTGTATATTAGAAAAAGATTAATGATGTACTATTTAGCACCACCTTGTGCTGACTTGTCCTTTTCAAAGGAATGCAGTCAAGAGAAAGAAATACATTCAGTCTTGACAACCCAATACATAAAGTATTGGGTAAAACACTTCGGCGGTTGAGTTGGGTTTGTTAGACTGGGATATTTTATCACAACAGGTAGTTCAGAATGTAATTAGCAAGAGCAAGAATTGCCATTTTTTACCATTTAAAAATTAAACCAACCAAACCTATACAGGTAAGAGATCACTTGATCATAAGTAAGAGCAATTTCTTACAGTTTTTACTTGTTACGTATTAACAAAGCAGACAAATTATTATATTTACTATACTATAGGCAGCCTTGCAAAGATGCCTCTAGAATAAATCTTTACCGCATGTAACTAGTGAAATTAGATATCAGTGTAAAAAAATCTAAGTTTACTTAAACCAACCAGTTTTGGAAAAATGTGAGAGGGAAAAATCTGATTTTGAAGTCTGTGTGCCACAAACTTAATACACCAGGGCTGATCTCCCTGTGTCCATGGATAGGGCTATGGACTTCTGGTCCCTCTACCTCAGCCTTTCAGTGCAGACAGTGATGCTCACAGCCTGCTCACAGACAGACCTGTGCATCTGTTCATCCTCAGAGCACCTCGTTGGAGAAGGAAAGCGCTTCTATCTTTACCTATTGTGGAGGGAGTCCTTTGCTTTACCCCATGCCCAAAGTTCTCTAGCACAGGGGTTTTAGACCCAGAACTGGGGTTATATTTCATTTGTCACCCCTTCTGCATATGCTGCCAGAACCAAACCCAGTTACTGACGTTGTGCATAGACACTCCCAGCTCAGGGTAAAGGGCACAGTCAGAAGCCTGACAAA
The DNA here is from genome assembly GCA_013397315.1 of Donacobius atricapilla. Classification (NCBI taxonomy): domain Eukaryota; kingdom Metazoa; phylum Chordata; class Aves; order Passeriformes; family Mimidae; genus Donacobius; species Donacobius atricapilla. The sequence goes on along the minus strand of WBMY01006249.1, from coordinate 391,183 downwards.
ACTCTAGTACCATTTTCCAATTGCTTTTTGTGGTTCTTGGATTAGATGCTATGAGAACAGGTGAGGTTCTATAAAGAAAAACTTCAGTCAATCTGACAAAAACCCTTGCCTTCCTGACAAAAAAAAAACCCTCAAAACCCAAAAAACCAGAAACAAAGTATTTCAGTGACTTCCAAGAATCAATTGATACCTCAGAGCTTGGATTTTCTAATATTTTTAAATTCTGTGAGTAGTTGTGAAACACAGCAAAAATGCAGCCTTTTCCCTCATTTTGCTGAAGGAAGTGCACAAGGCAAGGCACACCTCTGTGGGGAGCTCCCACCCTACATCAGCCCTGACACAGAACTCCCTGCTTCCCGTCCCAGCTGGGAAGGTCGAAGGACTGCTTTCCTGGATAAGCTGTCCATAACAAGTGTGTAAATAACATGTAGGTTTTACAAATGCTAATTATGGGCTGACAGCTGAGGCCCTTGGCAGCTTCTCCGCTAGTTGCCTGGACGAGGTAGTCAGGGATTTTCCATCACAGTCTGCCTCAGAGGGAAAATTCACTTTTGGAACTGGCAAAGGTTTATGGAAGAAGGGAAAGTGTAATTAGAAATTTTCCTGAGAGAAGGTACATTAGGCCAGGTTAGATGGAGCTCTGATCTAGTTCCACACCCTCTGCCATGGGCAGGCACAACTTCCACAGGCCAGATTTCTCAAAGCTCCATCCAACCTGGCCTTGAACTCTTCCAAGGATGGGGCATCCGCTACTTCTTTGGGCTACCTGTGTCTTATCAATCCCATAGCAGATGATTTTCTAATATCTAATCAAAGCACACCCGCTTTCAGTTTCAAGCCATTACCCCTTATTCTATCATTACATGTGAAAACATATACATATGAAGCTGCAAAAATATTTCTGGAGTATTGTTCAGGATGCTTTTTAAAGGGAAAAATGAACACTCACCTTCATTGTATTGAACAGTCCAGAATGGATTGGAAGGATGAAGAGGTTCACTGTCAATTCATTCACAAACTGAACTGTAATCACAAGACATTGATAAAGATAGTACCACAGATCTATCACTCATTATCACACCTCTGATGTCTGTAGTCAAATAGCTGACATTATCTAGAGGGTTTGAACATGATGAATTTCAAAGGGAAGCAGTGCTACAAGTGATCTTAATTATTAAATGAAATATTTCCTTTGGTACCACTATCAACTAGATCTGGTCTTGCAAAATCTACCATGATCTGAAAAGCGCCTATACTAAATGATAGCCAAATAAAATAAAAGGAAACAATAAAAAAAATAAAAGAAAGATAGATTAGCCTAATGTTTCTGCATTAGGTATCAGGCTGTGGAATGGGTTCAATGTACCATCGCAAACACTAAGAGACAAGTGAAGCTGAAATATGAGGGGTTTCTCAGTTCAAATGAAACAGGGAAAATTGGGCAAATTTATTCATTCTGGCTTGCATGTATCCCATTAAAGACAACTATTTGGAAAGAGTTTCTTTTAAAGGCTCACATTAATCTTACGTGTAATTCACAATGCGCATCTTCATTGCCCATCTTGTGCATCCAGCTTTCTTCTGTTCAGTGGTTGCCTCAGGAATACAAGCTAGACCTCCTAAAAATAGCCTCCCGTTATGGTGGAACATCAGGGAGAGAAGCAACAGCCTCTGAAAACCTCTGAAGGGAGATCCTGTTTTGTTATTCTATAGTCAGAGAAACTGATACCTAGATCCATTTCAGATCAGCTACCTCTCTTTCCCCTAAAGGATTAGGGACTTCCTGGCCACATCTCCTACCTTCGGTGAAGTTGCAAGAGCACTTTCAATGAACCGGCTTCCTTCAGTCAGAAGAGGTTCAAATCCACATCTTCCACAAGACAGCCCTGGGATTCAGGACAGCAGGTCACTCAGGAGAGGTGATATATGTACTATCCAATCAGGCATGCAAGAGTCATCAGACCAGAAGGAGAGCAGCTACAGGGAATTGTGATTAGAGACTAGAAATAAGGACACTCAGCTGGGACATAGTAAGTATGGAAAACCTTCCTGAAAGTCAGCAACAGAACTCTGGGTCAGGTTCCCCTATTTATCTTTCCAATCACAGGTTTCTCCCTGTAGATTGGTGGACAAATCTCTTGGTAACATCTTTTTCTTGGAAGCCATCAACTATTTTGCTGATAAAGAGTTATAAAACTCTTAATAAGTAAGAGATGTTCTGCTTGAATGTTTGATTGAAGATGCATGTACTTTCAGAGAAGAGATTCACAGGATATTTAACTTACAATGGTTTTCCCACAACACATCCAGACCTATTTACCAATGCTGCTCACTGAAGAGTCACCAAGGACATCATTGAGTACAATACTTAACGAAAAAGATAAGATTTCCTAATATTTAAGGACATACATGACAATCTCCTGGTATTCCAGTAAACTCTGGTTCTTTTCCCTGGTTTCCTGAAGAACAGTTATGTCTATCAATACACTCAACAGTCCTGTGATTTATATCTGTGTAACTGAATGAAGAGCCCGATACTCTGTTGGAGTCCCAGGATCTAAAAAAGGTTTGTTGAATTGAAAAAAAATGTTTTCTCTTTTTCAGCCCAACTTCCGTTCACAAAGAAGTCAAATTACATCATCTGAAACTTGAACATAAACAGGAATTGGTGGGTTGGGAAGTGTGAGGAGAAATACTTTCTTTTTATTTTGAAAAATGTCATTCTGAATTGAAATATTCTTATATATGCATGAACATGTTCTTTCACTAAGTGTACAAATAACTTTTTTCCTTTAATATTTTTAGAGCTACAGTTTTCTTACCAAATTCAGCAATTAAATATTATATGACAAATAATAAGAGTTCACTTCATGTCCACAAATCCAGTTCAAAGCTGGATTACCTCTAGTAGTGGTAAGACTGCCAGATCACCAGCAGAGCTGTGAAAACTACCATACTTGACAATTTTCCATTATTAATTTTTCCTGAAGCAGCTGGATGAGGGATTCAGCATCCCTCCTGCTCAACCTGGGAATTTTCAAGCTCCCTGTAGCCAAAAATCTAGTAACTTTTTGTTAGATCATGTCTAGACATAGTCTGACTAGACTATATCCAGTCTCCCCAGATAGGTACACATCCCAGTTCTCAGGCCCAGATGTCCATATCCCAGCTTCTCATCCTAGTGGGTGTGTTCCCTGCGTACACACCTCATCCTCCCACATGTCCTGTTTTTTCTTGCAAAGGAAATCCACACACTTACCCTGGACAGGCTCCATGCAGCCTCCACCAGTTGCTGAAGATGCAGGACTGAGAAGCCAGGACTTTGAGGACAGCTGATGTGGCCAGGGTCCAGGTTAAAAAATCCCATTTCTGAGATACAGGGAAAAAGCAAGACAAGATGATTCAGTTGACTGGACATTGATACCTAGAGTCATTTTTCAATGACTTACAATATTGAAGACACAGAGTTGGCAGGTGTGACAAGAAGCTGTGGATGACCCATGAGCCTAAAGAAAGGCAGCTGGAGCCCAGAGAGCACATATTAAGACCAACACATTTAGAGAAACCCCAACTAAGTCCCTCAGAGTGATATAAATGAAGGAAGTGAAATGCCATCTTTGGTTTTTTTAAAGGCTAGCTAAAATATTTGCAAAACAGACAGCAAGTGCAGAAGTAATTTATTGCCTCTAGTTTTTCTTCCATAGCTTTTTCTTGGTTCCACTAACAATCATACTTCAAACTCAACAGTAATATTTTTTCATGCACTTTACCACAACTAATGTGCATGAAACGTGTAAGGCACACACTTTTTTTTTTTTTTTGTTTCATTCAGTAAGTCCATAAATACCTATTGATATCTCTGTAAAACAGCAGAATTAAGGCAAACCAAACCACTTCTTCATATTCAGTTCCACATGCAAAAAGAACAAAGCATCCAGCATCACATTTACTCATGCCTAAAGTGACTGAGCATCATTTCCCAGCTTAAACATGTGGGAGACAAGTAAAGCACAGCATCTACAATGAGTAAAATTCCAATTTTGCAGCAACATAGACTTACCACTTTTCAGAGTTGTGTGCATTGACGGAGCTAACTTCAAAAATCAACCCCACAGTCATTCTGCTACTCCTCTGACATAAAGAAATTAGAAATTGTCTTAGCTGTCAATTACCTGGACTAGATCACATAAATCAAATGTTACTAATCAGGCCATGCTGGAGTCTGACATAATGCGTGCAGTGAGGTTACAGACAGTTTTTCCTGCCTGATCCAGGCATCTAATCTTCTTCTATACTGTCAGAGCATAAAGTCTTCAGTCAATCCTGGCTGTTGATTATTTGTACCTTGGGAGTATGTAATGCCTCAACAAAACATCTATACCTTTTAACCAAAATGTTAAGAGCCTGAACCCCCATGTGAGGTTATACTACAGATATTTAGAGTGAGGTGTTGTTTATTTTAAGTTTAATTAATTGTGTCTCAGATTTTTTCAACATAAAAAAGGATTTCAAAAGCTTATAAAAGACATTGTTTCCTTTTCCTTATTAACGGCAATGGTTAATTAGAAGTTCCTTCTACCTGAAATACATACAGAGAAGTAGACAACAAAATTCCCCAGGTCAAAACAATGTTTCAAAAGTGTATCTTATTGACACCCAACAATAATTTTTTAATTGACAATTTAAAGAGGAGAAAATTAAAGCCAAGGAGTAAACAGTATCAATGGAATTTAATGGTGTTAAATGAGGTCCAGCTGGCAATTTACTGTGACACCTCCATGATAATTATTGTAGAACACAATCACATGATTCACGCCTATTGGGCCTGGCACACTGAACGCATACTGAATGCCTGTGAGGTTTTTTTTTCCTTGCACAAATGCAAACAACTGTGCCTGGCTGCATTAATTCATGATAAAAACAGGGCAGGAGATTTGCTCCTTTATTAGGATCAGCCTGGGGTGGGTGCCTGATGGGTCGTACACACACCACAGCTGCTCCCAGGTGCAACTCAGAGGAGGAGGTAGGCAGCTTTGTCCGCTGGGACACAGGCAAAATCGGGACTTCTGTCCTTGTGGAAGCACCAGAAGACACAGTTGGCTCGTAGGTCCAGGGATCCCACCACCGGTGTTGTCCTTGAAGGTTAGGGTGAGGGGCAAGACTGCCCAACTTTGGGGGAGGGTAGTCTAGCTTCTGCACAACCTGTCCATATCCTTTGATTTTCCCTTGGGTGATTTAGTCCGATCATGTTCTCCTACTTTGAGGTGGTTTGTCCTCCCAGTTGGCACCGGGCCTCCTTTATTTGCATATGCACCATGTTCCTCCTCCAGCTCTTGGTCACCATGTTGGGGAGCAACGGGGTTCGATGATAGCCTGGAAGAAAGGGGACAAAACAAAAGGCGAGTGACAGCCAGGGATTGCACCCTGACTAATGTGCCAGTTGGCCAGGGGGTGGATAATTAACAAGGAACATCAAACCAACAAAAGGCTTTAACGATTACCTGGTTCAGGCCTATTCATTTCAATTTAGGTTCATGTAATATGGCTAGAAATCATGAGTATAGGTAGAACTTGAGAGATCTGTTTTTAATTCAGGAGTTTCTGCAGGCTCCTGCCATGGTGTCCCTCACGGAGCATCTTCATGTGCCCCGGCTAGCTCCACATTGCGGGCAGTGCGGGGGACACTCCTCGGAATCTTGGGAATCCAAGGAGCGGCTAAGGAGATTTCTCCCCTTGAACGGGAGAGGCTGTGTCTGTGGTGAAGGAAGGAGGCGGACTCAGTCAGAGGGCGAAATCCAAGGCTTTATTCCATCCCCGACAGGACTTCTCAGCCTCAGGGCAGCAGCTCCGACTGAACACGGACCTGAGTGTGACAGCGTCTTTTATGCAGGGGAGGTGCGAGGGGGAGGAATACATTCACAGCCAATAGGGGACAATGGGGGAGGAGAACAGGGTTGGAGGGGCATCTAGAGAAACAAATGAAACCACCTGGGGAGGGACCTCCTCTCATCCTAGCCTATCACTCAAGACCCCTCAGAGAATCTTCTAGAATCTGGGAGTAGCAGCCGGGTGACAGGCAGGCCTCAGAGGAGGGGGTGGAGGGGAACAGGAGGGTAAGAATGACACAGAACTTTCTGGAACAAGTAGTAAAAAGGGGAAACAAACAATTGAAACAGTCCAATATGAATTAGAACAAATTACTAACAGAACCCAACAGGCTGCAGTTCTCCTTCCAAGAGATGTCAGGTGGCTAGTGCTAGAAGGAGTCAAATCTAAGGAAAATTTATCCTCAGAAGATGCTGAAATTATGTGTTTTACTGCCTTTCTTTTCATACACCGGCAGTGGACTATTTACTTATATCTTCTGAGTAGAGTCTTTTGAAATCATGTACCTTCAGAGTAGGGTCTTTTGAAATCATGTCAAGGCATTTTCCTCAACTGTTTGGCCAGTTAATATTAAAACGACTATTTCTACAAAGAGGACTAGAAAAGTAAAATGGGGCGTTGCTGTTCAAGTTTTCTGATACAAAATCTTGAGATCTATACTCCTGAAAAACATAGTAAGAATGTAAAGACAGCTTAGGAGTTACCATAAATAAAAGTTAAATGGCATAAGGAAATACCCTATTTGCAGTTTCTGTCTAAAGTGGACTTCAAAATTTCTCTGTATATTCTTCCATGGAAGGAAAGGAAAAAAAGTGATTAGTTTGTTTCACTGATTGAACATTGTGGAATATGATTAGTTTGGGCATTAACTGGGACATTTGTCCTGTTTTATATTTATTCTGCTCTGTGATTATTACAGTACAATCTGAGCTACTTTAATTTGAACAGAAAAGGGAACAGAAGGCTCTGTAATGTTGCGTATTTCCCCCACCAGTTCCCTAGGAGCAGAAGAGGGCAAAAGAGACAGAAATAGGACATCTTTGTCCTGTTGCAATTCAGGTTTTATTTGGTTTGAAGTCTGAGTTTTCTGAAACAGTTGTTTATTTCCATATTGTATTAAAATACAGGGTCACATATATTTTTTCTTAGAAAAAGGCCGATTGAAAGAAAAAAAAAAAAAAAGCTGACATTTGTAATGATCCTTAGTTCTCCAGCGACTTCTTTCCAAATCCTCTGGCTTTACCAGGAAAACTTCCCAAGTATTGCATTGTGCAGAGATGAAAATCATCAACCAAGATATTTAGGACAGATTTGGATACCCTCGGCCTGAGACATTGAGTATTTTGATGAGTTCTTGAAACTGATTAAAAGTATCATAGGAACCCACAGTTTGTTTGAAGGACAAGTTTGATGTTAGCACCTGTAAAACTGAGAAGATATGCAATAGTAAACTGCATCATTTCTAACATTTTGAGAGTTAAAGGACTCATGTCCAACTAAGTTATATTATCATAGTGAATACAAATATTATGAAGGCATGATTAACCATCTCAGCATAATTACTTTATGAAATAAGTATGCCTGATGTGGAGATATTTTTTTCTGCGGCATATCTTCCAAATGGCTGACAACCAATGGTTTACGGTGTTCCTGAACCAAAAGTCACATCCCAAGTGTGAAGTTTACTTGTCATCTGGGGATCTATATTCTACAAAGATGATGATGTATTTTTGCCTACTTCTGAATTAGATTTCTGCTGCCATAAGTTTTTCATTACCTAGCAAATCACTATGTAGAAGATACTTCCTTTTGTTTATTTTATCTTCAGGTTATGAACAACTCTCTCTTTTAAAGAAAAAAAAAAGAGCTCATGATTGAAATTAATTGTTCCATGTTTTTTAAGAATCATCCTTTTTTCATCTTCTCTTTAACAGTCTTTTGCAGATTGTTATCAAATTACCCCAGCTGGATTTATTTCTCTTCAGCTTCAACCTGCTGAGTGCATCAACAGGTTCTACACCCTCTTCCCACTGCCAGCACTTTGGCTTTGGATGCTCATGACAAGTTCTGGCACAGTGTGGCTGAACCTTGGGTGAAGCCACTGGGAAAGAGCTGTGTGAGAAAGATCCAGGAGATGTCTTGCTGGGGCCTCTTCCCAGCTTGAGAAGCTTCCCAGCTTCCCAAATCTGCTTTTGGCCTGAATCCTGGCCCAGAGTCCTTGTCTGAGCAGCACTTAGGGATGCCTGTGCCTGACTTTGTGCTATGCCCACCTGCTGCCTTGCCTTCTCGGCATGGCTTCACACCAAGTCAGTCACCACAACCTGGTCTAGAAATGAGGATCACTTACTGCCCTGATAACCCCCTAGACTGGCTCTGCTCCTCTTGTTTGGGTAGCATGGGACAGGGCTGCTTTCCAAAGGGCTCTACATTTTATACAGGCTCTGTTTCCTTGCAGAACAGCCCAGCAACCACTGCACCCTGACAGGTCTGAAAATGTCAGAAGACACTCTGTTGGAGATACAAGCCTCTTTCACAACTCAGAAGATACAGTCCTCAAGGAATTGTTTCAGTAAACTAACCTGGCTATTACTTCTCCTTAGGGCAAGGTATCTCAACATCAGTACTGTTGAAAGCTTCTAAGTGACTTGACAGATAAGCATGGGCAACAATACATTGTTCATTCTTAGGAAAATTTATCCTAATTTTAATGACAATAGATGGAATCAAGTCTGTGAGCCAAATGGATGATGGGATAAAATATAAGCAAATATTACAGGCACATGTAAATGGTATTTAGGCAGAACTCTATAAATCTACTGAAGAACAAAGGATATTATAAAGGTTGTCAGATAGCCAGAAGTTACATAAATTAGATACGTTTTCATAGTGTTTTTAAGACAATTCCCAGTCTTGTCACTCTTTAATCTTTCAGTAGGGGAACTCTACCAATTGAAGAGCTTTTAAAGGAGTTTTTATACAAAGTTAATGGAAAATCACTTGCCAGAGTAGCTAAAGCAACATGAATTCAAGAACCTTCCTCCTGATTTAAAACTTCGTCTAAGTGAATAGTTCTACAAAAGTGTAGAAATCTAGTGTATGACCAGGAGAATTGTCTTCCTTATCTGGTAATCCATCTATGATCCAGGTGTACTACAGCAGATGCAAAACAAGACCTAAATATTCTAAGCCCCTCAAGGATAAGTCTAGATGTAAACAGTGCATCACCTACTGTAAGGAAGAAGTTACCACATTCAAATTGAAACAAGTCATTGCAAGGCCCAAAGCTCCATACTCCACATTACATCATGAAAAGGTAAGGGGGTGTGTGGGGGAGTGTGTGTCTGTCTGCCTGCCTGTCTTTTTCAACAGAAAGTTTCCATTATTATTCTTAGCAGCACTGAAGCAGAAAAAGAGCACAGTTGTGGGGGGGAAAAGCACCAGAGGGAAAAACCACATGAAAGTATTCCTATTCACATTAGCTTGGATGTCTAGACATAAAATGTGATAAGTTATCTGTAGCACATTAACTTAACACGTGGCCTTTAAAGATTCATATGCAAGCAATGAATGTGTTTTATATTTGTCCCTGGCACAACTCATGATCATTCTAAGCCAATAGCTGTAGACACGTGTCATATATTTGCAAATATCTTTAGCATTTTTATTTGACTTTTATTGCTTGTCTGCTTTTTACCCTGCTTCTCCCTTTACAAATTCTTCATGCTTGTGGAAACTGAAATCTTTCTCCATGAATTCTTGCGGAAACTGAAATCCTTCTCCATGAATTCTTGCCTTAATTCTGAATTAGGTATAATTTAAGAAGCTAGAGACTGTACTTTTCAGGTTAGACTTAGTGGAGTATCTACAGCTCCTGGATATTTGAAATAATAGGAAGGATTCCTAAATTTAGGGGTGGAGATTTTCTGTTGGAAAACTGGTCATTAACAGAATTTAACTTGTAACTTTCATAAGTTCAGAGTAGATAAACTAGGAAAAAAGTACCCAGAATGAATTTTGTGTGCAAATGAGATAGAATATGCTGAGCTGGAAGTAGCTGTCCTAGTGATAAAAGGTAAATACTGCAATACAGGCTCTATTCATCACATGGACACTCATACACAGAATGCACATAGATATGCAAAAAAACCAGGAAGTAAGTTCTTTATAATAAAGCTAAAGCTTTACATAGAAGTACACAGAATATAGTAGAGATAAAAGAGAGAAATTACTTGCCACAAATTCCCTTAAATTTATATGAAACTATTATTTTTTCTCTGTTGAGAAAATAAACATAAATCCTTCAAACAAACGTACATACTACAAGACTGTCAGAAAAAGCAGATCACAGCGTATTTACAGCCTTTGCTCACAATGGAAGCACGCTGGAAAAAGAAGTGCATAAATCAAAGTTCATAGTGATGCCTATGCCTGAAGTGTGGGACGGGACATAAAATCTGCTTCTGACTATCTTTGGCCTCAAGACAAGACACTTAAACCCATTCACTGAGACTCACATACATGCCTTCATTTCCAAGGAAGGTGAAATGTGGCCACCTACTTAAAGACTTACATTTTAGCACAAAATAGATTCTATGTTTCTCCTTATTACATTTGCTCTGCACAATAAAATATTGTTAAAAACTTACCTAAATGAGTTAGTGAAGGATTCTAAAGGAATATAAAACTTTACTATTGCAGATTCTCTCTGGATCTTTTCTAAGGCTTTCTAACAGACTATATTAATGGTGTTTTAAATGTCTTAAGCAGTGGAAGTCCAGATGCCTTAGTAAAAAGTTAACTGTTTTCGGATTCACTGGCATTGTTTGGGTAGGCCCCAAAGAATGCCAAAGGAGAGAGACAGTAACTTCACAATTAGGAATCAAACTTCTTAGTCAGAGCTTCATGTTTTACTGGAAAATGTGGGTTTCTGTTCATAGGAATTGGAATCTGGATTGATTCTGACATCTAACAAACAATGACCAATTCTCATGTAAGTAGTTCACTCCCACCTTCCCCACAGGACCTTCTTTATTGCCTGAATTAGTCATTTAGTCAGACTGATATCTTACCACCCCAAATAAGCAGTTTTTTAGCTGTAAAAAAGAAAATTTAGATGAGAGGCATTGATTATGTTTCCTCATGCAAGGAAAAAAATGCATGGAAAGGTTGACTCACATTAATTTGTAAATGTCTAGGAAGTCATCACCTCACTGTTCCCACAGATAAATATTTTGTAGCATACTTCACTTTTCTATCATAGTAAAGTCAAAGTATTATCCCTGTGAGGCACAAGTGTTTCTTAGTTACAGCATATTTAACCTGGAAATACTCAGATTTTGAGACTAATTACTTGCAACATATGTCTTTAAAATTTATACAAAACTAATATTTTCTTTTCTAATGAGAAAATAAACATAAACACTTCAAACAGATGCATGTATCAGTAGACTCTCAGAAAGGAGCAGATCATAGCATGTATACAACCTTTGCTCACACGATGAAAGCAAGCTGGAAAAGGAGCTGCGTAAATCAAAGCACCTGGTCATATCAATGCCTGCACCTGGACAGTACCTCCCAATGCTCAATAAACATATATGCAGCTGTATTCTCTGCCTCTTTAGCACCACTTTTCCCACAAAGGTCGCCAAAACCAGGCGACATTGTCTACAACAGGCCATATCCAAAACCACATCATTCCACCTCATCCACAAGTGGAAATTGAGCATTTGGAAGACTTCCCACCATTGGGGCATAAACCCAGCTCACATTTTGACAGTGAAAGTACTGACATATGACTCAGCTTCACAGAGCAGGGACACTCCCAAGCCCTGCACTTCTGCTTGTTCTGAAAGTAGGTTAATGAAATCTCTTGAAAACTACCCAGCTACATATTGCCTTTTCATAATCTCTTTCACATGTTCACCAGTTTGTTATGATTTGTGTTGTCATAGTGACTGAAGTCTCAGGTGACAGAGAGACTCTTATGGTAAATGACACATTAACATGTACTGAGTCAAAACCCTTGCTCTGAAGAGCTAATTTAGGATTAAAGTGCTCTGACTGCTGAATGGAGACACAACAAAACAGGGCTGTTGAAACTTCCACCCCAGAAATCTACCTTGTCTTCAGTGGGAGGAAATAAAATGCACTAAAACACTTAAAAATCACCCTCCAAACTGCTCCAGTAGACTGCAATGTAAGGAGATGAAAGCTAGTGACACTTTACTTTAAATCATGACACTGCAATTTGCCACTTCATTAGTTGATAAATAGCAAGTTCAGCTGCCCTCACATGAGAGGGGTGAAAGGAGAGGAAAGGCATTAACCTCACTTTCTCCTCTTTTTCACATGAGTTGAGGCTTAAGGCAGAATATACTGATGAGAATGTGAGGGAAAGTGGTTTTCTTGCAGACTCACAATGGCTGCAAACAATATTCTGAACCCAGATTTTAAGAGTGACAGCTCAGGGTTGACCACAAAATACTTTAACTACATTGTTCAACTCAATTCTTTATTGCTTTTTCTTCAAAAAACTGTGCAGAAACCCCACAGACAAACTAAATAAGACCAGTAGGAGAAAACCTCACTGGGTAAAGGAAGCCCTGTACCTCAAGAAGGTACATCTCTGTGGTTTAAAGAGTTAAAGAGATTTTTTTTCTTTCTAAATTATTTTAGTGATTTCTTTGTTCAACAAGATGAAGTGAGAAGTCCTACATGTGAGATGAACAACATTAAGCAGAGGTATATTTGAAAAGCACCCACATATTACAGGTGAGAAGCAGCTTGACAGAAAATGACCTGGGGTTTCTGATGAACACCAAGTTGAACACAAGCCAGCAATGTGTCCTAGTTGCAAAGAAGCCAAGGTTAACCTGGACTGCATTAGGGACAGCATTGCCAGCAGGTCAAGAGGGGTGATCCTGGAGAGTTGTGTCCATGCTGGGCTTGTGAATGCAACAAAGACATGGACATACTGTAGAGACTGCAATAAATGGCCACAAAGGTGATGCAGGGATTGGAGCATCTCCCCTATGAGGAGAAGTTGAGAGAGCTGGGACTGTTCAGACTTCAGAAAAGAAGGCTCAGGCAGATTTTATCCATGTACATAAACACCTGAAGGGAATGCTTCAAGAGGACAGAGCTGGGCTCTTCAGTGGTGCCCAGTGAAAGGACATCAGAAAATGGGCACAAACACAGAGGTGTCATCTGAACATCAGGAAACATCTTTTCTTCTTGTGAGGATGACCAAACACTGGCACACCTGGCCCAGGGAGCTTGTGAAGTCCTCATCCTTGGAGACACTTAAAACCCAACTGGACACAGTCCTGAGCAACTGGTTTTGGGTGGCCCTGCTTAAGCAGGCATATTGGCCCAGACAACTTCCAGAGGTCACTTCCAATCAATTATTCTGTGTTTCTGTGACAATAAGCAGTTATAGCTATATTTACAAGTGCATGCTCATCTTTAACTTATTTAACCTTTTTTTTCTTTTCTTATTTCACAATTTACAAAGTAGCTCTAAAGAATGAAATGCAGAAAAGGTTTATCGCACCACACCCTCACACAGCCTGGCATGTAAACACTTCATTTTTTGTTGACTGTAAATGTTTAGGAGACTAAGACCAGGATTTATCTTTCTTAACTCTGTTTACCCAAGTAACTAAGTAACTTAATTGTCTGGGCTCCTGCTGCAAGCAGTACAGTTCATTTACAGGCATCGTTAACTGTGGTTAAATGGGCATTTTTATGCAACAGAAACCTGAACTGTCACCAAAAGGGAGGTTTCCGCATTCCCCATGCTCCTGCATCCCTCCAGGGAAACAGACAGTACACTGGAACCTGATTCTGCTTATTCCAGCAGCTGCTAAAAGAGACACAGAGGGAGCGATGGGATCAATGGAGCCAGAGGCATGTTGACTTAGAGTGGGCCTCTGGCCATGACCTCAATCTACTTTTTTCCATTGGATCAGAGGAGATTTAAAAAAATAGCTCATACGAGGCTGTCTGTTAGAAATAAATGAATCTCTTCTGTTGTAATTAAATGTATTTCATCTTAAATATGATGAGTTCAGCTGTGTCCCAGCAAAACCCTACAATCTCCAGTGGTCCAAAATCAAGTCCTGTGTGTCCGCACGCAGTTCTGTGATGAAAATATATGTGTAAGAAAAGAAAAGTAGAATTTTAGTTTTGTTGCTTTGATCAGACACCTTTACATCAATTGTTAGAATTTTAAACTTACTGAGAGTATGAATCAAGACTCCTGTTACTACCTAGTGCCATGTACAGATAAAAGTGAATGTGAATGACAAATAATCAGAAAGTACTGAGAAGTTCCACTTAGGCACAGAAAAACACATTCAAACATAGCACGATAATAGCAAAAAATGTGCCAATAATCCAGAATAACACTAAAATATAAAATGCTGTCTTTGTGATTATAATGTGATATACAAAAACTCCCTCAGAAGGAATGTGATCAGACTCCAGTCATTTTTAATATGGTTGTTTTTCATCTTTTCATTAATCTAATTCATCATGTACATTCAAGATTTGCATATTTAACTCACTGGACATCTGTCTGTTGCTTTCAGTCTAGCTTGTCTGACACAATCCCATAAATGCTCCCATATGTTAATTACTTCATTCTAGTAAACACAGAAAAGGGATGAGGGTGCCAATGAATCTTGCTAAGCTTCTCCCATAACTGAATCACTGTGGCACAAAAAATAAAATACTATAAAAGAAGTACTAGGAAATAATCACGAGAAACATCTGTCATAGACAGGATAAAAGCAACATAGCTGACGTTGGAACGTCTGGGGCTATGACTCAAAGGAGAAACAGACTGTGGCTACTTCTCAGGCTTTGCCTGAAGTGTTACACAGCAATACCCTGCCATCCGACTCTCCAAGCAATCACCTACTGACTGTTGCATGTCCAGAAGTCCTTGAGAAGTGCCAGAGGCACATGTGCAAATCTATTACACATACACAGTCTAATCCAGGGGACACAGAAAACAAAGCATCTCCAAGTTTTGAAAACTTTCTATCCAAAGTTCATTCTTGTTCCAAGAGCAGGCAAAAAGTGAGCTTAAAACAATCCTAACAGAAACATTAACACTCATCTGCCCAAAATACAAATTTGCATTCACATAAGTGAAGAAAGCTGCACAAGCTATGCAATAGCTTTCTGAATACTGAAATCACTAATTCATTACAATACTTGGTTGTGTTCTCAGCCTTTGTAATCAAAGTATGGAGTTTGGTGTCTCCAGCTTACTTAATGACAAAGCAAACATTGCTACATGCAGACAGCTTCCCTACTTCTCTGTTTTCTTCTGCCTCAAAGCCAAACCAGTAATGATAATTTAAGGCCCTTAAAGTGCTGGGACATGAGAAACTCGCAGAGTTCAGAGCTACCCAGATAATCTGGAGTGCATAGAGAAAAGGTCCTGCAGGAAGACTGCAGGAGAGAGAATTTTCAGTAACAGGCTACCACATATTAAGCCACAATTTTAAAATGCTTTACTAAGAATACGAAACCTTTTCATTTGCTAAAACTTTTCCTTGAATGAACAAAAAGATGAAAAAAATAATAGAAAAACCCAGGTAATAAAGCCTGGAAGGGAAAGGAAGAGGGAACGACGCATTGTCATGTAAGGATGTAACATTTCTCTTGCCACAGAAGACCAGTAGAAAATTAGGCCCCAGATTTAAATCTTTTTAATTTTTATTAATTATTAGCCTCCAACTCTTATTCTAAAGATGCAAATATATGCTGAGTCATCCACATGAACATTAAGATGTTCTTATAAATTGATAACTGTTATAAGTTACTTATAAGTTTAAAACTGTCCTTACAATTTTATCCAGATTAATTTCATTTCCCCATTTAATGCAGCTGAGTTATGCCAGCAGATTATTTCAGATGTGTGACTGTGAAGAAGGTAGAAGAGGAAAACCACCAAGAGAAACATACTTTTTCTATGTATAATCCATAGTTTTCATATAAAGTTCTTTGTTTCAACAACACCTGCTTCACTCTTCAGGTTTTCAGATTTCTTGCAGGTAGTCTTGGCCATATGGGAGCAGCAGAATTACAAGTACAGAACTAACATCTCAGTTTCTTCTCTGTAAATCAGTGTGGTGAGCATGAAGATCCCCTCTGTCCAAATGAAAATTTGTAGATTGACTTCCTTGGTCGCTTGCTTCCAGCTGCTACTGAGACATTAATTTTGAAGACTTAAGGATTTTAGGAAAGTTAGGATTATAGTTAAATTAGATGTTGCTGAGTTAGCTGAAGTAGACAGATAAGCTTTGCTTGTAGTTAACAGAAGCTGGATCTTAGATAAGCTATCCTGGATCTAGTAACTCATTGCTTGTCAATTTTATGTTTGTGTAGCTGTGCTTGTAATGAAAAACAGAATGTGATAAATAGATCTCAGGAACACAAAACAATAGCCAATATTTCCCATGCTGAGAAACAGATCGAACATAGGAAACTGTAAATTCTACTGAGGATTTGTTTGTCACGTATGCACTGAAAAGTTAGAAAGGTCAGAATGAGGAAGACTTATTTTACTTCATTATTTTAATTGACCCCTCCTCAGAAAAGACCACTGACTCATTTCAGGGAACAAACCATGCATGCCTAAAAGCCTTCTTACCAATTAGCATACGAAGTGGAGAAGAGGAAGTGACAAGGGTATGAATATGCATTTGTATTTTGTGTATTCAACACTTTTGTAAATAAAAGGCTTTGTAATCACCTGTGTTCTCCGCAGCGTGCATTAGGGAAGCTATCCCATGCGCTGCCCGGCATCGTAATAAACATACACTTTCTAACTCCAAACTGTTAGAGAGTCTTTGTCCATCACAGTTGGATATCGATATTAGATGGATATTCATATTTCTTAATTCACTACAAGATGTGGTTAGTCAATGGAAAGAAGACTCATTTACAGTTTTCTCTTAATTTTTAAATGAATGACCTGTTTCATTCCAAAAATACTTTATTATGATCACCCCACAGCTGTTTTTCCCAGCTTGTCACATCAAGTTTCCTCATTGTAAATGATACATAGAAATATAGAAAAGTATGGTCTTCAGCCAAAATAATTTCCCACACAAAAATGAAAACACTAAAAGGCAGTGAGAAAGCTATACAATGACTCAGCAAGAAACATATAGGACATAGACATAATCTGAGTCAAAGACACAGAGTTTATTGACTGCTGTGCATCTCTCCAGATGTCAAACGATGGACTCTGAAACATCTGACTCTCAAAACAGAAAATCTGAAATGAAGAACAACCCTTCATTCATATGGCAATCTGTGTGGATTTGGAAAGTGTGTTAGCATGCAAAATTCTCAAAAATAAGGATGATATTGGAACTTAAAAACATTAGAACTGTCTTTCTGGCTATGAAAAGATGTTCATTTGATTGAACAGTGCCCTCCAAAAGTTGATTTAAGAAAAATATAAGCTTGGAGATATTTTTTTTTACTAATATTTTCTCCATTTCCCACAATTTCCAGTCCAGAGACATGCTGAGACAGAGCTTGTATCTAGATCCCTGTTACTGAGTTACGTAGAACATCTTTCACCCCTTTGGCTAACAAGAAATACCCTTCCTTCTCTATTTGTATAATGAGAGATTGTATAAAGTCATTCTTTTACTCAACCTCTCTACCAAAAGGTATTCAGAAAGTATGAAAATTAATGACTGGAAATGCCTTTTCTTCTTTATATCACTGAATACAAATGAGTAAGTAAAGTTCAGAAGCTTTGCCCTATGTGGACATATTTTTCTTCCTTTTCTTTTTTGCCATTTCATCTTTTTTTTTTTTTTTCCAATGAAGAGTCTACAAACTTATGAGAAGAGGGGAAAAAATAAAGAATATAGAACAAATCTTAAATGTTATCTAATTCATTCGAAGAGGAAGAGGAACAAGGAAAGAGTAGTTGTGGAAAAAAAACCCTCAACAATTTAGTTCAACTCTTGCTGGGTTTGCAAGCGGACTCCAGCTGGAAACCTTAGCTAGACTATATTCCAAGCTATGCAGTTTTAACATTTCTCTGTCCAAAGAATATCTACTATATCTGCTATGCAAGCCATGTGTTATTTGCACCATGTTGGGGGCACGGGGTGGCTGCAGAAAAGGAAAATCTATCAGTGACAAATCAGACACATAATGAGGGAATGACATAATCTGGTTTGTACTGAAACTTCTCACACCCTTTCATGCAATTTTGAGGTTTCCATCTGAGCACTTGGGTAACTGTCTCCACATTTAGAGGGGTTGCTCCTTCTCTCAAAGCGGGACTCATTGAAGAGTGGGGTTTTTTTCAAAAATCATAAAAGGAAATATGAAATAATTATGTCTTATGGGATACATTTTCAGCTGTTTTTTCTTTGGATAATTAGAACACCTCTGAAGCAATATAATTAAGAGGTGAAGCTTACTGATCAATTTAATTATGTATTTTATGTGCCATCAAGATTTTGAAGCAATCGTATTTCTTTTACCTTGTATTTCAGTGAATTCATTTCAGTACTGCTGAGCTGTAAAAATAGAATACTTTTGGCTAATAAAAATAGTCCCCCTCTACGCAAAATTTTTGTCCCATAGGACTAGCTACGACAGAACTAGGTGGAAAATGTATGTGAAGAAGAATGTGTGACGCTGGTCAAGACAGGCAGAAGGAACAATTTGGCTGAGAAACCCCAAATTGTGAAAGAAGTATTAATGTTAGCAAATTTTGTCTCATATAGTCACTGTGATAATTAATAATGATAAAACTAATAGAGTACCAAATTAATGAAAATATGAGGAAATCTGGAAATAAAATGTGATATACCAAAAAATAAAAACACTAAAAAAATCTGTGGAAAAGCATCTGTGTGAAAAAATGCTTTGGTTACACGAGAGAAACCTAGTGCCTAAGTCATGCTGGCTTGCTCATATCTGGAGAGCAGACTTTTGTCTTCTGTAAGAAAACAGAAGCTGTGTGTCCCCCCCCATTGGAATGGGCCAGTTCCTCCCAGCTTCATGATGAATGCATTGCTGGCCAAAGCTGAGCCCTTCAGAGACACAATTAATGTCTCTGTGATAACATATTCAAGAAAGGATGAAAAATGCTGCACAGCAGCATCTGGGAGAGAGGACTGAGAAAACATGAGAGAAATAAGTCTCCAGACACCAAGGACACTGCAGAAGCAGAGCGAGGAGGTACCAGAACAAAGATTCCCCTGCAGCCCGTGATGCAGACGATGGTGAGCCATGTTGTTCCCCGAAGCCCTGAGGATGACATCCGAGGCAGGCCCTGCGCTGCAGCAGATGGCCTCGAACAAAGCTGCAGCCCATGGACATCCCACACAGGTGCAGGCTCCTGGGAAGAGCTGCCATCTGCAGAGAAGGGATCTCACTGAACAAGTGTTCTGGTGGCATTTGGGAGCCCATGAGGGACCCACACTGAAGCAGTCCATTCCTAAAGGACTCTTCCACCCTGTGGAAGGGACACATGGTGGAGAAAGTTTGAGAAGAATTGCAGCCCATGGGAAGGACTCATGTTGGAGAAAGTCATGAAGGACTATAGTCTACGTTTAAGGAACTCACACTGGAACGTGGGAAGAGACCAGGGAATAAGAAGTAGCAGAGACAACATGTGATGAACTGATCACAGTCCCCATTCCCTGTGCGTTGGGGAAGATGAAATAGGAAAGCCTTATTCCTTAGCAGAAGATTTTGAAAATATAAAACCTATAAGCAAAGTTGAGATGAGGGCGAACTTTAAGATCTGAGATGCCAAGCCATTAGTTACTGAACAACTTGAAAGACAATGGCTTAGCCAGCTGAAGAAGAATCTCCCCTGATTGAACAATGCCCTTGACAAGTAAGGGGATGCCTAGGATCCTAAGGTTGGAGGTACCTCACCAAAAGTAGCAGGGAAGAAAAAAGGGTCTAGAAAGCAGCTTTTAGGGTTTAAAATGTAACACATATGGTAATGCTGTAGTTCTTATAGTCTGTATGTAAATTCTATAGGATTCGTGTCTTGCACCCGTTGGTTAGTATAAATCAGAATATTCAACACAGAAACAGATATAACGTATTGTAACAGGAACCTAGCTCTCTTCTATCTCTTCTTCCTACCTCTCTCTACCCCTCCCCACCTCTCTCTCGTGGCATGCTTCAGCTGTCGCTGGCAGCTGAAGCAAAGGTCTCATACCCACGACCTATGCCATAAACCACATTTCAGGAGCTGCCCTGTACTCCAGAGATCTCTCGTCCCTGATGTCCCAGACCCGACCACCTCAGTCACCTACACCTGTGCCCTGCACTGATGAGGGTAGGAGGAGATGGAGAAGTTGATAGCAAAGCTGAGTCCAGGAAGAAAGGAGGGGTGGGGGGAAGGTATTTTAAGATTAGTTCTTATTTCTCGCTTTTGGCAAATAATAAATTAAATTGATTTTGCAAAGCTGAGTTTGTTTTGCCCATGGTGGCAGTTGAAAAGTGGTCCTTCTCTCCTTAGCCTACCTACAAGCTTCATTTTCATTGCATTGTCTTCCCTTGTCCTTTTGATGGAGAAAGAGTGATAGGGAAGCTCGCCAGGCACCTTATGGCCCAGCAGGACGGGAAAGCACTGGAAGGTGAGGGCTGTACAGCACGTAAACTTTCACAGCTGGTGAATAAACCTTTGCTTCTTGTGGCCACAAGAGCAGTGTTTCCTCAGTCTTCCTGCTGTGTCAGGAATCTTCCTTACTACATTTACATCATCTTAGACTGTGGCATTATTTGAGTGTTACCTGAGTCAATCAGTACTGAAGTAAATCTTCAGCAAAATGTTAAAACAAAATCTGAATCTAAAGTTGCCTCTTCTTTATATAGAAACACAAACACAAGCTACACATACTCTGACCACTCTTTGTAAGCATCTGAAGTTCAGGAAGGCAGCCTGGAAAAACTCTATTTGAGGCATTTCTATTTATTCCTTACTATGAATTCTTACTCAATTATTTTCATGAAATGTTATCTACTTTTTGATATATGGTAGGGTGAACGGCGCATTTGACAGAGGTAGCTGTCTGAAATGATATACAAGGTAGTTATTGTAGAAGGCATTAGTTTCAGACAGAAATAGCAAACGGCAATGCCAGAGACTTCTCCAGCTTATTGCTGGATCAACTTCAAAATCTGATTTTCTGTCTAGCCATTCAGAATAGAAGAGTAAGGTTTTTTAATTAAGCCTGGTCATAACATCTGCAGAACTGGAGAGTTGCCATCTACATCAGAATAATGCTTGAGCTGCTTAAAATACAAGGTATGAAGTCAAAGAAAGAACATCCAGTATTTATAACCCACAACATTAAATTTCTGATAAAACTCCTAATGGAAGAAAATAATTATTGTATCAATTACATTAATTCCAAAGGGCACCAAAATTGCAATTAAGAATTACTTCCCAAAGAACTGAAATACAGCAATACTTGAAAAATTACATTATATTATTCAGAAGGCCTTTCATACAGAGAACATAGAGTGTGGGCTCAATATTTCTGAGCCTGGGAGAATTTTTAGCTTGCTAATCATTGCTAGCTCTTTTCCCAAGGGAAAGCTGTCAACAGTTTCCTTTTCTTTTCAAAACACCTCTCTCCGTTTCTCAAAACAGGTTAAGTAAACAGTGTTCCCTTTCCTATAACTGCCCCCAGGTGTTGTTTCCTATTACTTAACCAATGGAGAGAAGTGTCAGTCCGATGGACCAATAACAGACCTTTTCAGCGCGGCATGATATAAAAGAAACTGTTGGAATTGTAAATAAAGCCTTCTTTCTCTTCTGACGACTATATGGAGTCAATCTATTTTCATGCCCTACCATGACAATAGTGTTATACAATTTTGATTCAAATTTCTAATTAAAAAAATCATCATTATGTTGTAACTGTCTGAGTAATACTGTGAAACTAAAATCAAGATTGGATTACTTATATGATATCAAGTTTAAAACATAAATGCAGGACCATTGTCCATCACTTTGGCATGAGACAAAAATCTAGGGTAGATTAACAGACACATGATGAGTAGAACAATAAAGGACAAAGGCTTGAATCAGTGTCAGACTTTGAAGATAAATTTTCCATGTCACCAGAGCTAGAGTGGAATTCAGTGACCTTAGAGATTTCCAGTGTCATGGACAATCCAGAACACAGAGCTGACATCTACATCAACAGGACTCACGGAGGAAAATGTGGAGCAGCTGAATACCAGGAACATACCCCTACCACGAAAAAGGGCATTAAATTTGAATAGGAAACAAAATCTTCTTCCCACCTATACCATCAACTGATCCAGTTTATCCTAAAAGAGACACCTACAGGTGATCATCTGAATAACACTTTAAGAGTGTTGAGCTGAACTAATGCAATTGAATCCCACTCTCTTCCCTGTACTGATCACTTTATTATATCAGCATCTGGGGCACCTCACGTGAATGTGGAAACTTCTTTTGAGATGCAGAAGCTTACATGACTGTAGTCTGGGCATAACTCCCATCTTGGGTTCTCGAAGATACCAATACTTAAATGATGCCCTCATATATATATATATATATATATATGTATATGGGAATTTAAACCAGAAACAGCATAGCCTGTCTGGAGTTCTTTAGAGATTACAAATTTGTAGAAACAAAGAGAAACAAATAGGATACCCTCAATCTACAGCTGTAGAATGACAAGTCCAAAGTAAGATGTGTCCTTTCCTTGCCCTCACACACACCAAAAGCCATGACACACTTTACTTCCCATATCTAATGTGGTATGATTAATACAAAAAAACAGTAGCACCAAAAAATAGCCCTTAACACACCAAGAGTTTAGACAATAACTAGAAGTACCACTGACCTGAGAATATGCAAACGTGTGACCTGCAAAGTCAAAAAGTATGTTGTTTCCAAGGCAGCAGTTTGTCCTGGGCATAGTATTAACACTTTAAGCAAAACAAAACAAAGACAAAACAAAAGAAACCTCAGATTGTGGAGGGACCCAGGTTAGTGAAAAGTGCACTATGCTTCTTTGAAAGCCACAGGTTTGGGGCTGGTTAGTCCCTTCAGCAGGCCTACCTTCCTATACCTTCATCCAAGATCGAAATTAAATACATAGACAAAAAGTCCTTAAAATCATGAGGAGTAGTTGTGAGTTTTGATAAGACATTTATTTTTAACATATAAACATAATTTACAAGCCAACTTTCCAGTTACATATGGAATGAATTGGCTGTGTTCATGTAAGAAAAGCCTAAAGACTTTAGATTTCAGTATCAGTTCAAAGTTTTGGATTTATTTATCATTTACAGCATATGTAAGCACATAATACATGAAAGAAAGAAAATAAAAAGCCAAAAGAAAATTAAAAGCCAAAAGAAAAAGCAAGCAAATTCTCATACGACAACTTTCTGGATTCTTTAAACAAAAAGGAGATACAGTGATTCTATCTGGAAAGCAACTAAAAGAAAACAGCTCTGAGTCAATGTTCTCTTTAACAGACACACTTGAAGGTCATAAAGATGAAAAGTAGAGGCTGACAACAGCCAGAAACAAACATATATTCTCAAACAAAATTATGACCTCATATATAAGAAAAAGTTACATCATAAGGACACTTGGCCTTCTCACCATGTGATTTTTTCCATGCTCTGTCAGTTTAGCAATATTTAATCTGACTTATTTTCAGAACTACTTATTCATAAAAAAGACTATTATTGATACTGAACACAATTTTAAATAGACTTATAACAGAGGCATTTTGAAAAAAGTTAAAATTTGAGACACACAAAGATAATTGTAACCCAATGACATTATTTCCGGGAATTTTTTTCCCTCTTTCTGAGGGAAGAAAATGAAGGGCCCTGCTTTCAGCTATTGCATTTATCAGTTATTAATTTTACTACAGTTAAAACTAGTATTAAATAGCTTAATCCAGACTTCCTTTAAAAGTCTCACCACAGAGGAGTCCCAACTTCCATTTCAGGCATGTTAACTGGAAGTACAGCGCAGCAAAATCACCCTTTGGTATCTGTTCAATCTATAGAGAAACTCTGCAGCTGGCTACATTTCTGGTACCAGAGCTCACCTGACACTTAGAATGCTGCACCTGGGACCTATCAGAAGAAATGTGCTCCTGATAGCTCTGAAAACGCAGCACCTATTTCATGCATAATAAACCAGGTAAAGTGTTCCTACAGGCCCAGGTCTACTACCTTATGAACTCAGTTCCTGAGGCATGCTCAGAGCACATGCAGTGTACCAATCTCTCCATAACGGAGACTGAAGCATCCCTCTTTCCATCATTGCACGATGATTAGAGTGGTTAGCAAAGATTTGTATGATGGTCACTTAAGTCCACTCCTTTCTTGGGTGATTAAAGTTACTGTTACTGCTGTCCCAGGGAATCCCCTCCCTACAGCTCTAGAATATTCAAAAAAATGTATGTTTCTAGTGTAAGACAGCATGAGGGAAGAATGGAGAAAATTGGAGTTATTTTTGTTCGCTCCATTCAAATTGGGCTATTTTTCATTATTAAGAAAACTAGATAGGGAGAAACAACTAGATAGGGAGAAACAACATGAAAGACAGTGAGGAAAAACTGCAGATAGGGAAACTAGATAGGGAGAAGCAACACGGAAGACAGTAAGGAAAAACTGCAGAGAAAGGACTGATAAATGTGGATCTAATCTTTGATTGTCCTTTGAGAGCAAGGACTGACGTTGCCTTAATTTTGTTATTATGGCTTTACCTTCAAAGGATTTCCTGTGCAATGATCCTGCTGCAGAGAAAGCTAGGAAGTGTTATGATTAACAACACTGCCGTTTACAGCAATTTCAACAGTGCAGTGTATATGATTTTCCAATCAGCATGTTGGCACTCATGGAACATCCATTGGTACTTAGCTCTGCCTACCATAATTACAGCATGTTTTTCCACTAGAAAAATGAGCATGCCAAAGCACTTACTTACTTGCTCTGCCCCTTCAGCAAGCTGACATAGCATGGTGTGCATGCAGGCTGGTAAACTCACCACCTTCCTAAACAGAGTGACCTTGGGCCAGATGCCAATAAGATGGCAGAGACTTGTGCATGGGATGCATCTCCCAGAACTCTGAAGTGGCCCACACACCTCTCTGCATGTCTGATAGGACACATGCACTGAATAACCTCAGACCCACAGATGCTCTCACACAGGCAGTTGCTGAACCCTCTGTGTCTTAACATGCTGCCTCTGGATGCTCATACTCCCAAAGTTCCAACTGATTTGATTTTTTATTTCTTTTATCCGTATCAGACAGCCTTACATGTTTTCTAAGGCTTTCTTTCTTGGTTGGAGACAAAATTATTAGTTAGCAAAGGATCCACGACACACGTAACCCATGGGAGTCTTGGGACTCAGCAATACAACACAGAAAATTGTTATTGAGGTCCACAATTCCTTGCCAAGGCCAACTGCAATAAGGAGGGTCCAAGTCTGCTATGCGTTACATCCTAAGAGGGGAAACGTCTAAGGCCTGACAGACTAACACCCATTGGCAAGATTACATTGTGCTACAAGTGGGATGACCAACAATGGACGAAGAATTTCCCCATACAGAGGGCCAACTTTGGAGTACTCTGTGGAGAACTGGCCCTGGATATCCACCCTGAGACCATCACAAGCCACCAGACCATCTCAGTGGAGAAAAAGATTGTCATTCTTCACTCTACACTTTATTACCCCAACTTTTGCCAAATACTGGGTAACCAAATTAGTTTCAGAAAGCTTTTGACATGCAGGACGGTGTATGAGATTGCTGAGGTTACCAGCTACACCATCTACACATGACTACTACATAGCAGCAAAACTTGATTATTATTTTTGGCATAAGTAGTAGGACGAACTGAACAAGGAACTCTTCTTAAACTGAGTGTCATGAAAGACAGAATCTCGGGAAAAGTAAAATGTAGGAGTCAAAAGGCTTAAAAAACTGAGGCCTCGCACCACAGTTTGTTCATACTGTGACAGCCAGGCCTGGCAAAAAAACCACATTAAATTATCCTGGACTGTCAATGGGCTACAGCAAAAGTTCAATGAAGTTTACAGTAACAATCACAACTTATATCCCCATTCCTGCTGACAGAGATTGGTAAGTTTGTTCTGCACCATCTTACAATAATGTGAAAAATTTAGAAGAGTCCACATGGCTTTTCCTAATTTTGGTTCACTAAGACAAGTTGAAAACAAATCCCAGCACACAGCCAAAAGGATTTCCTTTGCTAGGGAGGACAAACCCATCACACTGCGTTCTCCTGCAAATACTAATATCAGATCTGCTCAGAAACATAAAAAAAACCCTTCCATTGTCCAAATTCAATCAAACTCTGTGTGAGACTTCAAAAGAATAATTAAGCCAATTAGCATGGTGCCTTGGTTAGAAAAGAGAGGTGTCTGCTAGGGAGGGCAAGACCTACCTTTGGAATGGAGAATTCAAACCCCTTCCCTCCAAATTATGAAAACTTTGATACTAAGTCGGCTCTCAGGCAAAGATATGGGGATAGGAATAACAGCTCTTTACTAGGATGTACAACAAGGCAAACAAACAACAACAACTACAGCATTAATGATAAACAAAACCAGGAACCTCGAGGGGCTTTTGTTTCACAAAGCCCGGGGCAGTCTGGTCTCGGTGCAGGGCTCCGGGGGCACCAAGCTGGAACGGTGGAGAATCCCGGGCTGGTGGGTGGGATGTACCAAAGCTCCGCGGTGGTAGCTGGAAGGGCAGGGATGTCCTGGCAGGGCCGGGCAGTGCGGGGATGCAGCGTATCCAAAGCGGTGCCAAAGGAAAGCAGCAGCGGTGGGACGGGGCCGGCCCAGCCCAGCAGAGCAGGAGGAAGCGAGCTCAGAGTCCCTGGGCACACGAGGAGATGATGGTAGATTTCCTCAGGAACGGACCCGGTGATGGCAGTGAGAAACTCTTCCTGCAGCAAGAGCAGCCTGACCGTCCTCTCTCCGATGCACGCGAGAGCAAGAAGGCGAAGTGGTCCCCACGCCTGCCCTTTACCTGCCCAAAACCTCATGGTATCTCTTTTTTCCCTTGGATAGAAAAACTCAGGGACCAAAAAAGGGTGTAGTCCCAGTGCTACACTTTCCTTTAGCCACTTGTATTGTTCTGGTCAAGCACCCATAAGCACCCAGTAATTAGTCTCCTAGCGACGTTATGGGAAAAAATTCTATAAGGAAAACAAAAACAACAACAAATCTAACCCCCAACACATGGAAAGAATCTTAGTTATTCTGGATAAAAACACAACTGTATATGTGAAATTTTAAATTATTGACTTTATTTAGGGAAGGAGGGAGGTCTCACCCTCTGAAAAATTAAAGAATAAACACTATCAGACCCTTCAAACATCTTGCTCTCAGTTTAATGTTCAATCTTTGGGCTCTCCCACAGTCCCTCCCATCTGTGGTTCTGCAGCTTCACTACTCCAGAGCCACACATGGCAAATGTCACATGTCAACTTGATCTGGGATTTGTTGACTACTGGCCAGGCAACATGGCTACTGGGCTGGTAGAATACCAGCAAAGCCAGGAGCACAGTCACACTGGATGTGCCTCTATTGCAGCCACAGCCCTTCTCTGTGGCACCCCCAGCACTTGCTTGGAGCACTCCTACTCCACAGGCAGGCACATATCCCTCCTGCAATGCCACAGGCACAGCAAGGAGCTGGTGCTGTTGTTCCCGCCCTCACTTGCAGGCATATATCCACAATACATGTAGGCATCAAAATGAGAAATGAGTGCTGTGTTTAAAGTCTGGTCACTTGAGAGAGATGTCTCAGATATTTTAGATTCTGATCTCATAACAATGGCAAAGAAATGAGCATCACTGCCGGTCTGGATGAACACTAATTTCTCATCTCTTCACATTGCCTGTTCTTGTCACAAGGTAGACCTGGCCTTCTCAGGCATACAGTCAGTGCGGGAGAAAAAAGAATGTTTTCTTTCTTACACCAGAAGCAATATGAAGCTACTCATCTGCCTTCCCTCGGCTTTGATGTACACTGATGTAGTCAGAGTGTTAAGCCTTTGTATAGGTTTGCCATGAGCCTTGTGGCTCTCTTTGCTTTAGCATGCGTGGATTTTACAAAAGGAACACTACCAAAGAGCAGAATTAAATATGAACAAAGTACTGATCATGTGCTGCATTTTAGTTATTCATAACAAGATGAAATCAGTTCCTACTACCAGCAAGTAAAGTACAGAAGTCGCAGGACTGTGTGTTAAATGCGATGTCAAAGACCTTGCCCCTGCTTTGGATTACAAACCATTAGTATTGTAACCCCTTCCTTGAAAATGTTGCTGAGAAAGTTATGGGACTTGAATTAACCCTTGTTCTACAGAATTAAGAAAAATTCCTTATACCTGTCTCTGATCCTCTTTAAGCAGACACTTAGAACATCAGTGTAAAAAATGCAATCACAAAGCTGGAACTAAAACTACAAGAGCAATTTAATAGAAATTTAGAGATATAATAATTAAAAAACTGATTCGATATTTTTTGTCACTGCTCTATAATTTTATAATAATCATGGACATGCCAAACTGACATACTTCAGCAGTAGTAAATACAATGGCTTATTTAATATTAGATGAATTATGTAATGTATTCTAAATCTCCATAATTTAGAAGTGTCTCACAAAACTCTCACTTCTGGCAACCTCTTAAGAGATTTCTCCCTAGCTGAGTTTCAACCATTTACCTTAGAAGTACAGCCCTGACCTCTAGTGGGTTCAATGAAACAATATTGCAGGCAGGATAACATGCTAACTTGGTTTCACAAACAATATCATTTAAGTCTGGAAAATGTAGAAGTTCCAGCAAAGCCATGCAATCAGCCAAGGAATAGCTGTTTTATTAAACAGATGAAAATTAATCACAGGCTAACAGCATTACTGTGTTTGCCCTATGCCAATATCCATCTGATTGATGAGGTGTTTTGATTCTCAGCAGATGACTGCTCATTCTCATTGGGAGCTCTATATTTGCTAAACCCCATTTTTAGTCTCTTATTTATCTGCAAAGTTTGCTTGACATATGTTTTTTTTTGCTAACTTACCTTCAGACCAAGAGATACCTATGACTGGATTCAGAAAAAGAAGTAAGACGGGTTAGGGATAAGTACATCCCAATTTTTCTATAATCTAAGAACTAGACTAAGACCTGATTGCTGCAAAGGCTAATGAAACTCTATTACATTCAGAAAAAATTTAACACTTGCATGATACACTCCAGTTACTCGAAGACTGAGGATCTTAGGTTTCCTGTTATTTTTATCCCACAATGAAAATTAAATCCAGAGCTCTGAAAAGATAACTGAAATGATTTTCCAATTAAGTACGGGAGGCTTCCACATAAAGACTGCAGAATATATGCAAGAGACAACATTAAATTCAGCTGCCTTCATCTAGAAGAAGACACAAAGTGATGGGAATGTAGTCGGCCTCTTTCGAATTCCTGACACAGGGTAAATTATGCATGGACAGCCTTAACAGGATAGCCACAGATACTCTGCCATGCTCCTTCCCACATGTCCTCCAGCACAGAAGTCTCATGAAAGCACTCAGACAACTGATTTTCTTCATCACATTATGTACCTACATTAATGAATATAATGTTGTTCTGATTCACTGTGAACTAAGCAAATAGGAATCAGACCAAATTAGGCAGAACATAACAAATGTTTCACAATTGGAATTAATAATAATAATATTTTTTAAAGTAAACAAAGATACCTCTTACAAAGAGTGACAAATGCACTGCACTTTCACATCATTTGTAAAAGTTAAAAATGCAAATATGCAGATATGTTTTCCAGATTCTCTGTTCTGCAAGAGAAGGCCAACAAATCTGTTACTTATGAAGCCTGGACTACTCAGTCAGAGCAGCCTATCCAAAAATTAACTATGTAGCAATAATATGTTTCTTTGTTTATTCATTACAGAAGCACATCCTTAAAAGATGCACTTTTTAATCTTTTAAGGAGAGGAAAACATGCTATTTCTGTCATTATTACAGATTTATTAATTCAATATCTAGGTTAATTTTGTTCATTATCAAAACACATATACTTTGCCAAATAAGAATAATTTGACAAAACTTTCTAGGGATCCTGAGGCTGCCCTTAACTTTGTTACACTGAGATTCTTGCATTCAGATATCATTGTCTTAATTAGAGGGCCTCGTTTTATTGTTCCACTATGGTTTGCCACAGTAACCCCACTGTTTAGTTGACTGCTTTGATTGGTCACATTGGATCAACTGACAC
Organism: Donacobius atricapilla; assembly: GCA_013397315.1. Taxonomy (NCBI): domain Eukaryota; kingdom Metazoa; phylum Chordata; class Aves; order Passeriformes; family Mimidae; genus Donacobius; species Donacobius atricapilla. The sequence continues at coordinate 360,942 of WBMY01006249.1, read as the reverse complement.
TGGACAAAATTCTCTTCCCAGAAATACTCTAAATATAATGGTTGCATTGTAAGCCTCCCTTTATATGCTAGCAAGCTAGGTACGTTTGGCTTCATAGATTCATACTTAAATTTTTTGGCTGCATTGCCCTAAGTTCTCCTTAAAATACCTTCAGTGCCAAACTCCTCCAACCACAGCTTCCTTGGCTCTTGGAAAGAATATGACACCTATCCCAAATCCAAATGCAAACAACAGATTTACTTAGCATCATGAGACATTAATTATTATAAGCATGCTTTGGCATCTTCATAATGGTTTCTGTGTTAAGCCCATGGCAAGAAAAGGACCAGCCAGAGAAGCCTTCCTGTAAAAAGTACAGCCTGGATTGCATAACCTCCTCAGACCCAATCTAATGTTGTCTTGTCTGCCTCCAGATCATCAGGGAGCCAGTCTACTCCAACCACTGTCCATATCCTCAGTTCTTACTTCCTTCTTCCTGCCTTTCTCAAGAAAACAAAAAAAATGCATCCAAAAATCAGTCCTAGTAACCTCAGCCTCTGGCTTACTCTCTGTGGTTCACAATGTTTCAGACTTACCATCTCTATTAAATATCCTTGTTTTATTTACTATCCTGAAAAGGATTGCTAGCTCCTGCATTCATTCTCTGATAACAATATTTCTGTGTACAGAAATACAAGCAAGCCTTTTCCTACTTTATCTCCTATTGAACAGGTTTTGCTGTGTCTTTACATGAACTGTCGAGTTCAAACAAGCGGGGAGCAATAAAGAAGGAATGGAATTAAACATGGCTATGTCACAAAGTGTAAGTCAGATAATCCAGAAAATCAAGGTCGTTTTTAAAGTGTCTCTACTAAGCATCTCAAAACTGAGGTATGAACTTGCAGAAAGGCTTAGTTGGAGATGAAGACAGATAATACTAGGCGTCTCTGTGCATTAATGCTCCCATAGTCAGAGGAGCTCTTCAACAAAGCCAAGAAGTCCCAAGCAAGTGACTTGGTTGACCAGCAGGAGGCTGACTAAGATAGGCATAAAGTCTCCAGCTGAAGAACAAGGATCTCCCTCAAGTTCTGTGCTACGTTTGCCAGTCCTCTGAAATTCTATCTAAACAGTCAAGTTAGAAATACCTGCCTACAAAAGAATGGATGATTGTACCTGACAAGGTGTATCTGACTTTAACAGTAAATGGAAGCTGCAGGGTTTCTTCATGTCTGCAAATCATTTAAGTTCTGCATACAAATGTATGGGTAGGAAATGTTACCACAGGGATTTATAACTACCCATACAGAAAGTCAGTGACATAACTGATTTAGAATTCAGGAGTTCATGGCTGTTCTCCCTAAGTTTCATCCACATGCTCACAGTCTGCCCCACTTGAATGAAGCACTTTCTACTCACAGCATGCTGTAATTTCTTTTTAATGTTTGTACTCAAATGAAAGGGACCATACTTGAATCACGGTCTCAGCCTCAGCATATAAATCTGACTCAGCCTCATAGGCCTGCAAACCATTTAATTTTGAAAGAGCACGGGAAAATGAAAAACAGCTCTGCAATTTTGTACCGGGACAGGTGTATCAGTATGGCTACAGAACTCTGATACTCCTAGGTATACAGCACAGAAATTTAGAAAAATTTAGGTTAAAGGATGGCACAATTTCATACTCAAAGGAGCTTTAAAGTTGGATCAAATGCAGCTGCTGAACTGTTGGACCGTGCACCTATTTACTGCCTAGATGCATCAAGGAAGAACTGCCACCTGCTTCCATTCCAGGACAGGATTCTGGTCATCTTTTCTCTGGTGTTCAGGAACAACACGGGCTCCTAAAAATCAATAAACTAGCCTTCCTGTTGCTGAAAATACACGTCCAAATTATTTGTGCCCACAGCTGAAGAACACTGATCTCATCAAATGTTTTTATTCTGTGCACTGAGGACCTCTGAGAGACTTGACGCCACTGGTAATTGATTCCCAAGTTTTGTGTTTGGCTATGCTGTGAGACACAGAAGGGCTACTAAGATTCCAGCGCTGAAAGTCAGTGTCATCACCAAGACAGAGTATCAGGTAATCCTACAAGAAGCGCTTCACTCTATCCAGAGCTACCTGGAGCTGCTAGTGTCTACATTTTCTTGAATTTTCAAGTCATCCCTTGCTAGGACATGTCAGCACCACAAGGTTAACAAAGGCATGGAAGGGTGGTGTTAGGTGTGGTTTTTCCTATCGGACTGGATGCTGGATCACAGCGTAGCACGTTTGCTCATTGCTGTGAACAAGTAAATTATGGCTCAGCCAGAAGCGCTAGAAAGGTCTGGGAAAAAGATGCTACAAGTCATAAAAGTGCTGTCCCCAGGCATATATGTACAATGAGTGGTGTAGAAGTGCCTGGCAGAGCTTGAGTATGGACGCTCATAGACTCCATAAGCCCACGGGCTCCCCAGGGAAGTGATTACAGCACCAAGCTTGACAGAACTTAAGAAGTGTTTGGAGACTGCTCTCATGCACACGGTGTGACTCTTGGGGACGGTNCGCGGGCTCCGCCGCTCGCTCGCCGCCCCGGCGGGCCCGCGGAGGCGGTGGCAGCACATTTTTCTCATTTCTTGATTGACAGTTTGCTGTGAGTCAGGTTTAAACCAAACAATGCTAGAAGACACCGCTAGTGGAGGTGTTGGCTATGGAATAACACCTTCTCGAACGCAAAACAAAAGAGCTGATGCGGGATGCTAAACACTCTGCTTTGCATTATGTGTTTTAGCCTCCTGTGCATCTGAGGATGTGAATTTGGGATAGTCTAGGTAGAGTGCTGCAATAGAGAAAAGCGTATGTACATTTACATGCTTATTGCTTTAATATTGAATAAAATTAATGTAAAATGTTTGTGAAAAGTAGAAGTCATTGGGGTGAGAACCTTTGCACTAGCAGCGAATGGAGCACTTTTTCCTACTTTTGGAGGAAAGGAAACTATGTAAATGAGATTTAAGTACAATTAACCACCAGAAATGTTATACTTAAATAAAATATCCATTTAGTTTCTCAGTGGTATTTTTTTCTCCTTGAATTGTTTTCAGTACCCCAAGTCTGACTCAAAAGAATCAAATATGATTCTTTGCCTGCTACACGAAACTCCTTAAGTACTTCTTTGGCCATTTGGCCCCATGGCTTCAACTACAATGGTAAGTTAGGATTTAGATCATATGTTTTCATATCTTTTTGCTTTAATCTGCTAGCTGTCTGGCTGATGAGAAGAATGCCATTAATATTTGATATTTTCTTTTTACAAATAGTTTTGCTTGTCACTGCTGAATTCTGATATTTCCTTTTTTAGGAGTGTCTTCTTTCATAGCTTGTGAATACTTCTAAACACTTACTCACTGGTCAGTGCAGCATAGGAATTGCCATATCAAGCTAGTGGTGTGTTTTCAGTCAGGAGTGGTGGCAGGAAGTTGGGTGCATATAAATCTTGCTTTTACATAGTAGTCTTGTATTCACAGATGCTAATGTTGCCCTGGATTTTTACCTAATGTTAAATGACAGTAAATTGATTATTTGAAGTCATACTAGACATAGGCATTGTAGATGTATCTGCTAGGTATATCCATTTATATAGAAAGTGTCAGTATTTGACATTTTCATAAAAACACCTGGAGACTTGAAAATTAAAATGTTCTATCATGGCAGATTTTACCACACAATAGCACGGTAAGTAGGTGGGGGGATTTTCATGAACAGGTAAGGAATTTTGTTTTAGGTACATTATATGAGTGTTTTTGTTGTATATTTCATTGTTCTTTTGTTGTTGTGTAGTATGGTTTTCTTCAGTGGATTGTATTCTGTTCTATAACTGGTGCTGCCTTGGATTAGACGTGGCTCGTGTGTCTTCTGTTCCTTGAGGCTCAAGTGGAGGTGTTTGCTTTTAGGAGCAGCTGATAGGGATCGTTTAAACTGAAGGAATAGGACAAATGCGTATTTGGGAAGCGGTACCTATTATAAACGTTCCTAAGTTTCACTGAATGTTAGAGCTTGTCACGAGTACATTCCTAAGGACTATATCCAGCTGCCAGTGAAGTGAATGCATTGCTTCTCTGCACTTTCCTGGAGATGGATCAAGTTCATGCCATTCTCCTACAACACTCTGATTCTTAATAGTGCCCACTTTTTCCTCCCTGCCCCAAATCAGTTGCATTGTCTGGTTCATTTAGCAGCTGCACATTATTCCTGCACAAAGGAGGTCAGAGCTTAAGGGAGTGCCAGAGGAGGAACATTAGGAGCCAAAGCAGATTTCTTTGGGTTTTTTGACACTGGTGCTTGTTTATTCTGGTTTGAAATACTTGTCAAATTTTAGTCCAAGAACTCATAATTCTGATCTGTGAAGCTGTGGGCTCTTTTTGAAATAAGATATATCAACTGCAGGTGTACTGAAATAAAAGACATTCCAAAGGAGCTGGCTTCATTAAAATAAATGGTATTGACTATAGCATGCTGTGGGCTATTGAGAAGCTTTTGGAAATTTTGCTGTGTTTTGTAGGATTGGGCAGACTTTTAGCCTGCCTTGGAGAAAGTCTGTAGTGGAAACTGGTTTTGTTTCCTAGCCACCTAACAGTATNCTCTTCCTGCAGCAGGAGCGGCCTGACCCTTCTCTCCCTGATGCCGAGAGCAAGAGAGCGAAACTGTCCCCACCCCTGCCCTTTATCTCCCAAAACCTCGCGGTATCAGGTATCACCTTTTTCCCATCCCCCTGGAGAGAAAAACTCCCTGAGACCAAAGAAGGGTGTAGCCCCCGTGCTACACCTTCCTAGCCGTTCATATGGTTTTGGTTAAGCACCCATAAGTACCCAGCCGTTAGTCTCCTATCGACTCTGCGGGAAAAAATTCTATAGGGAAAAAAGAAAACCAAATCTAACTCCTAACAGTCATATGTAACACTTCTTTAATTGTATTATATGCAGAAGTAATGTTCTGAAATGTAATGTAATGAAGTAATATTCTGTTTCCATTTTGTGAAAAATAACTGCGCCAATACTTGGGCACTGGTATCTAAAACCTAGATGTTTTCTTTCTGGACATCTGTTCAGGGATATTTTGGCCTGTCCTTTCTGTTGAGTTAGTGACCAGCTTAACAAAGGAGATCAGGTTTTTTAATTGTCATCTCTGATTGTTTTGGTTAGTCTTTGTTATTGGTTTTATTAGGTGTAATTTCCATTCCTACTCTTAATTCAAATTGCCTTTCATTGTCCTAAGGCTTCATAATTTAGCCAGGCCTTGGGATGCAGTTACATGAGGTTTTAGCTAAGTTTAGTATGTACAAAGACTTTTTGAGCCAATCTTCTCATTAGAAATTTTTATCAGTAGTAGTAGGGTTGTTGGGGTGTTTTTAATGTATGAGGGTGTTAAAAAAGCCATGTGATTTCTAAAAAATCCTTTGTAATTCTTGCAGCAGCAAGCTTTAGAACTGGCATTGGATCGTGCTGAGGTAAGAAGCAGCTAAATTACTTGTTTGCACATCATTTATTGGTCTCAGTTATAAATATGCAACAGCTGTTTTTTATTTCTTCTGAAAAGCAGTAGAAAACCACGTTGTATAAATATATACGTGTGTAACCACCTATACACGTAACACTGAGTTTGGAGAATTCTCACTGAAATTGCTGTCGTGTATTTGTCTCTTACTCATTGTACTGAGAACATTGTCAAGCGCGATGGTGATAGACTGTGCAAGACTTGAGCTTTTCCCTTTTAAACCAGCAAATCTGTGTGCTGTGAAATAAGCAGGGCTCTACAGAGACACCTGGCAGCAGTAGACAGTAAAATCCTGCCTGTGTTTTGAAGGATAGCCCAGTGAGAATGAAGAGGCAAGTGCCTTCATGTTCATGTTTTTTGATGCTGTCATCTGATGTACAGTTACCTTGAACTCTGTTATGGGAAATACATGTTCCTGTGGGAGGACCTCTCTTCTAATAAATTCTGAACAAAGCTCTTAATTGAAATACTTCGAACTATAGAGATTTGGAAAAACCATGTTAGAATATAAATCACGTTTACTGGAGGATGCTACCTCTCTTATTCTTTTTTTAATTTGAATGTTCAATGTACATGAATTGTATTTATAATGCACAGCGAAATAGAGAAAAATAATGTAAATGCAAAAGGCAAAGGGAGAACTTCCTGAAATTATCATGTTGAAGAGTTCTTGATTTGTAAATGTTGTCAAGCCAGTATGCATAAACTTGGTTGTACCTTAGCGTGTTACCACATTAACTTCCGTATGGTAATTAACTACAGTAGTGTTGTAGTGTTAGTTACTACTGCAATTACAAGACATGAGTGTAGAATCAAGACCTTGCATGGAACTGATGCCCTAGCCATGAAATGCTGTCTGTGACAGCTAAATTGAGCTTGTTGCTCTTGTTGATGACTGTAACATAAACCAGATTGTGTTTAGTGCACTTTTGGAACAGTCATGTACCGTAACTGTTAATTACTTTCTGTATACATGGAACGCTGTCTAGTAATGATATCTAATTGTGTGGTAACTAGAATTAAGTTTCTTTGTAATATATGCTGGATTTTTGTTTACTTATCTCTTTCAGTATATCATTGAAAGTGCCCGTCAGAGACCTCCCAAAAGAAAATATTTATCCAGTGGAAGGTACTGAGAGTTTCACTATTTAGCTTTTTAATAGCATTTCTTTGATTTAATTTTGGTTACATATTGAGTCTTTTTAATTTCAGAAAATCTGTTTTTCAAAAACTTTATGATTTATATATTGAAGAATGTGAAAAAGAGCCTGAGATAAAGGTAAGTGAAATTGCTGAGAAACTTTTCATTGCTGTCTAAACAGGCAGGTTGAGAAAATACTTCGGTTTTAATTCTGCCTAATTTCTTCATTAAATGAAGTATAAACCCTTCTTACTGTAGTAGTTACCTAAAGATAAGACTACATAATGTGAATAGTAAGGCCTAGACTGGATTGAGTGAGCTGTTCATTCTGTCTTAATGCTGTGTCACCAGAGGGCACTTGCGTTCCAGTTCAGGGTCAGTGTCAATGCAATGTGCATTGTTGTCATTATCACCATTTCATTATCAATTGCTTAGCATGACTGCCATGAGAAAAATGTGGGTCATTTTTCGGACCCTGTAATTTTGTTGTAAATTCAGATTAATTTCTCCAGCTGTTGGTAAACTAAGAAGTTTCGCGAAAAATTTTCATAAAGTTAGCAAAGAGGCTCAAACAGTCTTATCAGTTCTAAATATAAGGTGTAAAAGGCACAAATGACTTTGCTAAACTCTGAATGTCAAATTGAACAAGAAGAAAAAGCTGTGGAATCTGCTGTATTGCTGCTTTCAAGGAAGTAAAATGAATGAGAAGAAAAACGAGCAGTCGAGTTAACTCCCAATTAATGATTGTACCCAGAGCTGGTATTCAGAGGTGAAATAGGGCCTCCAACCAGAGGCTGTAAAATTATCTGAGGGTTAGAATTCATTGTCTTAAGTTCTAAGGGGATTTCAAATGTTTCAATTTGTGGGATGTTTATGTGGTCTCTGAAACACACCAAGTAATTACAAAAATCTGTTACACATCAAAAAGATAGTTTTATGGTTAAATAAGGGAATAGTGTCTGCAGATGCTGGATCAGATTTCAGCAAATAAAGACGGGAAAATGCAATCTAAAAAGTTTCTGAATGCTCCAGTTCATTATTTTGATCCTGGAGAGAAATGCCTTCTTCTGTTAGGAATATCTGAAAGTACTAAGCATTTTGTTTTTCTTATACTGGATTGATGTTTGTAGAAATGATACAAATAATGGTTCCCTGTAGATTTACAAGATATTAGCATAACATTATTCTTATTAACTCTGTTGTCTGTGGCCTTTCAGTTCTTGAGTTTGTAATTTAAATGAGTGGGATTTTTGTGCAAAAATCTGTGTCTGAGAATGTGTGATAACACATAATACATTTACTCTGCTGAATACTAAATTTAACTGGGCTTGTTTAGATGTATAATTTGTCATTAATCTAAGTCACATTCTAGCAATTGTTTTTATTTCTGCTAATTATTTCATAGTATTATGTTCATGAGCAATGTTTACTTTTAAAGCAGAAGCTGAGGCGAAATGTGAATTTACTTGAGAAGCTGGTTATGCAGGAGACGTTGTCATGTCTGGTGGTAAACCTCTATCCAGGAAACGAGGGTTATTCACTGATGCTCAGGGGAAAAAATGGTTCAGGTAACATTTTTCTTTTGAATTTTTGAAAATACTCAGAATGCTACATAAATCTTTAGAATTTGTTGTTGTTTACATTTAACTGTTTCACTTCCAGCATAATTCTGGGTGGGGGATAGGAGAACAACCAACTGTACTTGAACTAAAAATTTACATAAAGCTCTGAGCTGTTTATCTACAGATGAAATCTGTAGATAGGAGTCTTTTTGGTAGCCTTCCGGTCTTATTTCCCCTTAGTTTCTGGAGCTGCATATCCAAGTTTCTCTCACTTCAGGTTCCTTCTATCAAATCATTTCTTTCACTGCTTCCCATGTCTGGATCTGTCTAGAGGCATCTGTGTTCCAGTCTGGTGGCATTTTGGTGCCATTTGTACTGTCATGTGCAATAAGAGCATACATTATGTCCCCTGGGAACAAAAGCTAGCATAGTAAGAGCAAACTAAAACACTAGGAACAGAAATAGATGTAAAAAATTAATAGTATGCAAAAAAATTGTTTGTGTGGATAGATTTCTACCAACCTTGCTTTTTCTGTGGCAGGTTTGTTAGAGATTTCTTAATGTTTGGACTTGAAATGCAAAGCTAATGTGTTTTGTTTAAATTCAGATTCTGAGACCATTCGTCTGCCTTATGAAGAAGGAGAGCTGCTTGAATATTTGGATGCAGAGGAACTACCACCTATTTTGGTTGATCTTTTGGAAAAATCTCAGGTTTGAAATTTTTGTTTTCAGAAAGAGCTTTGTGTATTGTACCCAGATAGACCTTGATTTTTTTGTGTGCTTCACATAGGTAATTGTAAGCCCAAGGCATTTGTGAATGTGAAACTGTAGCACTTGATGCCCCAAATGAATATTTTATTGATATATAGGGAAAAAAAGTACTACTGAGGAGAAGGAAGTACAAGAGAGATTGCTATGATTAAGGCTGTGAAACATCTTCAACTATGCTCTAGCAAAATTTCATTTGTTCTCTGTCATTATGGAATGTTTGGCATGAGAATTTCATAAAACTGCATTGCTGGCATATGCAAACACTGCATTTGAAGCTTGTATTTTAGGTATGTCTAGGACAAACATACCTATGTACATAGGAGAGACCACTAGTCTGAAAAACTTAGTTGGGAGTTTTATCCCTAGTTTCACTGAATTTTATGTTACGCAACAAACTTCTTTATAGAGGCAGAGGGAGATTGGTGAATGTTTGTTTTTTTCAGAAGCTGGTGTTTTTCTTTCAACCAGGTTAATATTTTCCATTGTGGATGTGTCATAGCAGAAATACGTGACTATAGGCAGTCTGGTTACATGAAATCTCCAACATACCAAAGCAAACACATTCTTCTGCGGCCTACAATGCAGGTAAAGAGGAGCCTTAAGTAATTTCTCAGGGTTACAGTAGCTCCTAGACTGGATATGCACTGTTACTGAACATATATTAAGAAATCCTTTTATTCAGTTGAAATCTAATTACCTTTATGTCTTTTTCCTCAGACTTTAATTTGTGATGTACATTCTATAACAAGTGACAACCACAAATGGACACAGGTAGGTTAGAGGTTATTTAAAAACTTTATGGTGATGTCATAAATACGCAACAAAATGAAAATATATTAACATTTTTTATTTTTTAATAACTTCTTTTCAGTTTTTTCTAAGATAATGTCCACACGCATAGGTATATAGGAACTTGACTAATGTAAAAGTTCTCGTATTTTTGTATTAATAGCTGTATATATTACAGGAGGACAAACTCCTACTTGAGAGCCAACTTATTTTGGCTACAGCAGAGCCTTTGTGTCTTGATCCTTCAATAGCAGTGACCTGTACTACAAACAGACTCCTGTACAACAAGCAGAAGATGAACACTCGCCCCATGAAACGGTAGTTTTCAGTGTGAAACGTTTTCGAAAAAAATAGGAGAAATGCTTTATGTAAAAATTCAGCTCCTCATATGTAATACCCACTTAAACAGGAATGTGTGAGAAACAGTCAAGAAATTATATCATATTTTTAAGTGCTCAGTATTATATTATTTTTCAGTTACTAGTAGATACTGTAGTGTGCTTATTTTTGTATATCAAAGGAAAGTGTATTTATATTTTCTTAACATAATCAGTTATATTGCAGTTTGGATTTATTGTTTTTTTTTTTTGCATAGATTTTGTGTAAGCAGAGGCAGATGGCAGCTAAGTAGAGTAAAATATATAAACAGATATGTTCCATATTGGTCTCTAATTTCTTAGAAGTTTCATCCTGGATGAGCAAATGAAAAGAATTATTTGTATGTTTGACATTCAGGCTAAACAGAGGTGTAAGTGTATAAGAATCTTGGAAAAATTTAAAATCATGTGATAAGCACTGTGTACAAAATGTTGAAATTATTTCACTTTTGTTCATGGGCCCTTTTTTATTTCCACAGAAGCTTGAAACATTTGTTCAACATGTTTGTTCTACCATAAGAGTTGCATTCACTCTGTAAAAAGGAAATGTGTTAATGGTCTGTCATGATTAATGAAATATTTAAAACTAAATTTGCATTGAAATACTATGCTAGCACCAAACCAGTGGTAATTTCTAAAAAAATATAAATAATGAATTTGATCAAGCTGTCCTTGAAATTAAAGCTTGGTGATCAACAAATATTCCACTAGAAAAATAGGAAAAGGGATTTAATGAATGTCCAAAACAGCATTTATGAACCCATGAGTTTGTCATGAAACAAAGACTAAAGGGTAGTTACTGTCTTTATAACTTTATAGTTACATAAGTAGGACAATGATTATTTGATGGAACTGAAATTAGGATAATACACAAATATTTTAAGCTTTGCAGCTTCTTAATTACTCATTTTGAGGATGTACTTAAGTTAGGCATTTAAAAAAATAACCCCATTCTTAGTGCTGAAACAGTTGAACAGAATACTGGTAGATCTTATAAACATGAAATCATGATTTAGAGTTATACTGTATAATCCAGAAAAGCAATTTTAAATCAGTGTTTAAAAACCTATTTGTCTCCATGTAAATAGCAGTTCCCTGCGTATTTTTGTTTTTGTACAAGGGCAGTGGAGAATTTGGTGTTGATGGTTTTACAAGCTTAGGTGTCATTTTGCCATAGGTGCTTCAAAAGGTACTCAAGGTCCTCTCTGAACAGACAGCAAGAAGTAGCTCATTACTCAACTCCACCTCAGCTCAGACTACTTGACTACTTACAGAAAAGGAAGGAGAGGAAAGCAGCCCAGCAGTATGACCTCAAAATTTCAAAAGCTGGAAATGTAAGTGTTCTGAAAAGTAATGTAATATACTTTTAACTATTTAATTAAAGGATTTAATATATTAATCCTGCTTTTTATCTTCCAGTGCGTAGATATGTGGAAACAGAACCCTTGCTACTTGACTGCTCCTTCTGAAGTAGATGTAAGACCACCAATTGTTATGTATAATTAGCCATTATTAGAAATTGTATTATATGAAGAAGTATCTAAGAAGTAACCAGTATCAAAGAATGACCTTTAAAAAATAGGAGTGACTTTAACATTTGCAATTACTTTTCTGTACCATAAGGTACGAACACAAGCCACACTGTAATATATTGCAGTTGTAACAGAATAGTTTGGATTAAGTAATCAGTACAAACAAACTGTTAGTATTGTTCTTCAGTGGGCTGAGTGAGAACATGGCTATTTGAAGTTGTCTGATAGTATGAAAACCAGAAAAGCGAATGAGGTTGTAGATTGTTTAAAAATTAGTCACTTTTCATCTTGGTAGAAATTCCTGTCTTTTGATATGTTATATTATGGGACATTAATATTTTGAAAAGTTTCAAATTTTATACAGAGAATTCTAGCTGAGAGTTCTTTTGTTCCCTCTGTGTGCATTTTTCTCTTGGGGGCGTTCATATTCTTAGTTTCTGACGCTGCCAAAACACATACTATTAGTGTACAGAAGGGACTCATAGAATATCCTGAGTTGGAGGAAACCTACAAAGATCATCAGGGTCCAGCTCCTAGTCCTGCAGAACAGGACAACCCCCAGATTCATACCATGTGTCTTGTCCAGATGCTTCTTGCACTCGGTCAGGCTTGATGCTGTAACTGCTACCCTGGGGAGCCTGTTCCAGTGCCCAGCCACCCTCTGGGTGAGGAACTTTTTCCTGATATCCAACCTAAACCTCCCCTGCCACAACTTCAGGCCATTCCCTCAGGTCCTGTCACTGGTCACCTCAGAGAAGAGATCAATGCCTGCCCCTCCCCTTCATGAGGAAGTTGTAACTGCAACGAGGTGTCCGCTCAGTCTCCTCCAGGCTGAACAGACCAAATGACCTCAGCCCCTTCTCATGTGGCTTCCCTTCAAGACCCTTCACCATCCTTTTGGCTCTCCTTTGAACACTCTCTAGTAGCTTTATGTGCTTACACTGTGACACCCAAACCTGCCCCCAGCCCTCGAGGTGAGGCTGCCCCAGCTCAGAGCAGAGCAGGACAATCCCCTCCCTTGCCCGGCTAGTGATGCTGAGCCTGATGTACCCCAGGACAGGGTTGTCCCTCCTGGATGCCAGGGCACTGCTGACTCCTATTTGAATTGCTGCCAACCAGGACCCCCAGGTCCCTTTCCACACGTTTTCTCTAGTATACTAAGATTTTTTTTAAAGACTGTAGTCTTGACAAGACTGTAGCTTTGGACATCATAGAGCTGGCAAGAACGTGAATTACACATGAAATGACAATGTAAGTTTCTACAAAACAAGCCTTCTCTCTCATCACTTCAACTGTGTTGTACCTGACTTAATCAGAGGCTTTAGGAATTGCTGTTACTGTGGAATTACTTAACCATACCACATTGCAGGCAATGATTTCAATCTGTAGTCTGAAACTGTGTCTAACTCTTCAGTTAAGTTCAACATTGCAAATATGGCATAATACTATAAATGTAAAGTTCTGAAGGTTCTTCAATTAGGTTTCTCTGAAAAAATGTAGGGGATAACGTAGGGGATTCTTTCTTTTCTGATCTCTCTATCTTTTTAAGGTGGAAAAATATGCCAAAGTGGAAAAGTCTATCAAGTCTGATGACTCACAACCAACTGTCTGGCCAGCACACGTGAGTAATTTAGACCTTTGGCCAAACTTCACTATCTCTAGTTAAAATGCCTCTTACTTCAACAAAATTAATGTAATGTGGAATAACCTTCTCTCCTGCAATTTAATTAATCTTCCATGTGTTCCAGAGACATGAGAAGATTACCAGAGATACTTGTCATTTTATACAGTAAAGCAAACGTCATCAGTCTGATTTCCTCAGATTTTCGAGAAATATAACAATAAGTAGCTTGTACTGAAGAAAGGATCATAATTTACATGAAGCAGAACTCTGCACAACAATTCGCTTTCTTTACTCAGACCCTCAAAGGCTGATGAAAAAGAGCTTTATTGAAACCAACATGTTAAATTTTGAAAGAAATTAACATTAAATGCCTCATAAAAAAACCTCTTTCTGTAATGTTTAAGTTGAGCCTTAAGATTTTTGGCACAAACTATGTGATTTGATCAGAAGTAGTGATTTAATATAATCATTATTAATTTGCATTAATAATAATTAGTTCAATTATTAGTTACGTGATTAAATCACATAATTGATTACATTTTTTATCATTTCAAAGGCAAGGTACTATCTTTATTAACAGCATGTATCATGATATCTTTTGTAGTTGCCTGTTGGAAAAAAAGCAATACTTTCCCATCAAACTTAATGTTCAGCTCCAACATTTTACTCTCAATATTTTTTGCATTGTCATAATTAATATAAAACTGTTTCTGTATATGTTTACCCAGTCTACATTTCCTTGTCTAACGTGATTGTTTGGCATTTGCAATGTCTTTGTATTTTTAAGAGATGACAAATCCTTTTCCTCTCATCCTGTTAATGTAACTTCTGGAATCACTTTCATTTTAGATATTGCACCACATCCTATAGAGTGTTACTTACTTTTAGAGTTACTCATAGAATGTTTCTTACTCTGTATTGTATATAGAACTGGTCTGCTTTACTTGCTGTTCTGGCTAATGCTTGTTCAAGACTTACTAGGTCACTCTGTCTTTTTAGGAAATGAAGGATGATTATGTGTTTGAATGTGAAGTTGGTAATCAGCTTCAAAAAACAAAACTGACCATTTTTCAGTCTCTTGGCAATCCCTTGTACTATGGTAAAATTCAGACACTTAAAGGTGATGAGGAAAATGACAACCTATTAACTCCATCACAGTAAGTTACTTGTTCTTTTTTAAACTATGCTGTGAACAATATGTGGAGGAGAGCAAACATTACTTATCATTTTCAGTCACAAAAATACTCTAGAGCTAGAAGTCCGATATAAGATTTTTTTAACCAAAATAAACCAAACCAAAATTTGTACAAGCAACCATCATATTTCAAATGTACTTTTATGTTTAATTAGTACATTCTTTTACATTAAAGATAAACTGGGGGAAAATATCAGCAAATCCAGTCATGAAAACTGTGGAGACACTATAAGGTGTTGCACTCTTTTTTGGTGATATTCAGAATTTTGATTGTTCTTAAAATTTTCCTGATGCTATGAAAGTGTAAGACGTGATTATATTCTGTTTACTCTTAGATCCAGTTGAACTAAATAAATGAAGAAAAACATGAGCTTCTAAGAAGCTTCAAAATTTTGAATTGTTTGGAATAAGCTGGTTTTGACTGCAGTTCTACAAAGATTCTCTGTTCTCAGCTCTTTTTGTTGTATATACCAGATTATTTGTGTGGAGGAACGCATGCAGCAGAGAGCAGAGCCTATAAATTTCAGCAAGGCAAGGAACAGTCAGACTGAGCAAACCTTTTAGTTCTGCTAATGGAAGCTATTTTTATCTTCTAGTATGTAATCATTCTTTTATTTTTTATGAAAATGTTAAAACATCCTGAGTATTAAGAAAATTTTATCTCAGACTTGAGCTATTTACTGTTTGTTTCCATACTGTTGTGGTTTAACCTCAGCTGGCAACTAAGCACCATGCAAGCACTCACTCCCTCCTCCCCCGACCTCCCTGGTGGGATGGGGGAAAAAATAGCAAGGGTAAAAATGAGGAACCATGTGGGCTGAGGTAAGGACAGTTTAACAGGGCAAGGAAAACCCACACATGCAGCCAAAGCAAAACAAGGAATTAATTCCCCACTTCCCATGGGCAGGCAGATGTTTCCCCCAACAGTTTTGGAAATCATTGCTAAGACACTAAGAATTAAAGCTCATCAGAGCTTGGAAAACTTTCCTTGGAAAACGTCCTTGGCAAACTTTCATTTGAAATGCAAGGTGAAGTAGACATTTTTGTTGTTCAGTAAAATATTTTTTTTTCTTTTTGGAGCTGGAGAAAAAGAAAGTTGTGTGAAGTTAAAAAAACACAGTAATAAGTTTGCAAGCCATAAGTGTTATGCAGAAGAGAGTTAGGAGTTTTATTTAGGAGGTCTGGAAGATCACAGGGAATTGGAATTGGCATAAGTGAAATCAAACAATGGAAACTCAGTGTTTGTTAAAGTATTATGCATAGGGCTGGTTTTGACCTCCCCTCAGCACACCTGTATTTCAGTCTGAATATACTGGTATGGTGTTGATTTATACATAATTTTTCCTTTGTCCTTTTTACACTGATAATTCTGTAGCTGTTACTTGCTTCCATTTCTTTAAACACAAAATCCAAAGCTTCTATATTCTGCCTTTTGCTTTGTAGGTAATTTACTGTTAAAGGAGACCATATTAGATCATGTGTGTATATTGTATATATAGTTAGGAAGTCAAGTGTGTATTTCAAATACTGAATGATACTCAGTCCATTGAATGAATACATTATCATTTGTATTTTGAGCAGGTATGAAAAACTCAGTACTACCACTTGTTTGAAGCCTTGTCATTATAAAAATATGTTCTTTTAATCTAATTCATGACTGAAAATGTACTTTACATTTTAGGTTCCTTATTGGTTCGAAGACTGATGCTGAAAGGTAAATTAATATCATTTGTACAGCTATTTGGTTTTATGACAAATAATAAATTTTGTTCCTTTTTGGCAGTTATGACTGCTAGTGTTATGGTTATGGAAACAGATGCAGAACAATTGGAAAAATAAGAGGAATTAGTCATCATATCAAGAAGTAGAATAGCGTGTAGTCTGTGTATTTAACAAGCAAGGAAGAATAGAGGACGTCAAATACGTGAGTACACCGGAACTCTGAGAGCACTTAGCAGTAATTTCATCCTGATATTTGGTATGGTAAATTAGCAATCATGGAAATGGTTCACTTGAACTTGTCATTTGAAGTGTAATCTGGGATTTAAGATTTATACACCTTAGTTTTGTGTATTGTGCATGGCTTGATTCAGCTTTCCTAGAGAAGCAAGTAATAAAACAGTTTTTCAGTATATTTTAGTTGTGGAATGATTAGGAATGGCAATTCAGGGATAACTGAGGCAGCAAAATAAGTGTTTTTTCAGTGTTTGTCAGCGTACATCACATTAGATTGCCTGTGCATATAAGCACAGAACCTTTAAAAAGCAACCTCTGTCAGAGCCAGTCGTGGTTTTGCACCTAGGATACCACTGGCTGATACACATGCCGTAGCTCTTATCCCCATGCACCCTTATGTGCCTGGCAGGGAAATGAGTCTTCAATTTGATCAAAAATCAGTAATAATGTTCTTTTTCTAAATAGGTAATTTTGATCAAGAAACTCTTTGCTTATATTCTCTCCTGCCTCCTTTGTGCTGGTACCTTCACTGCTTTCAGCTGTAAGCTGAACTGGGAAGATTGGCTGTCTGAAAAGTAAAATAATAAGATTACAAGAGCTTAGTTTTAACTGGGATTGATTTCCTGATGTTTGTCACTGAGTTGCACAAGTCCTTTCATCAAAATCAGCAACAGGGTTTCAGGGGCAAGGACAAGAAGAAACAATTGAAGAGTTCAGGACCACCTTTTTGAGTACATGGCGTTTTAATACCCTGATCCCACCGATTTTTAAGTCAGTCTAATCTAATTGCTAAAAAAAGTGCACTTCGCCCTTTCCTGTGTCGTGTGTGTCAGGGCCCTTGCTTATGTCTGCATCAGTCAGGTAACAGCATATGACAGAAGCAGGGCTGTATCAAAATAAAGAGTATTTCATCACATTTAGGTGTGAGGTAATGGAAATATTCCAGCTGGTTTTCACTGATGACCAGTCTGCCAGAGTGTAAGTGACCACAGCACTTCAGCTTTATATTTCAAGGTCATTTTGTATATTCCACTCACGTTTGTGAAACAGCATTCCCTCAACTTGGTTGTCTTAGATTAGTAGAGATGTAGTATTTGATTCAGTTTGATAGAACAGTATTTTAAACTTGTTTGCCTGATGCTTTATCTAATGTCTGTCATAATGCTCACAGAGGAGTGATTGTTCAGCCCTTGCATTTAGACTCCTCACCTGACATAGAGCTCAAGCTGAAGAAGGGTTGACTGTTTCACAAGCAGTATAACCAGAATAGACTCTTTTATAAAAGATTCTGAACCTCTTTAAAAAAGAGGGAATGGGATCCCCACTGACTGACATCCCAAAGATCTGCCATTGCTTTTGGGAATAGAACAGTTCTATTGTTTTCCATATTCCTCCAACAGAATGTTTCTCACACTTTATTTTGCATTAGAAATAAAAGAGATTGAAAGTTAAAACGGAATAAGTCTAAGAGCCCAGGAATATAATGTAGAAAGATACAAAGAGGTATGTTTTGTATATGTGCATCTTTATGTGCTTACATAATGTATAAAAGATATGATTATAACATATACAATTGTGTTTATCTATAAGTATCCACTTTGGAAGTTCAAAATAGTTAATCTTTTTATGTCCTCATTGTTTGTTTCAGGGTGGTGAACCAGTACCAGGAGTTAGTGCAAAATGAAGCTAAATGTACTGTGAAAATGTTTCATAATTCAAGTGGATCAGTCAGTCATCTTTCTCCAGGGAAGGAAATGGAAGTGAGTTTACCAAGCTACACATTTCTTTTATTTGCACTTAATTCCTAAGTTATTAGAAGAATTTTTGCTATCCACATTTAACAGTAAAATAACCTAAATATGTCATCCTGAATGAATTTTTAAATGCATTATGGTCATGAGTACTCAATGTGAGTATATTGGAAAAGTTAGTGGAAAGCATTTACGTTATCAATGTTCAAATGTCGCCTTGAGCTGTTTTGAGGGGTGGGGAGTTGGCTGTGTATCACATAGTTAGCTCCAAAGTTTTGTTTTAGCATTTTCCCCCGTTCAGGTGAACCTTTCATAGAGCAGTATAGTAAAATGCAGCTGTGTGTCTTGTTTTGCAGGTCAGTAAACACAGAAGCAGATTGAGTAGCTGAACTTCTCTTACCTTTAAAAAGTCAAATTATTTTCTCTTCAATTTGAAGAGAAAAACTTAAAAAAAAAAACCCAAACAAAAAATACAAACAAAAGAAATAAAAAAAAACAAAGGCAAAAAACCCCTCCAAAACACAAATCCCAACAACTTTAAAGTGTGTATGTTTACATGCACACACATTTCTACATTTCCAGTATAAATTCTTGCATTCCCAAATTTTTCTGCCTGTTGGCATTGCCCTGTGTTTTACTTGGAGCTTCTGGCTTTGTTTGGTCAGTCAGTAGTTCATTGGTGAGCTGTATGTTATGCTCCAGCTAGTAAATAAGATTTGTATCCCCTGGGGTATTTCCTTTGTGACATCTCTTCCCCCTAAATACCTACTTACAAACTCCAGCAGTGCTTTTTTGAAGGAGGTAGTTCCTGGTGTCAGACAGCATTCCAAGGCTAGCAGTTGCAGAAAGGGATATGAATGTTTCTGTGTATGTGTGCGCACATACAGACATGTACCCGCATGTGTGTATATATACCTTAAAATCATACAGTAAGTGAGGTGGAAGGGTACTTGACGAAGTCCACTTTTCTTCATGTCCATGCTCCCACCAAAAGCTGGACTAGAGTTACTCATGTTACTGTAATTAAGGATCTAGTCACCATTGGCATGGGGCATTGGTCTTTATTTTCAAAATCAAGAAAGCAGATTTTAATAGAAGAACAGAAAGGTAGTCCTCAGAATTTTCCTCAAAAGATTCTTTTTTATAAGCAAGCAGTTAGAAACATGTAGAGGGACTGTCTCTTATTACCAAGAATCAGTGGACGTTAAGCTCACCAAAAAGGGTGATTCTGCACAATGCTCTGATTTCTTAGCTCATGCACATTTAATTGAGGCTCCAATATTAAAATACTCCATTCACTATATTGCCAGCCTAATTTCCTAGTTTCAGCAGTTTGCAAACTCTGTTTGTTTAAACATTACTTTCATTTATGGATGTCTGCTATAGGGTAAAAACACATAGACTGTAACTGTGAATGCGTTTCACTGTTGAGTCTTTTGACAGTATCAGCTATTGGAATTACGGATTTAGGGTCTGTTGTGAGTGAGAACTACAGACTCAAGTAGGTGAAGCAGATGCATGTTCAGACAGTCTGATAATCAGGATATAAGAACAAACAAAAATCTTCCCTCTAAGAATATGAAGTTCTGGTCACACTGAAGCCAGTGGGGAAATGTGTCTTGATTTCTCTGCATTCAGGATTTTTCTGAATTTATTTGAAATCCTGCTCCCAGAATGAAAAATTCTGATCCTGTTCTTTAAGTCTATCTTAGTTGAAAATAGCAGGTATATACAGAATGAATTAATGAAATGATGTAATTTTTCAAGTAAAACCTAAATGTTTTATTATTTCAAGTATATTCATCACTTTTGTGTTAGTGAAAATTATGACAAAAAGTTCCTGAATTATGCAGAAAAGTGAAACTCTGATATTATTTTACTTTGCTCAGTTTAAATTTTACTAGCACTTTCGTTATGCTTCTTGGTGATAAAGACTTTGTCTAAAGAGAGTTCATCATAGGTTATTTTTTTTTTTTAATAAATACATAAGCCTCTGAAAGGAATTTTGTCATAGTTCTGAGAAACCTTAATACAAATCAGTTGAATAGTCTTTTGTGGCAACTGTGTGAAAGCTCTCATCATTGCTGTGGTAGTGTTAATTTCTCTTTCCTCCCAGCAGCCAGAAAGTGTATCAGGCTCTGTTCAGTCTTCAGTACTGGGGAAAGGTGTAAAACACCGACCTCCTCCTATCAAATTACCTTCCAGTTCAGGAAGTAGCTCTTCAGGTAATTATTTTTTGACTCAAACATCTCATTTTAACATGTTCTGCCTGTTGTAAAATGACAGGATATCCTTTAAGAAAAGATTTAATTAAAAAATACCAGCATATGATCTCTGAGAAGAGTGTGGGGTTTTGTGGTTTTTTGGGTTTTTTTTAAATTTGTGATTGTATTGTTCACAAAACTGTATCCTAATATTCAAGTTAACATTACATGACTACTAATGTATTTTAATTATGCTTTTTCAGGTAATATTTTTAGTTCACAACAGTCAAGTGGCCATCTAAAATCCCCAACTCCACCTCCTCCTTCTAAGCCTCCTGGTCTTTCCCGGAAACAATCTATGGATCTTAATCAAGTTAGCATGCTCTCTCCAGCCGCCATGTCTCCTGCGAGCTCTTCACAAAGTGAGTCACGACCTAAATTCTCCATTAAATCTTAGGCTTTTGCATAAATGCTTCCTGAGATAAACTTTTTAACCTGTGGAATGATGAAACTTAAATGTACAGTGTACCCTAAATTGTATAAGTTGTGCAGCTTTAGGCAGGTCTCTTGTTCACTGTATGTATTTTATGTTTATTGTAACTGTGTTCGTTTTCTGTATATATATGTATGCACCCTCTGTGTATACGTTTTAATACATTTTGTGCAATTAGCATGATCTCCTCATATATGAAAGGCTGGTAGATGATGTGATGAGACAAAATTCCAAAGTGTAGGTTTTTTTCCTCCAGTGTAAAAAACAGTATGTTAGATCAATTTGCATAACTTAAGCATCTGTTTTTTTAAATGTCATAGGAGCTGGTGCAGTTGTGTATCTATGTATGTATATAATCTGATCAGTCCCGAGGTGATGATACAATAAACGAAAAGATGATTTTTTAAAAACACTCCTACACTGTTTTACAAATCATTGCTGATTGCAAGTGTGGTGGTGATGCTGCTGCTGATAGGACCATATTCTCAGGTGTTAAAATGGAAATTTCAGTCAGAAGTGACATCCTAGTTAAAGTATTTTTGTTAACACTGACAGGATCATTGTAATCATAGCTGTAGATCATAAACGTTTTCTAAAACCTGTATGTGTTTTGAGCTATTTCGTGAACAGATCTGTACAAAGAGGAAACCATAGCTGCAGCTTCACAGTTTTTTAATGAATAATTGTATACTGCACATTCCAGTATCCTGCATGGTATTATAATATGCTTTTTGCATTAAATAATTTAAAATCTGGGTAGCTCAAAAGGTGTAACTTTTCTGCCTTCTTCTTTTGCACAAGATAAAAAAGAAAACTTATAAAAGTTTTCTCCCAAAATCCTGAGTCTGGTTTTATGTTAGTGTTATGAATCATGTAAATCTGCTGCACGCAGTTGTTAGTTTAAGGCTCTGGTCACCATTCATATTTATTTCCTTTCTTTCTGCAGGACATGAAAGCTAAAAAAAAAAAACCCACCAAAAAAACAGCTCAAGCTTTTTGGGGGTTTTGTTTTCTTTTTCTATTGATAGACTTGGCCTACTTCATCCACAACAAATACAGCTGTATGTGTTACATTTAAGCAGAGAGAATTACACAGTAGGTTTTAAAGATGCAGTATTATTCTCTGGTTCTTAAATATTAGGTAGTTGCTTTTTATTTGGTTGATGCTTGGAAAATGGCAGTTTGACTGTCTGATGAAATTTAGATCAGCCCCATGATTATTGAAATTATACATGATCTTGCTGACTCTCTTGTTTTCCATGATACGTTTTTAACACAACCTCTTGTGCAGGCAGTAGTACATGGATACTATTTGTTTAACAGTTTAGGTCAAACATGAATTTAGTTAAAATTGTCACTAAGAAATTATTTTAAGTATTCCTTATATTTCATTATTACTTAATGTGTGATAGATTATGGAAGCCTTAAAGGAAAATAGAAATTAGTGTATGCCACAAGGAATGAGGCATGGGGAATGGATTTTCTTTGTGATTATACTGCATCCTTAACAAGGAGTGTGTGCTGCAACACTTGTCATGTAGAAATTAACACTTGCAGTCTAAAAACAGAAGAAATTGTAAGTGATAAGTAAGATTCCATTAACCTTATTATACAAAAAGGACTGGCCTTTTATAACAAACTAGCACTTTTTATTTTTCTCAATGAGCAGGGTCTGGAACTCCTAAACCATCTACTCCTACTCCAACCAACACCCCTTCATCGACCCCACACCCTCCTGATGCTCAGAGCTCAACTCCTATTACCCTTTCTGCCACCCCTACTCCCCAAGATTCAGGCTTCACCCCTCAGCCCACTTTGTTAACCCCGTTTGCTCAGCAGCAAATGTCTCTGAGCCAGGCACTGCCTGTAATGACCATTCCTCTTTCCACCATGGTAACGTCCATTACTACAGGAACAGCCTCCACCCAGGTCATGGCAAACCCTGCAGGACTTAACTTCATCAATGTAGTGGGCTCTGTGTGGTAAGTCTTTTGTTATGATGGTTTCTTAATTTGCCATGGGGGTTGGTTTGTGGGAGGAGGGAGGGGGTGTGGTCCAGGACTGTCCCCCATCCATTAGCATAAATATTTTTCAGGATCTACAATACAAAAAAGATCACTCACATTGTAATTACAAAGTGAAGAGCCACTAGAAACTTTGTATTTCTCAAATAGAAGTCACCTACTATTAGATCATTAAAAAGATCTACTAAAAAAGGCCTCTATTGTTCTCATCTTTTTGGAGGCATGTAGGTTCATTTCTTAAGGCTTTAGCTCAATTTAAGTGATTTCTTAAGTTTTGCTCTGTGAGTTTGAAAACTTATTAATCACAGAGAAGGTAGAATATCATATGCAGACCAGTCTAAATGAAAAATGGGATTTTCATTTGTTAGATCTGTGTCTATCAATTTAAAAAAGCATTGAGGTGAAACATGCCTTAATCCTTAAAACTCATTTTGTGGTTTGAAGAAAATA
Organism: Donacobius atricapilla; assembly: GCA_013397315.1. Classification (NCBI taxonomy): domain Eukaryota; kingdom Metazoa; phylum Chordata; class Aves; order Passeriformes; family Mimidae; genus Donacobius; species Donacobius atricapilla. Next base: position 337,562 of record WBMY01006249.1, on the reverse strand, counting down.
ATAAATGCTGTCAAGAATACATTATATGGTATAAGCATGAACTGCTTTTTAGACTGAGGAAAATTCTGTGATTACGATGGTCAGCGTAGGACATATAGTGTGCTTCAATGCAGGTATCAGATATTCAAATTATCCAGCTAAGGTGTTCAGCAGCTGGTCACTGCTGCTAAATTGGACTATTTTTTATAGGGCAAAAAGAAAACACAAATTTGTTCCTTTTACAATGGTACAACCATTTTGAAGATTGTTTTAGTATTTCTAGAATGAAAGGACCACTTGTGGATTATTTTGATCAGTTGATATCAAAGAAGAAAAAAACCACTATGTGCTCATAATATGAAATATGCTCTAGGCAAAATGATTTTTTTAAGCTGCATTGATGCTTTATCCATAGTCCCATCATTTACAGCAAGCAATTGATATATTTGCCTTGAGACAGAGGGCAACAATTTAGTTATTCAGATTTACTTGTGCCACTTGGGTTTGATGTGTTGTCTTTCCTCTTCTGCAGTGGAACACAGTCACTGATGAGTGGTTCAAACCCTATGTTGGGGTGCAACACTGGTGCCATAGCCCCTGCAGGTATAAATCTGAGTGGCATTTTACCCCCAGGAGGTCTGGTACCAAGTGCGCTGCCCGCTGCAATGCAGTCTGCCTCTCCAGCAGGTCAGTGTGACTGAGTGGAAAAGCCTTCAGATAGGGACAGTGTGAAAACATTTTGTGAGAAAAATGGACTGAAGTGGCCATTGTGTGAAGAGGTTGTGTATTTGATGACTGGAGCTCAGGAACAACATACATGTTTTTGCATTCAGTGTGTGGAGATTGTTTGAAGTTGTTTTTTGGTGAGCTAGGCTGGGGATACGCAGTCAAAACCTGGATTGTTTGGTGTGCTCAATAAGAAGTTGGAGAGAAACTTCAAATTCAAATGCAATTTTTATAATGATAACTGCCAGAAAAAAGGCATGATTGAATTTAGAAAGAGGCCTCACTTTTTAAATGTGTGGGGCATTTTATTCTGGCCCTGGTATTACTTTATTCTTGTACAACAATTGAGTAGTTCTTTATTGCTTTCAAATGTAACTATTTAAGTCTTAAAAGCACAAATTAAATTATCAGTTTATATTTTTTGGGCCTATAATAAACAAAAAAAAGTCTAATATATATAGATGTGGTATTCTAGGTTATAGAATGAGAACAGTAGAAGACTTCAAGATATCCATCCCTTATGCTAAGAGTTAAATCTGTCTAAACCATACTGAACCAATGTTTATCTAAACTGTCTTTAAATACCTTCACTAAAGAAGATTGTAGTCTTCCTCGGTAGTTGTTTGGAGTGGCTCATTATCCATGCAAAATGTTTCCTTCTAATTACAGTGCATTTCCTGAATTGCATTTTTTTTTTCTCCTATACCTTTCATATGTGAAAAATAGTTGTTCACTCTTCCTGTTTATCTTTTAAGTATCAAACATGCTGTCATGTCCCACATTTGTCTTCTTTCTGATAGGTCGTATTTTTCAAACCTTTCATAATCCTGTCACTCTTTTCTAGACTGTCCAATTTGCTTACATCCTTCTTAAAATGTGATAACCAAAACGGGACACAAGCCTGAGCTTGGCTGATTTACCACTGTGGAGCACAGCAGAATAAATGCATCTCATCTCTTACACAACATTCCTGTTAACATTTCCCCAAATGAGGTCTGCCTATTTTTTATCTGTATTTTTTGCAACAGCATTACCTTAACATAAGAATGGCTTTATTGGTTTAGGCCAAAAATCCATCCAGTCTATATTCTGTCTCTTGACAGTTGCCATTAGAGGATACTGAGGAGAGTGTTTGAGATGAGGCAGAAATGTGAAATGAAACATCCCTTGTCTACAACTGTACCTCTTCTGGCAATCTACAGCTTTGAGACTTTCTCAGCTGAAGAATATCCTCATGGATCTTTGTGCTTAATATCCTGCGCTAGATTTCTAGTCTGTGGATTTATCTAATTGGTTTTTGAACCCGTGTATATTTTTGGAATCTCTACGGCATCTTGTGACAGTGAATTTTATAAATGTAAACTGCGTGAAGAGGTTCTTTTCTTTTGTGCGCTCTGTAGTTTGTGATACGGATGATTTGGATGTGTTTGTGACCTACTGTAACTTCCCTGTCATTCTTGCTGTATAGACACAAAGATGGTTACAATTTTATACTTGGTCATTTGTCTTTTTTTAATTCAGTGTTACTGAGTTTTGGACCATTTCTTCAATTCACGAGGATCGCTTTTAGTCTGCTTCTGTCCTTTCAAGCACTATCAACTCTACCAGTTTGGTGTCAGAGATTTGTACATGCTGTGCTGTCACCCACACAACAGATGGGAGTAGTGGGCTGAGCTAGGTCTGTGCAAAACCTCCAGGGCCTCTGGTGTGAAAGCTGCTGTCTTACTGGAGCGTTGCTGAGACTTGGGGTGGGATTGTTTTCTGTTAAAAATTGGTAAGAGTGTATTGCTTCATTGAGCCCTTGGACTTTTTGGATTTAATGTACAGACAGTAAAACGTTCTAAAGTCAGAAGAAGGGTGATGTTCTCCACAATCACCTTTGTGTAAATGTGTGAACAGGTTGTAGGTCACAGGGTATAGTGTTACGTAGCAATACACATTTCTTTCCATTTAGTCAGCTCTTGTGCACTTTGAGTCTGAAGAACTATGGACTGCATTATGGAAAATGCAGCATTGTATTAAGTTTACACTTATTTTACACTTGCCAGTATTACACTTGTATTATAAATGTATTATTATACGCTTAGTATCAAGTATACACTCAATTTACACTTGCCAGTTTTCCAACTTCCAGATGTTTAGAAATAGTCCCAGTGGAAAGGTGTATTGCAAAACGCAAATACAACTGAGTAAAGACTCACTACTAATAAAAAGATGTTTTCTTTAACAGGCAGCCCATTTGGTTTGAAAAATACATCAAATCTTCGGCCCTTAAACCTTCTACAGGTAATTTATATACTTGGACACAGTAATAATGATAATTTCTTACCTTTCTGTAGAGACCTGCTTAGTGCTGCTTACTGCACTGCCCTACACGGATCTTTGGAGCCAGTTGATCAGACCATTTCACTGCAAATCTTAATTGCTTATTTAAAAGGCTTGGAATAAGAGAAAAGACTACTTCTATAGAGATACCAGGTGGAAGTTACATTCCTAGCTCAGAAAAAAGCAGATAGTTCTCAGTAACAATATAAAGATGCTGACATTTAGATTCAAAATATTAATCCTAAAATACAGTCTTTCAGGATATTTGCCTAAGGTTTCATTGCACATCATTCTTTATACTAAAGTTAGAATTATGCTGTACAAAACAGTGTAGTAGAACCACTCTGAGGTTACATGCAGAGTGTCTAAAAGCCAAGTTTAGCATGCACAGGTAGATGCAGTAATGGGTTTAAAGTGGTTTTGGTAATGGAAATGGAAGTTCACGTAAGATAAGTAGTTCAGAAGGTCTGTAAATGCACTAAGCATACATACAAATACAAACATGAGCAGATGTTTATTATGTCAGAGTTGCATTTAAAAGTGGAATGGGGATTGTTTGTAGAACTGGGTGGAGTTCCTGGACCTTGAAGTCAGCTGCCAGATGCAGGTGCAGAATTGCAGTTTCAGTGTTCCATATAGGTTGCACCATGTTTCAAAAAACTGCTCCCAGCTTTGCTACTTCCTCTTCCCACTCCTGTACACTCCAGAAACATGGAAAAGGGCAGGCACAGGAGGCAGTTATGCCAGAGTGGAGCTCTTCTATTGAATTAAATGCTTGTATTTTGAGTGATGCCATGTTGAAGGACATCCTTTTTAAGCTAGCTCTGCCACTCATATTAATCAAGAATGATTCAGCTGAAATAAGTGCAATTAAAACTGGGGTAAGGGAGAGGAATCAAGGCCATTTCACTATCTATTAAAATACAGTGGTATATTCAGAAAGTGGAAATTATATACAGTGCTGTTGAAGACTGGCATTTATCTTTCTGGTATCAGTACAGTATCCACCATTTCAATTAAAATAATTAAAATGTATTTTCCTATGGAAATATTTTCTCTTAAGTTCATGCAAGTTTGTTTTCAGAACATAAGCCTTTTCACAAACAGCAGCAATTGTAAACTGATTGATCCTAAAGGCATTACAAAAAAACCCTCAAGCCTCTAAGGAAGTACACTGCTATTAATAGTATTTTCATCCTAGAACAGTAGGAAACTCAGCAGTTTCATTGAATTATGCCTTTTGTTTTTAATCTTCAACACTTTCCAGGTGGTTCATTTATTTTTAACCCACTCCAGCAGCAGCTGTTACAGTTTTCTCCACAGCAGCAGTCTCAGCAGTCTACAACCTGTAGTCCTCAGCAACAGGGAGAACAGGTGTGTGCTAACAGCCCTCAGTCTGGCGTGCATGGATGAAACAGTTTCTCCTAGTCTCCCCATCTCCACTAGAAAATGAGCTATTACCCAAGAGATCTGAAGCAGAGGGGGAGGAAAATCTTCCTCCGGAACTTTCTCAAACAGCAAAGACTGCAGTGGGTCTGTTGCCATGGCTGGAGCTGAGCTATACTTCTTCAGCTATATCCTGTATAGAAAAGCTGTAACAAAACAACTGGCTGAGCATTGTCTAACTGTCATGAAGAGAGCCAGCCCCACTGTAGGGGTGGTGTAAAATCAGCTTAGTGCTATGTTGACCATAACTAACAGATGAACAGATACATCAGATGAACAGAGAAAAAGTGCAGTCATGATGATTACAGAGTAACCAAAACTTGTTACTGACAAGCTGCAAGTTGGCTTACAGCCGTAGGTGCTGTAGTTCATTACAATTTTCTTTGCACCAAAAGAAATATTGGTTGTCTCTAAAGCTGTAATCTTAAGACATTTGCTCTACTGCTGCCTGTAATTAGTATTAAAGGCATTTTCTGAGGAATTCTAAAGTCTCTGATAGAGATCAGTCCATCATCAAAGTGGCAAATTTTCAGTGGTCAGTTGCACTTTAAAAATCCTAAGGTGCAGCTACCAGGTTAGTACTTAAAAACCGTAACTAACATTGATACAGCAGTTTGAGAAAACTAGCTGCTCTGCTTTTGTGTTCATCTTCCAGATATGCAAGCCTTCTGCTTTCCAAATACTCTCTACTGGATACTCAAGTTTGTCATAATTTCACTTTTGATACTGCATCTTATTTATGAATACTTGTAGACTGTTCATAAATAAGATGCCTCTTCCAAATTTTTTATGGTATATAGCTGCCTGTGCCGCAGGCCTTGTTCTGGATTGTGGGACAGTTTAATGGGAAGCTTTCCAATTTGTTCACAGCATCCAAATCTCAGAATGTCAGTTAGTAGCTGAACTACTAAAAAATGTGACCTTGTACTGTTGGGTTTTATTTTCTAGATATTGAACATCAAGGGCATTTACAAAAAGGCTGATGTAAGCATAGTCCTTCTTGTGGCAGAAAGTTCTTCTGGAGAAAATCAATCTCTGCATTGGTTAAATTGCCCTAAGGAACTTCTCTCATACTTTGCATTATAGAGGAGGGGGTCGTTGGCTAAAATGAGCTGTTATGAACACTAGATTGCTTAGCTTTTATAAGGACAGGAATGTATGTGCTCACAGTGCTTAGTGAAAAAACTCAGACCCAAAAACAACAACACTTTTCTGTGCTACCAATAAAAATATGCATTCTCTCTCATACTTAGGGGTTTTTCCCACATGGTGGTTCTATGACTCTTAGTCATCATGGAAGTGATGATGTCTCAACGTGCAATCTTTTGGTCTGGTTTTCCTAGCTCTTAGTGGCCTTATAATGTAGTGCCAAAGAAGCATTGCAAGCCCTGGACTGCACCAGCTTTCTTCTGACTGATAAGCCATGCAGTTTTCTTGAATTGTGCATATAATGCTTTATTTCCGTGTGTTATAAATCAATGTGTAATTTAAGTTCTAGAAGACGTCATAATTCAGCACCCTTTGACTTCAGGAGACACTAGGTCAGACTCCACTAATTCCTTTAAAATGATTACTGTGAAAACTACTCTGTTCTGAAAATACAGTTTTAAAAGTGGGGTTTGTATTTTTATGAAATTAAGGAGTGTGTGGCACAATATGAACAGGGAATCTAAGTGTCGGGCTTTGCACACTGATTGATTAGGACCTTTGCACATGGATATCTCAGGGTCCCCTGAAGACTTTGGGGCTGGGAGTGGGACAGAAAATCGTCAGATTACAACATCAGGTGTAGTCTGTGCTAGACTGCAGAGGAATTGACAACTACATGGGACTTCTGCTGGGTAACAGGCGCAGTACCATTTCTGCCAAAACAAAGCTGTTCTGGGGTATTCCATATCTGTTTGCTCTATTAATGTAGTCTAATGACTACAATATAGCCTGTATCTACACATACTGGATGACATAGCATTAAGTGTTCTTAAATGGCACTTCAGAAGTCTGCCTTCACACTGGCTTTATTTGCTGATTGGTTGATGCGGAAGTTTGGTAATAAGGATCAAGCTTTTCATTTTTGCTAGGGGTCTGACCAAGGTCCATCCAATCAAGATCAGGCATTATCTGCCCAACAAGCTGCTGTAATTAACCTGACTGGAGTAGGGAATTTTATGCAACCTCAAGCCACAGGTATGTGCTTGCTGAGCCTCCTTTTGTAGCTAAGTGTTTATGTTGACAAATTCACACTGCAATGAAGTTTGGTCTTAAGGAAGTCTTACGTTAGACCAGAATGATTTTGCTGCTTATTATCAGGACATGAATTCTATGAGAAATACTCAACTTCTAAAGCATGCACTTCTCTGCTTTGTTTGGCAGTTAAGTGCCATCAATTGATAGTACCACATGAAAACAAGTTACACTTAAGACAAAACAAAAATGCAGGGAACTTCATGCCAGACTTCATTAAGGAATGTTTCTTTAACTGTGTGCTTAACATCCAGTGTGAGAAACCTTTGTGTCTCCACAAGCACTTCATAATCTAATTATGTTCTAACTAACAGAGTATGTATATCATATATACTTTATTCTGCACTGTTCAAATTTGACCCTGAAACTAATTCTATTGATCCCCCTTTCCTGTAACACTGTGTTCCTATGTCATCCTCCCCTGACGAACTCAACCTGACCTCTTTGACCTGCCTGCTTTCCCCTTCTCCTTTCTCAGTGTTGTCTCAGCTTGGCTCTGCTGTGAACAGACCTGGGCAAAGCCTTCCTCAGCAGAAACTCCAACTCTCTTCTGCCTTGCAACAGCAACAACAGCAAGCCTTGCACCAGCAACAGATACAAGTAATCCAGCAACTTCACTCTGACTGCGTTTAAAAAAAAAAGTTAAAAATACAATTCTTGGCTCCAAAAACAGAAGTATTGCCCTTTTGGGCTCTCTTTTTAACTAATGCAGTTATGGTCTTGCAAATTGAAGGTAAAAGATAACAAAAACCCAACAAAACCAACACATGTTTGGCAAACTACCACGCAAGACCTGAAATCTGTGGTCCTCTCAGCTTGGAGCACTGAATTTATTTTTATTCATTTAAGCCCTCCACCTTCCTGATTTGCAAACATTCAAGGGGTGCTTGTGGCACATACCTAAATACTATACCAGGTGCCAATGGATTTCAAAATGGCATGGATGTAAGCACCTGGAAGTTCAAATGTAGCACTGCTAGAGTCAGTACATGGAAGCAAGAGCTCTGCAAAGCATTCCTCTACCATTCAGATGCTTCATGAAAATATTTTAGCATTTTTTTAGCACACAGTCTTCTCTTTGTCACACAGAAAATTTATAGGATGCATACACTGAGAAGGTATTACATTGAAAAAATACTGTGTAACCCAAACACTCAGTGAAGTTGCTGAGTTACTGCAGTTACTGCAATCAAGAGAAAGGGCAAAGAAACAAAGGGATGCACATTCACATGTAAAATGTGAGCTTGTGCCCTCAGGCAGGCTTCTGTGCCACTGGTGCTGCTTGACTGTACCCATTGCCCCAGTACGTGATGTGTCCCTTTTGTCAACCTGGTGCTTCCCCATTTTCTCTTTCTCTCCCCCCTTCATTCTTCCTGATGTGAAAGCTTTATAGTCAACACTGACAAGCTTTTTCTCCCTTCTCCTCCATGGCAGCAGTTACGATTCTTGCAGCATCAAATGGCTATGGCAGCGGCAGCAGCACAAGCAGCTCACCTGCATCATCAACAACATTCAGGCAGCCGCTCAAAAAGTAAAAGGAAAAGAGGCACACCAGCCCCTCCAAAATCATGAGACTTGCCTCCCCCCACAAAAAATTGATTCAAACGGGAATTTTTTTTTCAGATTATTAAGGAAAAGGCTTAAAATTAAAATAGTGTTTATATTACTGGTGGGAAAATGAACTTTTGACATTACACTAAAAGAAATAAACTGATTTTGGAAGCCAACCTTACAGAACTTGGAAATTGCATCTATAAAGCAACTATGATCTGGTTTCTCAAGTCACTTAATTTTTTAACAGAATGTTTTATCTTGTATTTTTTACCATTCAACAACATTGTACATAGAATAAGGGTGAAGAACATTTTAGAAAAAATGAACTTTGTAAATCTAGTATTGGTATTTGTTTATTTAGTATAAAAGGCTTGTGAACACTGTAACAAATACAATTTTTACAAATCCATTTTTGAAAAGAGCTCTCTTTTTGTTCACTTGGGTGTTATACTTTTTATTACTTTGTCTATCAGCTTCTTTACTTCTTTGTGTCTTGTAATTGCTCTGGTGATACAGTCTTGAAGCTTGGCTCCTGTAAGAGGACTTCCACCTAAACATTGAAGGGAACAGTTTGATTTTCTACTTATACTTCAGTTACGTGTATCTAACTATGATTTCCAAATGTGAGTATTAATACAGTAATTGTCATTACCAGCACCCTTCACCTGGGAAGCATGCAGCTTTCCCAGCCCTAGCTTCAGGCAAAGATAATGGAAACAAACAGAGCTGTAACAACAGACATGCGCAGCATTTGTCTTCTGCTGTGACTGCTTTTGGAACTTTAAGTCATGGCACCATCTTGAAACTCCTTTCAAGAGCAGGTAATTTAATGACTAATCAAGACACTGTTACCATAAAGCACCCGCATCTCACAAAGCAAAGCAGGTGCATAATCTTTTCTTGACCTAACATCATCATCTCCATTGGTTTCTTTGTAGTGAATTTAGAAGTACCTGGTTTATGGACAGAACAGAGTCTGCCTTCTTCATCAGTTACAATGGTTACTGTTCCAGTTGCTAAATCTTCTTCCTCAGCAGTCGGATCAACAATGAGTAATGTGCTTGTGAAAGAAATGCGTGCAGATATGTTGGTATACATTGTTTCATTAATGTTATTGCAAAATACAATTTTTACTGTAGTCTTACAAAATACTTGTAGATGGATTTAGTGCTCAAGTTTATCTGTTTTCCTACCAAAATGCAACAATTAAAAAAAAAAAATGGCCAAAAAATGTGGGAGATTCCACAAAATCATGTGTTTATGACTGTGGAAAATAGACATAGAAGCTGTTTCATAAATTTGCGACAGCGATGTATTGTAGGGAAATGCCACTAAATTGCCACTTGCAGTATGTAATATGAAATATTGCAGTAATTATTTTGTAGTTACACCAAAGACTGGCATTTGTTTTAGGTGTAGGCTGCATTAATTTCTACTAGATACCTTAAAGCAAAACTTATTTCAGTGGCAGGTTCACCAAAGTAGTTCTTAATTTGTTGTCAGTGAACTCCAACCTCACTCGGACTGGAATACTTCAAAAACAAATTCAGTGGGTTGCTTAAGATAGCTTATTCTGGCTGTCACACATCACATGAGCAGTTCAGTGCATGGCTGTTGCTGATGTACAGGTCACTGCCACAGGAACAGCTCTGCACCAGTGCTCCTCAGCCATGGCCAACTAGCAACTTTCCACTTCCATTTATTCAAGGAGGCTTTTTATGCAGAAGAAAAATGCCTCTGGAAGCCAGAGTATGTAAAGCATTTTATTGAAAGGGCTGTGTCAACAGGTCTAGAAAAATTAATAAACCAGAATTGAAAAAAATAATAAACAATGCAAACCCACACAACACAGGCACACACTTCCTCAATAATACTTAGTTTTAGGAGCTAAAAGGAGACTTAAAGAATTTGTTTGATGCAATAGTTGGTTTCAGGGAAGGAAACAAAGCCCAATAGACACTCATGGAAAGCCTTCTTCCCCAGGCAGCTTTTTGGTTTATGTGTAAGTACGTGTGATTTGTGTGTAAATAATACGCTATGGACAGCTGTCTGCCTAGTATGTTACCCACATGCTCAGTGTACATCAAACTCCAGACCCAGCAGAAATCATATTAAAGCAATTAACAGAAGCACTCTAAGGTACCAATAATGTCCCGCTCCTGATGCATTTTGGGACTCACTTGGTCAACATTTGAGACTATTGCTCTCCCCACCCCATTTGTTACTTGGATGAAAGGCCCTACTAATAATTTCTGTGAATACACATTAATGTGCCATAAGCCCCCAAAATCTCCAAATAGACCTAAATCTTGAATACCCGTCACTTTCTACTTTGCAAATAGATGTCACCAGAAATTAGTGCATTTCTTATACATAGCAGCAGAACACATTCTTAACATTCTTGACCTAATGAAGAGCCAGTAAACAATTTCAGATGAGGAGTCAAGTTACCAGATGTGATTACTTTGAATTCTCATAATCAGATTCTTTCCCTACATGAACAATGACTTAAACATGCTGGTTACACTTCACCTTGGGTAATTATGTTTTCAGTAATCCAGGGTTTCCATTGTTCTAACTGGACTGTTATTTCTCACTGCCTTTGTTGACTACATCCTTGGAATGAGCTGTTCAAAACCTACCATCTTTTCTATCGGTGACTTACAGAGGCTTCTAAAAAATTAATTGCACTGGTAATGTTTTCATCTTAAAGATACTTCAAAAACCTAAAACAGTACCCATCCCTGTACTTTTAAGCTTTATCTTTTAGGTTGGGAACCACTTCTGCTTTAAGCGACAGGAGAAGCTGCAGAGTACAGACTGCACTTTGTTCTGTGCACTCACTGTATCACAGAACTAGAGGCCCCTTCAATGAGACAGGCTGGGGATTCAAGATGGGTGGAGCAGCATTGCCTGAGGCTGCACCCTGGTCACTGGCAGAAGTGCACAAATATCAGTGGTGGCATCCTCTGTCTTAAATTTGTTTTACAGACACTGTTGTTTCCATAAAGTACGAAACAGTTTGGAACTTACTCATCAAATATAGCAAATGATGTGGCAACTGGATGCTTTCTGATAATCAAAGGATTCTTCTGTTTTAAATTAACTTCTGATAAACCAGTTTCTTCATTTATTGTAACCAACGGCAACTGCACTGAAGAGATGAAAAAATGACAATGGTCTAATATTAAACATTGCTGGGTTTAGCAGGCCTAGAGATGTTGATGACAACAACTGAAATATTTAAGCCGTTCTTTTAACCCACTGAGAATCAATCAAAATAGAGTTTTGCCTACATTAATGATACTCTCTACAAAAAAAATTCCCGAATTCAAAGAAAGTATTTGATTTTTGTACTTAAGGTAACAGAAGCTTTTCTCCTTACACAGAAATACTTTCTACTTCCAAAATGCCATACAATTAAAGTGCTTGAGTCATATTTAACCAAAAGTATTTTTCCCCAGTCTACTGGACATATAAAAACTAGGAATATTGTCTCATGTCATGAATTTTATATATCTGTAGAAACACTGCAACTTGACCTTCAGCTAACTCTTGCTGTGACAACCCATACATTGCTGGTGATGAGGACAAGAACAAAGTAGCTTGGGGAATTCCAAGGCTGATAATTCACAGTTAGAAAGGGAGGCCTTGCTAAAAGCTTCCCTTAAAACTGCTGCCTTCATGTGTTTATAAGCCACACAGTCAGTGTGACTGCAAACAGTCAGTCCACACAATTTTTTAAAAATTATAATGCATTAAGATAGGAAACGAATATTCTGTTGTGACAAAGTACTTCCTGCCTACACAAAACACATTATCAAAGTAATACCCTGATAGAGATGTTAAACTCATTCATGGCCGCTGCTGAAAGACTCAGGTATCTGACACCAAAGAACACGTGGCAGAACAGCCGTTAGCCTTTTAGGAAAGCAATAATAAGCGTACAAAAAGATCCTGTTTTTATACTGTGTTACACACCTCTGGCATCCCACCATCATTTCTCTTGTATTTGCATTCAAATGACAGGAAACAAACAGTCCCATGAACCAGTTGCCTATTATCAGGGTTCAAAACTAATGCATTTCTCCAAGCAACACTAATCAGAACGTCTCTTGTTCGAAGGAAGACTTACCATTTTTTAATGCTGCCAACAAAGCAAAGACACAGGCATCCAGAAGGTTTCCATCATAGTCCAGACATATGATATCACAGTATAACACCCAAGCAAGCTATCAAAAAAGGTTTGCACACGTGAGATATTACATCAGCTAAGCAAATGGTGCAATACGTAAGAAAATTCTGGCCACACTAAATAGACATACTTATTTCTATCATCTGATTTTTGCACTTAGGATTTAAACTAAGCTGTGAAGACTGAAAAGCAAAAACAACATTAAAACCCCTTTAACCTCAAATACCTTCTGTATTTGTACTTGTGTACAGGTATGGAGATCTTGTTACTATCCCCCTCTTCATTCTGAGATACAACTTACCTTGCCATTGGCAATACACAGATCTTCTTTCACTATCATCTGTGAACTAAAATAAAATGAGAGTAAGCAAGGAAATAGAAAACTACCTTGCAGAGTTGCTGCATTTTTACAGCACTAAAATGGTTCTTACTTTTCAATCACATCTGCGATGAACTGGCTCGCTGCTTGAGCCTCTTCACCAGGTGGTCCAGAGCGAAACCTCTCTGCACAGAGGGATGGCAGCTCTACATTTGGAACTAGGTAGCAAGATCATTAGTCATAAACCAAAGAAAGCAGCCCATGGGTAATCAAAAATTTTAAAAAAATGAATAACAGATGCTCTTAATAGCATTTTATGTATTTCAAAGGAAAGGCAAGACCAAGAATTTTTCAGTCCAGCCTTCCTAATTCTCCCCTCAAAAATAAAGTCATGCATGAGTTTGTATTAAAGAACATGTAGTACTCTCTGTACTCAGAAACTATATATTCCATGAAAAAGGACATACTCCTAGCTACCACTCTCTGTTTATAATCCTTCTCTGTCATGACCCACACAAATTCTTCTTTAAGTGTTAAGCACTTTTCAGCAGATCAAGAAACAGCAGCATTTCCATCCCACTGCCTGACTTTACTAGTATGCTGTCTGCTTTTCATCAGCCATTAAAACCTGAGGCTTTAGACTTGAAGCAAAAACATACATAAACACTCATGAAAAAAACCTAAGCATAATCAAGCTCACTGAGAACAACATACTTGGGCGATGCCTTAGAAAAAGGGGATTTCATCTAAGCTCTCAGTTCCACTGCATTATTTTATTTCCAAAGAAATTCCAAACAGGAGTGAGGAGGTACCACCAGGACTTATAGTTCTGTGAGATAAACAGTTTTTATTTCACTGTTTCTAAGAGTTACATTTTTTGCCTACTGAGACTTTGAAACAGAAGTTAACATGCCTTTGCACAACCTTGCATGCCACTATCTTTTATAGATTACTTTCTCCCTCTTAATATACACACTGCTGCAGGTTTCTTTCCATGCCCAGCCTGGAATCAGCAATAAAAAGGTAGCTGTATATGGAAAACTCACAAGCAGAGCAAAGGGAATTCTAGATGCCTAGATGTCAGTTTTGAAATGAACTTGAAGGGATGTAATAAAATCTGATCCAAATCAATTCTTTTAAGAAATCTTCACAACTTTCACAACCTTTTAGCTGAAGCAATACAAAACCTGAGTAAGATCCATACTGAAACACTTACCAATATATCCCTTATTAGCAGAATCCACTGCAGGTGCAGCAAGTTCCTGGAGAAATAGAAAGAGGAAAATGAAGACCAAAATTTTGTACAAAACATTTTCCAGCTTGTAGTGGTTTCACATTCGCCGAATTTGTTTTGTTAAATTTAGTGTAGTGGTCTATCTTCCTACTATGGAATAGAAGAACGGCAAAACAGGGTTACCTTAAAGATAAAAACAGTTAGATTTATTAACACACACTAAAGGGGGAACAAAAAAAACCCCGTGAAACCTTTTTTAAAGCACTCCCCTCCCCCCTACCAACAGTTTACTTTTCTGCAAAACAATGTAAAGAGACAGAAAATCAGAACTCCAAGTCAGTACCACTTATAAAATAGTCTTTCATTCAGTCTTGGAGAGAGACGAGTCCTTCCTGATTTTGTTCTGGTAACTTTCCACAAGAGACACAGTCTGTTTGTGGCATCCAGCTCCCACAAAAGCAGCCCGCCCGAGAATCGGCATCTGTGAGCTTCCCAAAACATAGCCTTTCCCATGGCTACATATGGGCCGTGGACTTACACAGGGTGTTTCACCTTTTAAAGATGCACAGCTCCACAACAAAGGATTTCTCATTCTTCACTGGTGA